>BQKN01000491.1:276452-297321 GCA_022839385.1 Asparagus kiusianus | reverse complement strand
CAAAACAAGATTAGCACAAAAAGATAACTTGGATCTTTAACTCAAGGCGGTTAGACCTTAAATCAAAGAGCACCAAGCTCTGATACCAATTGTTAGACCCTATAGGGGGGGTGATTAGGGTCTTATGCTAATCTAATCCGATTAAATGCCAATTAAAACTAATTAACTAATATATTCTTGCAAGATGATATATAATTACTTATGAGCAAGAATATGCAATATACACAAAGTGATATATCCTATATGATGAAATATATATGCAAGGATATATGCACTAGCACAAGATAATATATCCTAACAAAGAGATATACAATAAGATATGTGCAAGGATATACAAACTAACACAAGAGTAATCAATATGAACTAGATAGTGGATCATATAAATAATGAGCTAAAGATAATGGCGACAAGAAATATAAACACAAGTATGAATAAATGCCAAAGCACACTCAAACACAAGATATGATCACGGAGTTCGGACCTTCTGTCCTACGTCTCCGCTCCCTACTCCCGGGGAGAAATCCACTATCACAACTGGGTTTTCTACGCTCACCCGAACAATGTTTACACCTCACAGTATCGGTTTTCAATGCTCACCGATCAACATCACTCCTCACACTCGGTTTTCTAGATCACCGAAAACTTCACAACACACTCGGTTTTCTAGCTCACCGAAAACCTTACAACACTCACAATGTAACAAATATAAATTTGTTCTCTACAATAGATGAGAACACAATTAAGCACAACTTAAAGTTACAAACTCTCACCACCCAACTATACTATGTATGTAAATACTAAAAGCTCAATGTGGGTGTGTGTAACAATGAGATTAAATAAAACTTAACTCAATAAGAACTAGCAATAAGATTGATATGAAATTCAATAATAAAAATGCTAGGAAATAGAGTTAAGGAAACTTCTCTATAAACACAAGGAGTGGATAAAAATTGTTGAAGATGAACTCTTCAATATCTGATGTAAACTCCTCTTTGTAACAGCAAACCTAAAACAAACTTAAACCAAACTAAACGAGTTTAAACCCTTGTTTAAAACCTTGTTTAAAAACTTCTTGATTAACCTAAAAAGACATCAGCAATGGGGTATATATACTCACTAGAAATCTCAGCCAAAACCCAAGTAAAAGACAGAAACAGCTCAGAAAAATGGCTCAGCTAAATAGCCGTTGGAAAGCCAACGGTCACATTATCGGTCGACCAGAAATTTTATCGGTCGACCGCTATACAGGTCGAAAACGAGAAAAACGAGCTGGAACTTCTTCGGTCGACCGACGGAATTCTCGGTCGACCGATGGGAGCTCTCGGTCGACCATACCGATCGACCGACAGACTCTCTGTCGCCCAGTGAACACATGAATTCAGGATCGGTCGACCGGTACGGTCGACCGAAATCTGATACACTTAAAACAGGTTTTTTAAAGTTATTTTTGAGACTTTTGAAGATGTGTTAAAAATAACAAATGAAGTCCAAAAATAATGAAACTTTGGGAAATGTATATAAACATGAAAACGAACATGTTACAAAAAGAATTTTCCAAATTGCATTTCCCATTTATGAAAAATCATCATTTTGGAAAATGATTCAAAACACGAAAACTAAACATACATGTTTTTGACATTTGACATAAACCATGTTTTGAAACTTTGCACAATGATTATATAGACTTAATAAAGTATGTATATGATTATTGTTAAGTCCAAAAACTAAGAATACAATATTTTCACAAAATTGCATATTCTATGCAATAAATACCAAAACACAATAGTAAATATGAAATATATGATTTCATATTATAAACATGAAAACCAAAAACTATGTATGTATATATATAAAACTATATATATATGCATAGAAACCAAAACTTATGTATATATATATAACTATATATATATACGAAGAAACCAATAAATGTGTGTGTATAGATATTGAGCTTAAGGTACTTAACACACATAATATAAATCCTAAACTACATTACCCAAGCTTGAACTTGATCTTCATTGTAGCTCAACTTGGTACACTATGCGGATGAAGCTTGAACTTGATCTTTAACTTGAATTGTACGATACTTCACTCCACAATTCCGCCAACCTCCATTGGATATCATCGTGTAGGCGCAATTCCATCCATCCTCCAACAACGTTGTTTGCCGAGAATAGATACGAAAACACAAACACTAGACAAACAACATTAGAAGTAAATTGTTTGTTAAACATCATCAAAACAAGAAGGCCAACAGGTGGAAGCTCTAGACCGAGAACGGGAAGATTATGGATTGGTAGGATCAGATAAGGAGTCTAAAATTTGCATACAGGAGAAAGAAACTCTATCAAAATATTCCTTACTCAGGTCAACTTTGGGTTCATTAGACAGAGCAACACCGAAGTGTTGGAGAATAAGGGTGATGAAGCAACCAAAGGGTAGAAACTTGTAATGCTTACATGCCATGTTGTTTTTAAGGAAAACATTTGCCCAATTCACTTTAATTTTTGTAAAAATGGCATATACAACATTGACTTTATCAGGAGTAAAATGGTCAAAGCTACCGGTCTTAGGAATAAGATTCTGTGCAACAATACGAGCAAAAATTTTGGTAGTGGGATTAAGTGATTTGTTGTTCATAGGGTAGGTGCAACCGGGCTTAAACATAGCATTGTTCACATCCTGATCGGTGTGATCAATAGATATAAGCTCAACGTCACTTGAGGGGATCTTAAGGATTCCCGCAAGCTCGTCAGCAGAAAAAGATATCTAAATATTCTTGACAAAAGTAATGATGGTTTGGAGACCATCAGCTGAAGATGTAATAAATAGGTTTGCATAAAACAGATAAACATGAAATGGGTAATAAGGAACCTTACGTTCCATATCTAACAGTTTCCAAACCGACAGCAAATAAAATCTCATGAATGTTATAAATAGCAATTCCTCATATTTGATATACCTACTAGGCAGGATTTTCAACTTACAAAGTTCCCTATATTTTTTAAAAAGGGGTTTGTACAGTAGAAAATCCTCATAGTTAGAAGCAATAGATGAAGATGAGGAACCAATATCTGGCTTAGATCTCTTCCTAGGAGGCATTATATCAGATAGAATCAACTAGGGTTTGGCAGATACAAATAAGACAGAAATTGAAATAAAAACCCTACAATAGGCAATGAAAACCCTAAGAGTGAATGGAAACAAGAAGGATAAGAGGAGAGATTACCTAACTGAGATTGATGAAGAGGGATAGTCACGGTCGATCGAAGGAGAGCTGCGGGCGACCGTGAGAGGAAAAAGACAGAATTTGGGGAAATTTCGAAATGCGAAAAAGTTTGAGAGGATCAGATCTTAGAGAAGAAGAAGGAACGGCTAGGATCTGATTAGAAACGAGATCGAAGGTGATGGTTGACTCGGGTTTAGAAAAACTAACCAATTAAAACTAAAACCCGATAATGAAATGAGCAGTAACCAAAAATATTGCGACCGACCATGGCGGTCGACCGTGACAATTTCCAGAAACATTCACGGTCGACCGTAACGGTCGACTGCGAGAGAAATAATATCAAAAGTATAGTAAAATCTGGTTTTTTGAAAATATTCAATTTGGAATTTTAAGAAAATTGTTTTATAAAATATATAAATATATATAAAGAGTTTTTAGCTATTAAATCACGAAAATATTTTATTTTAGCTTAATAAAAACAAAATCACCATTAAAACTCAAAAACAACAAAAAAATCACAATGATAGTTATAAAATAAAACTCATTTTGGTACCAAAATCATTTTGGTACCACTAAAATTTGGGACATGACCCCTATCATGTAAATCCAAGGCCCTAGGGTTATGAACCCGCTTGGGCGTATTTTGTGCACTGATACGGTCAAAACAAAAATCGTAAACATGACTCATGCGATTGCAATTTGTGCAATGTAGGGGTTTGAATAGTTTACGTTGACCGAAATGATGTGCACGTGGTTCATTTGCAAAAATAGATTTTTTGTAATTATTTTGCAAACGAGAATTTCTTTTCAAATCAAAACAAAACATGGCCAAATGACCAAAACGATCACAATAATCACATTTGTACACATGAGCATGTTTATGATTTGTACTATATATGTGTACATGTGTATGTGATGAAGAGGCTTGATGGGATGCACAATCATGAATAGGCTTGCCAATTTTTTGTGCATTATGACAAAATTAGGCTAAATGGCCTTTAAGACCGCAAATAGAACATTTGTGAAATTTGTCACACATGTGTGCATAGTGAATAGGTTTTTTTAAAGAATTAACATTATACTTTGCACACAAGTTCAGAAGCTTTTTATTATTAGCAATACAAGTGTTTAGTGTTGAATCTAAGGTTGATATACGTTTTCTCATTTGATTCAACTAATCATTGTGCATACAAGCATTGCTACTAGAAGTAGGATAAACATGATTATTTATCATAGATTTTAACTTATCTACTTCTAACATGGCATCACATTTTTCATGAAGCAAACTAGCATTTTCTAATCTCAAAGTTTCATTGCATTCTTTAAGAATTATATTTTCATTTGCAATGAAATTAAACTTAGTGGCTAGTGTTTCATGAGTGTATTTTATATTCACATACTTACTCTTTACATCAATATAGTAATTGTGTAATTTTTCAAACTCAAGAGCAAGCTCATCAAACGTAATAATATCATCGTTGTCAAGCTCGCATACCTCACTAGGGTTATCACCTAGTGGTAGTATACATGGAGATGAGGCTTCTTTAGAACTCAAAGCAGGATTTTCCAACGCTTGTTGAATAGCCTCCAAGTCTCCTTGACGTGCTTCAATGAATTTCCATAGGGTGTAAGCACTATCAAAATGAGAAAATTTGTTAGAAAACGATGAGTGAAAGGCACTAAGTAAATATTCTAACAAAAGCTTGTTCATATTAAATATTCTCTTATCATCTTTATTCCACTTGGATTTTTTTGAAGTGGGAATAATATAAGCTTCCACAATAATTTCTCATAAATCGAATTGTTTAGATGAACAAAAAGTTTGAATCTAACACGCCATTGAGCATAGGGGAAAATATCCAAATGAGGAACAACATTAATAGCATAACCTAAACTAGATGCTTCATACATATCCATAAAGATTATATGCAAGAAGAAAAATGTAATCAAAAATAGATTAGCAAAAAAACGATAACTTGGATCTTTAACTCAAGGCGATTAGTCCTTAAATCAAAGAGCACCAAGCTCTGATACCAATTGTTAGATCCTAGAGATGGGGGGTGATTAGGGTGTTATGCTAATCTAATCCTGATTAAATTCCAATTAAAATTATATTGATTAATTTGTTCTTGCAAGAATGATATGAGATAGATATGAACAAGAATGATATGAAAAGCCACAAATAAAATATACGCTAATCAAAACACAAACACACGATATGTTTACGAGGTTCGCTCACCACAACCTACGTCCCCGCTCCTCACCTCGAGGAGATCTCCACTATCACAATCCGGTTTGGAAGCCGGAACTTCTACACACTCGGTTTACAAGTTTATCGAAAACTCTCACACAACAAATACTATGCAATCACACTTTACACACTAAGTGTAGGAACCTAGCCCGTGTCCTCCTCCTCAAGTGCTCGGATGCAACCTCTCCTTAGGTTCGTCAACCGACGCCACTCCTATTGGATTCAACCCCGTCTCACGCCTCACACTTCTCTCGGTGTACAAATGTATTACAAGTGATACTCACAACAATAGTTAAATATAATGGTTTGTTCTCGATAACAAATGAGAATGCAAATGAAGCTCACACTCACTAAATCACACACCACTACCCACAATATATACTATGGAATATTAAGCTCAATACAGTGTTTGTGATAACAGTGAATGAAAATATGTGACTTAATAAATATAGCTAAGATATAAAAATAAAATTATAAGCTATATGAAAAGATGAGTTAGGAAAACTTCTCAATAAACAAGAAGAACAATAGAGGATGATGAGGATAGAATCCTCAGTTGAATTGAAGGCCTCTTTTGTTGTAGAAAACTTCTTTTGAATTAGATAATCGGAATCAGCTTAAACAGCTCTTTAAACATACTTAAACTTTTGTTACAACTTTACTGTAAAAACAAAACTTGGTATATAGAAAGAGAAGAGCAATGGGGTATTTATACCCACTCAAAATATTAGCCAAACCAACTTGAAATGACCAAAATAGTCCCACAGAATCAAATCAGAATATAGCCATTAAGAAAGCAATGATGAGTTCGGCGGTCGACCATGAGAAATTGGCGGTCGACCACGAAGCACAAAAAGGCTGAGAAAGAAATTTAAAAGCTGGCGGTCGACCGTGGCGGTCGATCGCGAAAGTCTCTGGATGAGCTACGGTCGACCGTCACGGTCGACCGCCATCCAATAAAAGGCAGACTAAGAAAAATAACTACTGACGGTCGACCGTGACGGTCGACCGCAAACTGATACATGACAATTGACAGGTTTTGGGCTAATTTTGAAAATACGTTAAAAATATCAAATCAATTTTAAAAATAGTAAAACTTTGGGGAGAGTTTCTAAATGATAAAATAAACATGTTTGAAAAAGAATTTTTAAAAAAGTAATTTTCTTTTGTGAAAACTCATCGTTTTTAAAAAGTGTTCATAAAACCTGTTTTTCGCGAACATGAAAATTGAGATATAACTTGTAAACTTGTATATATATATATATCATGCATACATTATATATATAATGAATTATGAATGAGCTGTAAACATGAAATAAAAACTATTGTAACAAAGTTTGATAAAAAATTATTTATATGATAGAAAACGTCAAATCTGTGTTGTGTTTATATATTGAGCTTAAATATAAACATACAATATATGTAAGCAAACTACTCTTATACTGTGACGCCCCTGGGTTCACACACGGCTGCAGTCCGAGGTGAAACCATGGATGTCAAACCTGCCATGCACCACACCGTGCGATAACACGTTTCACCATCACAATCACTATCTCTCTAGTGGAATCAACAACAGGTGTAAGTACAAAGCAAGTAAAAAGTGAATCAGCAATACTGGATGAAATGATAGAACATAATACATCTCATCAACGGAATAAACTGAAGAACATAGTCAAGGTCTGAGATAAAATAATCTGGAGTTCTTACAAGTCTCAAATACAGTAAGTCTGAGTAAAGGAAATAAGGCGACACAGCCTTTACAACTTCTAGAATAAACTCTCAAATGTCTGAAAACATTACAGTGGAGCTCAAAGAAAATAATACATAGATAATATAAAAAAAATTGGACACTAAAGTAGTCTGCTAACCACCTGCGACTCTCCGTGCTCCTGGCTCGTGACCTGAAAGGGGGAGGGACAACGAGCGTCAAAGCGCTAGCGAGCAACATCACAACCAACCCCAAGGGATAGGACTCGTTGTATAAGAAAATACAGTTATCACAGCATACATAAATATATATAAACAATTGTCCTAATAGAAATGGGTTTAAGAACTTAGGGAATCTCAACACGAGCCTAGGTACGTCGAGCGAAATAATCCAAACAAGGAAACCCTCATGTATATACCTTGTATCTCAAATTGAAAATCCCTAAGTTCCAAACCCGAGGTCTAATACATGAACAATAAAGAAAAGATAACAATCCCATTTCTAATAATAAACACATCTATGTCAAAATCTCGTAGTCGAAATAAGTGTTATGCACAGCTCATGCCACTATCATGTCCAACTACATAAAAATGTCATACTCAAATACCCAAAAGTATATGATGCTCAAGGTTTAGCAAAAATTGCCCAACACGGGGTCTTTAGTCGCTTATAGTCCAACACGAGGACTTTCGTCGCTTATAGTCCAACACGAGGACTTTAGTCGCTTATAGTCCAACACGAGGACTTTAGTCGCTTATAGTCCAACACGAGGACTTTACGTGAACTATGAAGTTACCACTAGTATTAGAGTGTCCATTCAACTCTTATACGCCTTGCTGTACAATTTCTAAACTTTGTATCAGGAAAAGTCATCTTACATGTATAACATATGAGTTCAATCTATATGTGTGTATACAGCATGTGATTTAAACAGAAACACAAAGAAAACAGGAAAATCTCGGATGAGTCGACTCATGCACTCTTATGAGTCGACTCATGCCTCATGGGTCGACTCGTATACTGACGAGTCGACTCAGCAGAAGATAAAAGACACAGGAAACGACTTTGTGAGTCGACTCATGATTAGTCATGAGTCGACTCAACATGATGAGTCGACTCATGATAAGTCGTCAGTCGACTCATGGGCTGAAATTCGCATTCTTATGAACTGAACTTTGTTCTACTCGGCCCACATCTTATTTTTTCAAGTATACATACATCTAGCCTTCATTTTTAGACTGTTACACAGTGAGAAAACATCTATAGCACATGAAACAAATATTTGCATGTTAACACTAACATTTAAATCCCTAAACATGAAGGACAACATCAAATTAATATAACAACTCATGTTTTTATTCTTTAAACAAAATTCCAGATCTGGGTTTTCATTAAAAACTTGTTGGTAGGGGTTTAAAATCTTAAGCACATGATTTCTAACGTTCACCCTATCAAGAACATTGATCTATACTGGAAAATAAGTCTTAGGCTCAATAAAACCCATTAAAAACGTTTATAAATACATAAAAACATAGGAAAGGGATTGGGTGAGATGCTACTCACCTCAAATGCGAAGAATAACAATCCCCCTCGCTGCAATCCACGAGAAGCTGCTGAAATCCCCCAAAAATCGCCCAAGAATCCCAAAAACGAGCTAGGGTTTTGAGGGGGAGAGGAAGCTAGGGCTTCTCTAGGGTTTACTGATGAAGAAGGAGTGTTTTCGGGTGGGGGAAGTATATATAAGCCAATAGAAACCCGACCCGAAACCCAGCAAACCCGACCCGAAAACACCCAAAAAATCGTCGATGAGTCGACTCATGATATGTCATGGGTCGACTCATGACTCATGGGTCGACTCATAAATTATGAGTCGACTCAGCAGAAAGAAAATGGGAACAGGACTCGATATCATGAGTCGACTTATGACGGGCGTAAGTCGACTCAACCTGATCAGTCGACTCATGACATGTTATGAGTCGACTCATGAACAAAAATCTGCATACTTCGATTTCTTGCACACGATTTGCAAACTTGCAACTCATCCTCATACCTGAGGCATATACACATCCTCATAAGCTCAAATATCACTTTCCATGCATGACCATGCAACAAAGATATTTATAATATATTTTAAATATCTTTGTTCACTCATATTCACACTTGAAAGTTGTCAAAATCAACGGGGTCTTACATATACCTAGGTGAATGCACACGCATGAACTTGAATTTTCAAATCTTGATTGTCGTGTGTTGAATTTCCTGAAAAGAGAAAAACCAAACAACGGAAACTAGAAAACATATTAGCTATAAATTGTTTGACAAATCATCATCAAAACTATAGGGCCAACATTTTCTACCGCAACCAAAAAAAAAATCTCTTATTGTAAGTGCATACACTCTATACCTCTGTATAGCAAAAGAAGTTGTAATAGCCAATGATAACAGTAAAAAGTATGAATAACATATAAAACATGCCTAAAATTTTAATTTATCATAAACATATATTGAATCAGAAAAATATGAGAACGTTGCAAGGCATGATCACTATGTAAATGGTTTTGACGTTTTAGGAGGCATTGTAGATAATAACCAGCTACAATATCTAGAATAAACCTACACATTATACGTTATACAGCTTGATTAAAATTACAAATATCTAGATAAAACTACAATCAGAATACTATACACATAATACATGGACAAAAGTATGTTAAAACTACAGGTAAGCTGATTATTAGAGCCAAAATTCAGTAAAAAGGCCAATAGGAATACAAGTATGATTTAAGGTTTAGGGAAGTGATCAAAGATTGTGTAGTTTATTGAGGTTATAATCATGTATTTGGCACTTTTCAACAGAAGGAACATGGAAAGAAACACCTACATGAATCTGAAAGATTATACAATGGACTGACTATAAATAACAGAAACTTTGGGTCTTTGAATAAGCATTTCTTAGTGTTAGATATAGAAAATAAGAGCAGTAGAAAATCAAACATCTTCCTCCTCAAAGCTAATTATTCCTATAAGGAAGTGGATTTCTAGGGTGAAAAAGCCTCTTCATCGCCAAGCAGAAAATGACATTTACGCCTAGCATTGTTTAATTGGTGGATGAGGATGCACCTATAATCATCTTTACCCGTTCTATTTTTTGTACCTATGTTTATAACAGGCTATAAACCATATCTTGCTAATCTAAACATTGCTACAAATATTGTATTTGTTACCAAGACTATTGAATATTTTGTCTAACTTTAAATCCCCGTTCAGTTCATTTCAAAGAATATGTTGCCTGTTGTTTAAATACAATACAGTTAAAAAATTCACTAGTAGAAAAACAAGCAACCTAGACGGAAATTTCCGTCTAGGTTGCTCCAAATCCCGTCTAGGTTGGTTCACCTAGACGGAATTCTGTCTAGTTAGTTCCATTTATTTTGAATCCGTCTAGATTGGCTCAACTAGATGGAATTCCGTCTAGAGTGATCAACCTAGATGGTAGTCAACCTAGACGGAAGTAAGAAATCCGTTAAGGTTGGCAACCTAGACGAAAATCCGTCTAGGTTGGCAACCTAGACGGATTTCCGTCTAGGTTGGCAACCTAGACGGATTTCCGTATAGTTTGACTCATACTAGATGAAATTCCGTCTAGGTTGATATTTTTTCAGCAAAAAAAATTATTTATAATTTGTATTCCCTATATAATTATATTAATACATGAATACATCCAATAAATATTGTACACATGAATACATCCAACCGTCCAAATATAATCAAAATTCATAACAATTTCATTCAAAACCAAATATAATCAAATCCAACACAATGCACAAATCCAACCATCCAATCCAAAATATACATCAACCAATTCCATCTAATATATACATCCAACAACATATATACTAACAATGTACATAAATAAGATAGGATACACGACATGAATAAATTTAGTGTTATAACAAATAAAATTGATTATTACATTAAAAATAAAAAAAACTCATCTATCGTCGTCGTTGGCAGTATCTCTATCCCGGTTATGAGAACGGGTGCTGCTCCCTCCAATATCTCCACTCTGAATGTTCAATTGAATAATCATTATGTGGTATTTGATAACATATTAAACAAAAATAAATTTATAAATATAAGAAAAAATAAGGTATCTAAGCGCTGATTTGTCTAGCTCTGGAATTATCACCAATCGAGCTTATGATCCGTATGATACCATCATACACGCTATAAGGAATCGCACCGCCTAAATATTGCATAACATACCCCATAAGGTCGTCCATCGAGTTCGCCGTCAACGCTACTCTAGTCATCTCATTAGTCACCTTAATATACAGCTCCGAGTCAATCTTGTCAATAAAAAACGCAGAGATACGTGCGACAATGGCATAGCCTGGAAACTGCTTGGGGCTGCTCTCATTGATGTAAATGGCACGAAGGATGCTGTGGATGATCTCATGCTTATGCCGGGTGAAGCTCCAACACCATGCAGAGGATATCTTCCTCTCCTATTATCAGAGAAAATAAATATTAATTTTTTCTCTCAAATTCAATAACGTTAAACAAGTATAAATAGGAACATAGTATTCAAATTGATTCGATTTTTTACCATCCATACCTATTATGACCCATCAGGTTCTGTGTGAGAGTGATGTTCTCCTCTGTAGAAAGCATATGAGGGTCCGGCTCGATTTGTTCCTCCTCTTGCGAAATGTACACAGATGCAGCCTCCTTGGATGCAGCCTCAAATCCCTCTTAAAGCACAAATATATAGTTAATTCAAGATAAAGACCATATTATTTGTGTTCTCGTTTCCTCATAATATTAACATCAAAATAGAGTTAATAATACTACTCAAGGTATGTATAAGTTTCACCACCAACTCTAGATTTGCCTTGATCTTATCCCGAGTCTTCTCATCACCCCTATATCTATAACAAAAAGTACCATAGACCGTTTTTGCCCTCAAATGTATCGGCATTAATGATTTTCCCTGTCATATTATAAATTATGAGATTTCATAATCATACTAAGCATAAGAACATTTAAAGCTTTAAATGACATATACCGTATCCTGATAATAAACATCCTCCAGATTGGTATAGGAGTGTGAGCCCAAGTGGTGGTCATGCAGCTTCTTTCTTTATTTACTGACCTCTTCATAGATTTATTCTTTAAAAAAATTTAGTAAATATGCAATGAAATAATATCTTAAGATTATAAAGTAATTTTCATGAAACTAACATTGGCGGCATCTCCGTCCTATTACATGAGGAGAGCCGTGAAATAAATCTCGTCAACTCGGTCATCAAGTTTTAAAAACCTCTACCAGTCCTCCTCATACCGGTCATAGGTTTCATGTTTGATCTCATGCCTCCATTATTTTAGGATTGCTTCAACCTTGACATTAAATACATAATTCCAAGCCCCCTCAAAGTCCTCAAGGCAGAAGCAGTCCTGTAGATTTACATACACATTTAGTAAGGATAATTTAATAGCAATTACTAATTACTAATAAATAAAATGCTAAAGCAATATGCAGTTACCATAAGCTTAGTCCATATCGCCTCGTATGCGATCCATGGTAGTTCTTAGAAATAAAAATAAGAGTTGATAATGTTCGCTCTATGCACGAGAACCCTAATATATGCATTCAATCAGGTCGACCAAGGACCAACGGGCAAATTAGAACTATTCCACCGAATTATCGCCCTCTTTCCTCTTGGCGGTTATTTAGATTCAGGCTTACCTCCTCCCGTCTGTTCTCTATGCGATCTGGCTTAGCACCTACAATAATAACATGATAATATATCATATAATATATAAATATGAAAATTAAAAGTATTTATAAAATTTACCATTCGTTATCTCTCTTTCTTTTACTGTGAGTGTAACAGCTTTCCTAGTCTCCAACATATGAAGCATTTTGTCTAACTTTCTCGCAGCACATGGGTGGTACTTCTTTGAGTCAGTCATGGACTTATGAGAGTCCGGAGGTAAGGGTAAACTAAGATAGTCCTGTTTTTTTGTCCGCAAGTCAGTATAGAATGTATAGGATAGATATGTCAGGGCCAAGAAGCACCTACATAAAAAAAGAGAATCATTAATATGAATTTTTAATTGACCATTATAAATTATTAAATATTAAATACCTACGTCGGGGGATAGTTCTGGCGCTGCATCAGAGGGGTCGGGTGATGAATAACCCGTATCAGGAACAAATGAACACTATGAACACTATGAGC
This sequence comes from Asparagus kiusianus, assembly GCA_022839385.1. Taxonomy (NCBI): domain Eukaryota; kingdom Viridiplantae; phylum Streptophyta; class Magnoliopsida; order Asparagales; family Asparagaceae; genus Asparagus; species Asparagus kiusianus. The sequence goes on along the minus strand of BQKN01000491.1, from coordinate 283,888 downwards.
TAGATAAAATATATTAAAATATTAATTAATTTTTATACCTGTATCTGGAGATAGTAGTGTATCATCAGCACCAGTACCTAGGGTGATACTCCGTGATCGATCACTCTCCGGGCCAAAGAGCCTCCTCGCCCTCCTCATCTGCAAATTCAATAATTAACATAGTTAAGAATAAACTGTATACATACTCATGAGATATGTTATTATGAAATACATTATTGTTTTTATTATGATAAGTTAAAAATCGGTAATGAAGTGTAACATATATAGTTCATACCTACATCTAGCGCTACATTCTGTGTGCAAGAGAATTCTTACCAAACGTCATCAGATGACCCAACTAGTTCACTATAATTATCTTTACTTTCTTCAATATTTTTTCATTGCTATTGGGAAGAACAACATATCTTGGTTCCTTGTACAAAACCACCTAATCAGACATGACATTCGGATCTTTCATGAAGAAGCACTGATCAGCTTGTTCTGTGAAAATAAATTTCACATCTGTGTATACTTCTCGGTGGAGATTGACTAGTGTAAATCCATAATGATCTTTTTGCTTTTCTGCACGACACCACCTAACCTTGAACATCATGTAACTACATTGTTCTGGTTTACCAAACTCATAAATTACCTCAACAACATCTTCTAATTGGCTATAATATAGTATATCAGCTAGACTTGGGTTCTGATCTCTTATACTTGAAAAACATTCTTGAGCAAACAAACTCATGACCCCCCTATTCTGAGTTACCCTCCTATCATCGGTCTTTAGCATTCGAAATTTATATCCATTGACCAAATACTCATTATAATGTCTCACTTCATGATAAGGGTATTGTGCATGGATAATAATTTCATTTGGTAATGTAGTACCATCAAGAAGTGATTTTTTAACCTAAGCCAAACAATTTGAGAATATTTAGGTGATGTTATATTACGAATGTTCAATAATTAATTGTAAAACACCTACATCAATTCTAAACCAATTAGAAAATTCTTTCTTATGTCTTTTCTGAATATTATGCGCTACATTCCTATCGGTTGTTTTATTCTTAAGCTTCTCCAGATGTCACCTATATAAACAATATATAAGTTTGTATTGGTAAACTATATGTAAAATGAATATTTCTCATCTATATTACTGATTTTATTTGTTACCTTCAATAGTCTGTGAACATATCAAGGTTTTCCAACACATATGCATGAATTTGATGTAAGAGAGATCTCGGATATTTTTCATGCTTCCTCTCCTTATCAGGTGCTTGAGATGTAGTTTTCTTCTTGCACATGTAACGTGATGCAAACACAAAGTATTCGTTGGCCACGTATCCTTCAGCTATCGAGCCCTCGGGACGAGCTCGATTGTGAACATTGTGTTTCTTGGAGCCCAAGTATCTTAGAATCATAAGAAGAGTTAATTATTAGCATGGTAATTTTGAAAACACATATACAATTAATGAATGTAACAAAATCCATAAATTATCTTTCAGTCGGATACATCCAACGATGAGTAACAGGACCGGTGATTCTAGCCTCTCTTGTAAGATGCTAGGTAAGATGGACCATAATTGTAAAAAATAAAGGATGAAATATTACTTCCATATTTCATAGAGTAACTCAGACCTCGGCTTCAAGTTTTTTAAATTCATCTACGTCTATGACTTTAGAGCATAATTTTCTTAAGAATCCACAATACTCAATAATAATCTTCGACGCTTCTTTCTCCATATTGTTATGGATTGCAACAGGGAGCAATTGATGAAGAAGAACATGATAATCATGGGTATTCAAACCTAAGAGTTTTCTCTCTTGCACCTGGACATTATTTGAAATGTTAGCAGTAAGCATCCGACGACTTTACTGATTTGAAAATTTCACAAAATCATTGCATCTGTTCATTTGATATTGTAACACGAGACAGAGATAACTTTAATTTTTTAAGGCCAACATCTAGAGCTTGCAAATCATTTCGGATATTCAAAGTAGTCAGATCTTGGCACGCTCGTAGGTCATCCTTCGACTTGTTTGCATGTTGTAGGAGAGTTGATACTATGTCATCACATATATTTTTCTCAATATGCAGGACATCTAAGTTGTGTCGGATTTTAAGATTTTTCCAGTAAGGTAACTGAAAGAAGATACTAAATTTAGTCTATCCTCTAGGTAATTTTTCGGCTTCATCCTCAACTTGTATTTTTCGGATCTTTCGCTTATGCTTCAATGGCTTTTTTGACTTTAAATAATCTGTTACTCTGAGCGGGTTAAATTTAGATTGGCGATTTTTTCAAACACAACTTTTGGAAACCCCTTAAGTAATTTTACGATCTCATTATTTGTCAGCTTACGCGGCTTCATTCTCTTCTTAACTGTGCCAACAAACATACCTGATAATTTCCTGTACTTATGACTTAAGGGCAACCACCTTCAATTAAACCAATACAAACTCTTTCAGTTATATGGTAATTAAAGAGCTTCAAATTTTTGACCACTTACTGGATAAGAACACTTGCCCTTCGTAGAGTACCCGGACAGATTAGCATAAGTTGAAAAATTATTAATCGTCCATAATAGAATAGCACGTAATCTAAATGACTCTTTTAAATGGACATCATATGCTAAAATACTCTCTGACCATAATTGTTTCAGGTTATTAATTAGAGGCTCTAAGTAGACATCAATATTACTTTCTGGTGCATGCTTACCGAGTATTAGTAATGAAAGTATCATAATCAGCTGTTTCATACAAATCAATGGAGGTAAATTATATGGCACTAATACAACTGGTCACGTAGACCAGCAAGAGCTCATTACCCCAAATGGATTGAATCTATTACTTGATAGACCCAGTCTTACATTTTTGTAATCTTCGACAAAACGAGGATAAATTTTATCAATATGCTTTCAAGCTAAAGCATCAGCGGGATGCCTTAATTTACCATCATCTACTTGATCTTCCTTGTGCCACCTCATATTCTTTGCCATTTTCTTGTTCATGTACAATCTTCGCAATCTAGAAGCCAATGGAAATGTCGAAGTACCTTGGCCGGAATTTTCTTTTGTGTTATCCCTGTCTCCGTTGTAACATTTGTTGAAGAATTTGTACGTTGCTTCCACCTAGAAACTCCACAAGTCGGACACTCTTGATGGTATTTATTGGCTTTGTGGTTCAAAATACAATTATTCAGACATGCATCAATCTTACTATAATCAAGACCCATAGCGGAGATAATCTTCTCAGCTTGATAAGTTATTTGGGGTATGCTATTCTCTCCTCCAGGAATTATAATCCAAAGTAAATTAAGTAGCATTTCAAAATAATTATCTGACATACCACTAAGTGTCTTAATATGTAGGAGTTTTAGCATAAATAAAAATCTAGAGTACTCGGTACATCCCTTATATAAGTCTTTTTCACTATCTTCTAGTAGCTCCATTATTCGCTTTATTTCTGCAGAGGAATGTATATCATCAATATTTTCGGCACTGTCGACATCTCCTACCTCTTCAGTTACAACTACGATATCATCTTCACTTTTATCTCTGATATCATCCTCGACATTATCATCAACATCATATTCTGTAGGTCGAGGAAAAATATCATTCAATATTATTTCTGTGTTATCTATTCGTTGACCACCGGACGTACCAACATGCACATTTGAATCCTCATCTTCAGTGATACCTTCCCCATGCCAGTTCTAATATTTATAATTTTTATCAAAACCTGATTTCATTATGTGGATCCGTATATCATTTCTATTCAGCAGCTTCATATTTCTACACCTACAACAAGGGCAATACATAGCACCACTTCTTAAATTTCTCAGATTTATTTTAGCATAACGCATGAAGGCATCACATCCCTCCTTGTATCGTGTGTCATGAAATCTATGAAGCCGTGGGATATCTATCCATAATTTGTCAGGAATTATCCTCATTTGTAAATTATATATAATTATTAACTACGATTAATCTCACAACTATTAGTAAATCTATGACTCTTATACATTCAACATACGTTCATATATCATTTAACAATATGAATATTTATCTACATAAAATACATATAAAACATACGTAGAAACTAATTACACTAATTTAGCGGCTGTCATAGGAATACTTCTATCCATTAAGAATATAGTAGTGCTTACATCTAACTTCATATACTTTGTATATTTTCATTTCTTAAAAATTTTGGCAGCACCTATCTATTGTTCTCCCTGTACACTGTGCGGATGTTATTATGCGCATCAGCAATAGCCCAAAACACAGAACAATATACGCCTATTATACACGTAGAACAATGAATACATGCTGCTAAAACATTCAAGAATGAAAATATACAAAATATACAAAGTTGGATGTATACACTACATATTCCTAACCCGTCTGAGAAGGATAGATCCAATAATTACGAAATTCAGTACAAATTTTTTATTCATATAATATAAAATAAACACTCATTTCTGAGAAAAAACTTTGTCTCCTACCCAAATCTGAGTCGTATATCATATATTATAAGTCCAAAGAATTGGATGTAATTATTAGACGAAAGTCTAGGGATAACGTAATTTTTTCATTCACCTAAATTGGATTATAACACATTATAAAAATTTATAATGTGTTATATACCACTCTATTTTTAAAATTTTTTATTTCACATATTTTCACATCACAAACTTAAATAATCATACCTACTTATAGCACGAATGAAACTTAATTGAGTTAGGGTTTATAAGTATTTAATTATATTTATGATTACTAGTGTTGTTCAAATGAATTAATATGTAGTTGAGTTTGGGTCAATTCATAACTAATATTTTTTCAATTAGGGTTTTAAGAATTTAACTCGTTTACTTTTTTTTATCATAAATTAGGGTTTTTAAACTAAATACAACAATAAATAATAATAAAATTAAAAATTCTAATGCTAAGTAAAAAAAATCATACCTTTTAAGCAGATCAAATAACGGACGTGCCAGTGGTCACGGTTGGATTGCTGAAAAGCTAGGGTTTTTTTTAATTTAAGTGAAGGGGGGGCGACTAGGGAAGGGGGACGGGAGGGGGAGGGGTGTGGCAGGTGAAGGAGGGGCGGGAGGAGAAGGGGGTAAGGAGAGGGAGTGAGACAAGGAGGAGGGGGGGGTGGCCAAGAGGGGGGGAGGGGGTGGGGAGAGGGGAGGGGGAGGGGGTGGAAAGAGGGGGGAGGGCGGCGGTGAAGGTTGGGGAAGGGGGGTGGGGGCGGCAGGTGAAGAGGTGTGTGACGCCCCTGGGTTCACACAAGGCTGCAGTCTGAGGTGAAACCAGGAATGTCAAACCTGCCATGCACCACACCGTGCAATAACATGTTTCACCATCAAAATTACTATCTCCCTAGTAGAGTCAACAACAGGTGTAGGTACAAAAGCAAGTAAAAGATAATATAAGAGATATATGACAAAATAATAGAGATAAAAATGATATTTCATCATCCAACATAAAAATATATAAAGTGAATCTCTGAAATAACTAGTCTAGAGATCTCAACAAGTCTCATAGCATATCTGATAAAAGGAAATAAGGCACACAGCCTTTAAAAATTCTAGAACATAACTTTCAAATGTCAAAACAAAATGTCTACAGTGGAGCTCGATAAATAAAATAAAACTACAAATAAAAGATGGACGCTAATAAGTATCGCCATCAACCTGCGACTCTCCGTGCACATAGGTCATTACCTAAAATGAGAGGGGACAACGAGCGTCAAAGTGCTAGCGAGCAACATCACAATCAACCCTAAAGGAAAGGGCTCGTTGCATATAAAAAATACAGTTAATACATATATACATGAAAACATTGATCCTAACAATAAGAGGATTTTAGTATTTAGGAAATTACAACAAGAGCATAGTTACGTCGAATGAAATAATCCAAACATGGAAACCCTAATGTATATACCTTGTATCTCAAATTGTAAATCCCTAAATACCAAATCCAAAATCTAATACAGGAACAATAATATAAAGAAGACTAACCCATCTCAAAACTCAAATACCATGTCATGTCAAAACCCACATAAGTGTCATGTCCAGTTTATGTAAGTGTAAGTGTCATACTCAAGGTTTAAACAAGTGTCTAACACATGGACTAAGACTAGGTGTAGTGGATACCCAACACATGGACTACATATATAAATTGTCCAACACATGGACTGAATGATGAATGTCCAACACATGGACTGAATGATGAATGTCCAACACATGGACTGAATATAATAAATGTCCAACACATGGACTGAATATGATGAATATCCAACACATGGACTGTACATAATAATTTCCCTACACATGGAATGAATGAAATGTGTAGAATATCGATGATATATATGAAAAGGATGTATATATAATAATTTGATACGTGTCTCGGTGTGCAAATCTAAACTCATATCCGCAAGCCATCTCACATATGAAGATACATAATAAACAATAATTTCTAACGCTAAATATTTGAGGCGACTCCTCATTCAGATTAAAGTACATAACAAAAGTAAACATGCACAAACTGTGCCAGCGATTAATCGAAACAGGCAGAAACCCTACACAGGTTTTTGTCTGCTTCGAAACAAATCTAGAAGTGACATCATTATTTTCCAAGCATAATATTACTAATATCAACATATATGAAACAACATGAAATAAAATATTAGCATGTAAATATATCGTCGAAACCCAAAACATTTATATATACATGTTTAAACGTTTTAAAAGCAAAAACTTATGATTTAATTTATGATTAATAAATTTTAGATCTGAAATTTGTCAAGGTTACTGTTGTAATCAATTAAAAAATTATAATAATGTATTCTCACTTCATAAGTTATAAATATCTATCTTTTGTACATTAAAAATACGTTTTAAGCTCGAAAAATCCGAATAAAACTTAATAAAACATGAAAAATAAAAGGGTACAGAGTTAGGCAAGATATTACTCACCTCAGATGCTGAAAAATTCATGCCACGTGAAAGATAAGGAATCCCCTTCGCTGCACTACACAAAGCCCGTTGAAAAATCCTCCGAAATCCCTCAACATCACCAAAGAAAAGAACTAGGGTTTGAGAGAGGGGAAAAGAGGCTGTTAGGACTTGGAACATAGGAGAAAATAGGTATTTACATATTTAAACATGTGTATGTATGATAGTGAACACGAAAATACTACAGCCCAAAACCTGAAACCCGAAACTGAAAAACCCAGTTTGACTAGAAACATACTCTTCGGTATTTTGGCTATAACTTTTGTATCCGTCCCCAGAATGAGGTGATTAAAGATTTCTTAGAAAGATGCTGAAGATATCTATAACTTTGGTCTTTTAAGTTTTCCATATTCATAATATATCAGTGTGTAAAATACAAAATCTCTCCACTGGTCATAAATTTCTAAATTTATACATCGAGCATGATTT
>BQKN01000491.1:249900-276052 GCA_022839385.1 Asparagus kiusianus | reverse complement strand
TCTTATATATACATATATACATTGAATTGATCTCAAACTAATTCCTAACATACTCAAACATCATAATATGTTATTTATAAATATATAACATATTTATTATTATTTATCAGAAAATATTCAATTTTTTAGGGTTTTACATGTTGGCCTCTTTGTTTTGATGATACAAATAATTTATCACTAATATTATTTGTCTAGTGTTTGTACTTATCTATTTATTGTAGATAAACAACATGTTGGAGGATGGATGGAATTGCGCATTCACGATCATATCTAATGGAGGTTGGCAGAATTATAGAGTGAAGCCTTTGTAATTCAAATTAAAGATCCAAGTTCTAGCTTCATCCGTAAGAGTACCAAGTTGAGCTACATTGAAGATCAATTAAGCTTGGGTATATTTAGTTTAGGTTTTATATTATGTGTGTTAGTACTTTAAGCTCAATCATATATACACACACGTATTTGGTTTTTATATATATAGTTATATATATACACAAGTTTTGGTTTATAGACTTAAAAATCATTGTATACATGTTTTATTAAGTCTATAAAATCATTTCATAGGTTTCAAAATATTGTTTATGTCAAAACATCAAATTTCATATATATCACATTTACATGTTTTGGACACACTTGCAAAATACATGAGTTTTCACAAATGAGAAATTCAATTTAAGAAATTATTTTTCTAAAATGTTCAATTTCATGTTTATAAATGTTTTCCAAAGTTTTATTAATTTTGGAATTAATTTGTTATGTTTATTTAAATTTACAAAATCAAGTTTAAAATAAGCTCATGTTCATGCACATGTTCATGCATGTTTTTGCAAAACAGATGTGTTTTCACGATTAGGAAATGTGATTTAAAAAATTTCTTTGTTTACATGTTTATCATCATATATACAAATATTTCCCCAAGTTTTACTAATTTTGGAGTTGTTTTGTTATTTTTAATTGAATTTATAAAACCGAGTTTTCAGTAGTTTTTTTCAGAAACTATATACCTGTGTTCAAACATCAATTTCTCTCAACTGGGAAGTGATATTTTATAAATTTTTTCTCTAACATGTGTATATATATGTCTAGAACCTTTTCTCAAAATTTTATGATTTTTGGAGTTAATTTACTATTATTAATTTATTTTACAAAGTCAGATACACAAAATTCTAGAATCTGTCAAAAACAGAAACTGTCCGTGAACAGTGTGGTCGACCATGCTACAGTATGGTTGATCGCTATTACTGTAGCACTCAACCGTTACACATTAACGGTAACATCTATTTTTTAATAGGTTTTTGAAGTTTTTTGAGTTGTTTTCTTCAAGCCTATATATACCCCTATGCCATAACTATTTTAAAAAAACAATGAGAGTGTTTTAAACATGTTTAAGAAAGTTTAAACAAGGGTTTATGTTTGGTTTAAGTTTGTTTTAAAAGCTTTTAAGTAATTGAGAGTTTAGTTTTGTGAAATCAATTTCAAAAGAGCTAGAAGAGATCATCACTTGGTGTTTGAGCTTCAAATGATCTCTCTCTCACTCTTATCATTTATTGGAGAAGTTTTCTAAACTCAATCTAGCTTTACTTTTATATTGTTTGATTATTATTTTATTAATTTGAGTTTAGTTAATTTAATTTCACTCATTATTTACACACACCCATATTGAGCTTATTGTATTTTTATACATAGTATAATTGGGATGGTGAGTGTTATAACAATTGAGTGTCAGCCTACATTGGGTTCTCATTTATTGTAGAGAATAAATCATTTATTATATTGTGAGATTGTAAAGTTTTTGGTTAGCTAGAAAACCGAGTGTGTAGTAGAGATCTCATCGAGGTGAGGAGCGGAGATGTAGGTCGTGGGGACCAAACTCCGTGAATAAAATTATAAGGTGTAAACGTTATTTGGGTGAGCGTAGAAAACCTGGTTGTGATAGTGGATTTATCCCCGGGAGTTAGGAGTGGAGACGTAGGACGGAAGGTCCGAACTCTGTGATCATTTCGTGTGTTTGAGTTTGCTTTGGCGCACTTACTCTTATGTTTATATTTCTTGTTCCCATTGTCCATTGCTCATTATTTATATTATCCACTATCTAGTTTAGATTGTTTACCTTTGTGTTCATTGTATATCCTCTCATATATCTCATAGTTTATATTATTGCTAGGATATTGCTCTTAGTTCATATTGATTATTCTTACTTGTAACATATTGTATATCTCTCTTGCAAGAATAATTTGTTAATTAGTTTTAATTAGCATAAAATCGGATTAGATTATCATATGACCCTAATCATCCCCCTCTAGGGTCTAACAATTGGTATCAGAACTTGGTGCTATTTGATTTAAGGTCTAATCACCTTGAGTTAAAGATCCAAGTTATCTTTTTTTCTGCTAATCCAATTTTGAGATTTTTGTTATCTTACTGGCAAATATATATATATATATATATATATATATACATACATATTATGGACATGCATTGTGCACCTTGTTTAGGTTATGCCATGAATATAGTTCCACGTTTAGATAATTTCCCCTATGATCAATGGTGTGTTAGATTTAAGCAATTTGTTAGATCTAAACATTTTGATTTATGAGAAATTATAGATGATGATATTGTGCCCACTTTGGAGAAATCTAAGTGGTGTAAAAATAATAAAAGATTGTTTACCATGAACAAAATTTTGTTAGAATATTTGCTAAATGCTTTTGATTCATCTATGTCTAACAAGTTTGTTCATTTTGATAGTGCTTATACCTTATAAAAATTTATTGAAGCACATCAAGGGGACTTGGAGGCGATCCATTAAGCTTTAGAGGATCCAGCTTTAAGTTCATATGGAGCATCATGCACACGGTCACTAGGCGATAGCCCTAGTGATCTTTGCGAGTTCGAATCCATTAATGATTTATCTAGTGATGAACTTACTTGTTCTAGTGAAAAATTATTGCATTCCTATAACAAATCGCATAAAAGTTTTATTGATTTAAAAAGCAAGAATGATAATTTAGAATCCGATCATGAGGAGCTAGTGTCAAAATTTGATGTCATTGCAAAAGAAAATACCATGCTTAAAGAAAACAATGACATGTTAATTTTAAAAAATGAAAAATTAACCACATCTATAACTAGCTTATCTCATGAAAAAGATAATGCCACATTAGAAGTAGAAAATATAAAAAATGATACTGCTTCTTTTATAAATAACTATTTATGTTCGACTTCTAATGTTAATGCATATGTGCCAAATGATGAGTTGAATGTTGTTAAAAATCGCATTTCCTCCTTAGACTCAACTCTTAATACATGCATCAATAATCAAAAGAAGCTTATGGATATGTGTGCCAAGTCTAAATCATCCACTCATTATGCACACATATATAGCAAAGCTTACAAGTGCTCTATTTATGACCGTAAAGGCCATCTTGTTAAATTTTGCTATGATGCACACAAACATAAGTATTCTAATGCCTCTTGTGCATCTCATGTAGCTTCTTCATCTTATACACTTACACATTCACATGTTTATTCTCATAAAGTTTATCATAAGCATGCTAGTGTGTTCAAGTGTGATCATTGTGGTCGTTTTGGTCATTTGGCCGAATATTATTTTGACTTAAAAAATCACATTTGCCAAATGTTTCTAATAGACCACATGCATTAAAATGTGATGTTTGTGGTAGGTTTGGACATCTTGCAAAATTTTATTTTGATATGCAAAAAGCTTCTAAGTTATAATATGTTCCAAATAGACCATTATTTAAGAATGTTTCTCATTTGCAAAATATTTCTAAAAGATAATATTTATTTGTAAATGATTCATGTGCATGAGCTAATGGTCCACAAAAACAAATGGATCTCTTTCATTACACAAATTACAATTGAAAGGGTCATTTGACTGATTATTGCTTTGATCGTGTTAGTGCACTACATACGTCCAAGAGGGTTCATAATCCTAGGGCTTTGAGCTTAAAAGATAGGGGTCATGTCCCTAAATCTTTTGGTACCACAAATACTTGGGTACCAAAATAAATTTTATTTTTAAACTAAGAATTTTATTGTTTTAATTTTTTTTCTTGGTTTTGAAAAACGTGTTCAAAATTTTTTTTATATGAAAATAATTTTTGTATCAAATATTTTGTTTTCATGATTATTAGTTTCGTTTTTTATGAGAGATTTTTGTTTACATAACCCTCCGGATTTATTAGGTATTTATTCCCAATTTCTTGTTTACCGGGTACTAAAAGTCCTTATATGGGTTGGAACAAGCTCAAGAGCTTGATATGGTTGCCTCTCTCATTTGTAAAAATCAATGATGATTTGGTTTTATACTCTTAAAGATGATTTTTAGTTTTTAAAATCCATAGTTCATGATTCTTGCATGTTAATTTGAACTATGAAAATTTTGCTTTGATTTGTTCTTTTGAATTCATTATATAAGCACAAATAGATGATTCAAATTTTAAATATGCTTTATAATGTATTCTTTATGTGGTTTGATCATGTTTTACAAAGAAAATTTCCTTTATTGATCAAATGTCTTCTTTTGGGCTTAAATCTTGATTTATGGTTTCATTAATCAATTTGTTTTCATTTGAAAACTTTTTGCATGATTTTCATGTTCCTTTTCTTTTGATTTCATAAATCTATTTTGTACATGATTTTTATGTGTATGTTTTGAGACACATTATTTAAATGGTACATCCGTATGTTTTCTCATTATTTTATAGTATGTGAGTGATATTTAGCATATTCATCTATGCTTGCTCACATATGATTGCCTTAGCCTTCATTAAGGCATTTTGATAGGGGAGCAATCCCTATATTTATATTTTTTATACTCACCCATACTTATTTGTAGGGGAAGCTTTCGCTCTCTTCATCCTTTTGTCCCCTTTTTGATGTTGTCGAAGGGGGAGAAATATTGTGAGTATATCTTATTTTGGTTATATGCATGATAACTCCAATTTACATATTAACTTCCTTTCATGCATATATCTTTTTTATAAATTGTTTGTCATCATCAAAAAGGGAGAGATTGTTGGCCTCTTTGTTTTGATGATGTTTAACAAACAATTTATCACTAATGTTGTTTGTCTAGTGTTTGCGCTTATCTATTTATTGTAAACAAACAACATGTTGGAGGATGGATGGAATTGCGCATTCACGATCATATCCAATGGAGGTTGGCAGAATTATGGAGTGAAGCCTATGCAATTCAAATTAAAGATCCAGGTTCTAGCTTCATCCGTAAGAGTACCAAGTTGAGCTACATCGAAGATCAATCAAGCTTGGGTATATTTAGTTTAGGTTTTATATTATGTGTGTTAGTACTTTAAGCTCAATCATATATACACACACGTATTTGGTTTTTATATATATATTTATATATGTGTACACAAGTTTTGGTTTATGGACTTAAAAATCATTGAATACATATTTCATTAAGTCTATAAAATTATTTCATAGGGTTTTAAAACATTGTTTATGTCAAACATCAAATTTCATGTATATCACATTTTCATATTTTGGACACACTTGCAAAATATATGAGTTTTCACAAATGAGAAATTCAATATGAGAAATTCTTTTTCTAACATGTTCAATTTCATGTTTATAAATGTTTCCAAAGTTTATTAATTTTGGAATTAATTTTTTATGTTTATTTGAATTTACAAAATCAAGTTTAAAATAAGCTCAAGTTCGTGCACATGTTCGTGCATGTTTTTACAAAACAGATGTGTTTTCACGATTGGGAAATGCGATTTGAAAATTTTCTTTGTTAACATGTTTATCATCATATATACAAATATTTTCCCAAGTTTTACTAATTTTAGAGTTGTTTTGTTATTTTCAATTGAATTTATAAATTGAGTTTTTAGCAGTTTTTTTAGAAACTATATATCTGTGTTCAAATATTTATTTCTCTCAAATGAGAAGTGATATTTCAGAAATTCTTTCTCTAACATGTGTATCTATATGTCTAGAACCTTTTTGCAAAAGGTTATGATTTTTGGAGTTAATTTACTATTTTTAATTGATTTTACAAAGTCAGATACGTAAAATTTCAGAATCTATCAAAAACAGAAACTGTCCATGAACAGTACGGTCGACCGTGCTACAGTATGGTCGACCGTTGTTACTGTAGCATTTGACTGTTACACATTAACGGTGACATATGTATTTTGTTTGTAATGGGTTTTTGAGGTTTTTTGAGTTGTTTTCTTCAAGCCAATATATACCCCTTTGTCATAATTATTTTAAATAGCAATGAGAGTGTTTTAAACAAGTTTTAGAAAGTTTTAAATAAGGGTTTATGTTTGGTTTAAGTTTGTTTTAAAAGATTTTAAGAAATTAAGAGTTTAATTTTGTGAAATCAATTTCACAAGAGCTAGAAGAGATCATCAGTTGGTGTTTGAGCTTCAAATCATCTCTCTCTCACTCTTATCATTTAGTGGAGAAGTTTTCTAAACTCAATCTAGCTTTACTTTTATATTGTTTGATTATCATTCTATTAAGCTAGTATTTATATTCGAGTTTAGTTGATTTAATTTCACTCATTGTTTACACACACCCACATTGAGCTTATTGTATTTTCATACATAGTATAATTAGGTTGTGAGTATTGTAACAATTGAGTGTCAGCCTACATTGGGTGCTCATCTATTATAGAGAACAAATTATTTATTATATTGTAAGATTATAAAGTTTTCGGTTAGCTAGAAAACTGAGTGTGTAGTTGAGATCTCCTCGAGGTGAGGAGCGGAGACGTAGGTCGTGGGGACCAAACTCCGTGAATAAAATTGTGAATTGTAAACGTTATTCGGGTGAGCGGAGAAAACCTGGTGAGGTGAAATCTAACCCTAGAGGGTGAAATCCAACCCGCACATACACCTCTCGTAATATTAAACTCTTAATAAGCATATAGGGATGTTTATACTTAACAATCCAGAATGACTATATTCCCACTAAACCCTTAATCAAATGTAACTAGTACGTCGGGCGAAAAATCCAAACAAGCAACCCCCTATATAGATACCATATGTTTCAAAAGATTAAGAATTATGCGAAAATATCCTCATTCTAACGTTAAATCTAAATATAACCATACAAATAATCATACACATAAATTAATCCTCTTCCTCAATAGGTGCAGGTAGTCGCGCTGCATAACATCTTCGCGCTCCCGAGAATCATCCTCGATGTCTACACTTAACCATCTAAAATGTAAATACCCCCACTTAATCCCTAACTAAATGGAACAAGTACATCGAGCGAAAAATCCAAACAAGGAACCCCTCATATATATACCATGTGTTCTGAGTATTTAGGAGTTAAGTGTTAATACCCTCATTTTAGTGTTAAGTATAAACATCATTATACATGTAATCCTATATATAAGTCATACAAAAATTTAATTTACCTGTTCAAATATGTGTGGGTTGTCGCGACGCATGTCCTCTTCGCGCTCCCAATAAATCTCTTCAATATCTCTTCGGTTCCACTAAACTTTCACCAAAGGAATTACCTTGTTTCTAAGTTTCTTGTCCTCTCTGGCAAGTATACCAACTAGAATCTCAATAGTAGTCAAATCATCCTCAATCTTAATCTCTGGTGCAACCAACACTCGCTGTTGCTCCTCATCATGTAAGTGCTTCTTGAGCATAGAAACATGAAATATATTGTGTATACTAGACATCGATGTTGGAATATCTAGTCTATATGACACGTTTCCAATGTGCTCCAAAATCTAGAAAGGTCCAATATACCTCACTGCAAGCTTTCCCCGCCTTCCGAATTGTTGAAAGCTTTTCATGGGCGATACCTTCAGCGTAACTGAATCTCCAACCTAAAACTCCAAATGTCTTCGTCTCTTATCTGCATAGCTCTTTTGCCGACCCTGAGTGGCTAGAATCCACTCTCTAATCAATGCTACCTTTTCAGTAATCTTCCTAATAAGCTCTAGCCCAAGCATCAAGCTATCCTCCGGTTCTGCCCAACATATCGGAGATCTGCAAGGTCTCTCGTACAATGCTTCGTACGGGGCCATACTGATTGTTGCTTGATAACTATTGCTATAAGCAAACTCTATCAGTGGAATATGATCCTCCTACCTGCCCTGAAAGTCAATGACACAAGCCCGCAACATGTCTTCCAACACCTGATTTACTCTCTCTGTCTGACCTTCCGTCTGTGGGTGGAAAACACTGTTGTATGATAGTCTGCTGCCAAAAGAATCTTGGAAACTCCTCCAGAAGTACGAAGTGAACACTGAACCTTGATCTGATACAATCATGTCTGGAACTCCATGAAGTCGAACTATCTTCCGAACAAATATCCTCGCATACGTCTCAACTGTGTATGTAGTTTTCACTGGAACGAAATGTGCTGACTTCGTCAACCGGTCCACTATCACCCAAACGGAAGCATTCCCCTTCCTCGACTTCGACAATCCTACAATGATGTCCATAGAAATATTTGCCCACTTCCACTCTAGGATGGGTAAAGGCTAAAGTGTTCCTGCCGGGCTCTGATGTTCTGCCTTCACCTGCTAACAGGTAAAATACTTAGCCACATACTCTGCATTCTCTTTATATATACCACTCCACCAGAAGTGTCTCTTCAGGTCCTTGTACATCTTAGTGGTCCCTGGATGTACTGTGTACTGAGTACGATGTGCTTCATCAAATAACTCCCTCTTTAGCTCAGCACTGGATGGCATAACCAGCCTATCCTTTATCCGTAGACCTCCATCTGCTCCAATGGCCCAATCAGCCTTAGGCTCTTTAGTAATCTCCTTGTAAGCATCTAAAATTGCCTATAACTTCTCGCACGCAACTCGAAGCAATGAGTGGGCAAGTCAAGAAGATTCACCCAATTAGCTCGTGCGCGTCCGTCAACACGTGCACGTCAATTAGCCCGTGCGTGTTGGTCAACGCGTGCACGTCAAACAGCTCGTGCTTGTCGGTCAACGCGTGCATGTCAAATCATCTCGTCCACGTCGATCGATGCGCGCACGTCGAACCAGTTCGTGCGCGTCGGTCAACGCACGCACGTCAAACCAGTTTGTGTGCGTCGGTCAATGCGCGCACGTCAACCAGCTCGTGCGGGTCAATCAACGCGCACACGTCAATTAGCTCGTGCGCGTCCGTCAATGCGTTCACGTCAATCAACCCGTGCGTGTCGGATAACGTATGCACGTCAAATAGCTCGTGCGCATCGGTCAGCACGGGCACGTCAAATCATCTCGTGTGCGTCGGTCAACGCGTGCACGTTAAACCAGCTCGTGCGCGTCGGTCAACGCGCGCACGTCAAACCAGCTCGTGCACGTCGGTCAATGCATGCACGTCAACCAGCTCGTGTGCGTCGGTCAATGCGCGCACGTCAATCAAGCTCGTGCATGTCCATCAACGCATGCACGTCAAACAGCTCGTATGCATCGGTCAACACGCGCGTGTCAATAGGTTCGTGCGTGTTGGTCAACACCCGCGCGTCATCCAGTTCATGCGCGTCAACCAACACGAGAACAATATAAAATTGGGTCCCGAATATCCTGAACATGATCAAAATGCCATGAGATCATCCGACAATATAAAATTAGGTCCTGAATATTCTGAACTTGATCGAAATGCCGTGAGATCACCCGACAATATAAAATTAGGTCCCGAATATTCTGAACATGATCGAAATGGCGCGAAGTCACCCAAAAAATTAAAATTAAGTCCCGAATATTCTGAAAATAGGCAAAATACCACGATGTCACCCAAAATTTATAATCGGGTCTCGAATATTACGAAAGTGAACGACAGCAAGCGGGAATACAGCGAGACAAATGACGGATTGAGTCTGACCCTCGCGAACGCAGGTCAGATCGATCTGACCCGTGTGAACGCAGGTCAGATCGATCTGACCCACACGCGCGGGTCAGATTTGACCATACCCGCGTGCTCGCGGGTCGGGCGGCGATCCGACCCACATAGGAGCGGGTTGGGTTTGGACAAATCAGGGGACTTAAGTCCCTGTTCTCCTCCTTTCTTCAAAATCTCGGTTCCCAGCTTCCTTCTTCCCCAATTTTTGGTTTTCTAACCCTCCAAGAACTCCTCCAGCTTTAAAATTCCAGCTCAAGCAAAACTCCCTTCTTTAAATCCTTCACTTCCTTCTCCTCAATACCTATACAATCAGTTGGATTCATCAGCTTTTGGGAGCTAGGGTTTCGGCTGTGTCGAATTGGAGCACTTGATGGATTTTGTTTCAACGGGTCTCTCCTCCTCCTTGGTTCTTCTTCGAATTCAGGTAACTTCCAGTGCCCTTGTTTCGATTTTGGTTGAACTCTTAGTCTTGGATGCTTGGTTGTATGGGGTGATCGAAACCTTAATTCTTCGAATTGCATTGGGTTTGTTGATAGCCGAAAAATTGACTGTACATGGCCGAAAATTTGGATGTGGATTCCTCCATTCTTGATTTCATGCTTTTTTTTTCATTTTCCCCACATATATAGATGGCCGAAATTCTTTGGGGAACACCGAATTTTGCATTTGGGGTTTGGGAAGTTGGCCGAAATTTTTGAGCTCCATTCTTGAATTTGTGCATCGTTGAGGCTGAGCTTTGACTGTTGAGTGAGAGTTGATGACTTGTACATGAGATTGTACATGGCCAAAAATTTTGTTGGGTTTTTTTGGTCGATTGATGTTGGGTGCATGTGTGGTCGAAAAGCTCTTCGAACCTGTACATGACCCAACTCTTGACCGAACTCTTGTATGGTTTGAACTTGTATATAATTTGAATTCAAATTTGTATATAGCCGAGCTCTTGTGTATGATTGAATACGTATGTAACTGAATTCTTGTATATGATTGAACTCTAGTCAATATTCATGCTCTACTTTTGGATGATTTCGTGAGCTTGTAATCTTTATGTTGACATGGTCGAGACCTTATATTTGGCTTTACGACCCCCAACTTGATTTCGCCCTTGAATTTTCATGCTCGATTATACACATGAGCAATGTAGGAGGCGCTTGATTCGTTTGACTCGTATATTTGATTTTCCTTTCACTTTAATTCGAACCGAGAACATCGCATAGGTTTAATTAGACCCTTAACTGGAAAATTTTATTTTGTAGAATTTCAATTAAAGATCCGTAATTTCCATTTTAGTTTTTTTTGCGATTCATGTATCTCGATTCTTGATCTGACTGAGCTGTTGATCTTTGTTATAGATTAGCCATGTCGACGAGGAGATCACGCCTCCCAAGGAGTCGCTCGGCTACTCAGTCACCTGAGAGGGAGCGTCCATCTTTCACCGGTAAGCCTTTGTAATTTCTCATTTATGAATATGATTTCCTGCTCATGAATCCAATCTTCATTATGTCATATTGCATATTGTATCCCCTCTATGTCCTCCTTGGTGAGGCAGTCGGGAAGAGCTGATATACTCCTTTGTGGGGGTGGATGCTTCTATATTACATCCCCGCCCTGTTCTTCTTAGTGAGGCAGTTGGGAAGAGTTGACATCCTTCTTTGTGAGGGTGGATGCTTATTGGATACATTTTGCTTGGTCAAAACGCGTCTTAAGGCAATATGGGGTGATTTTTTTTATCGTATTATGTTTTGTAAAATAACGTACGTTATTTTGTGTATTCGTAATACATTTAAAATCATCTCGCTAATTACAAGGTAGTGACTCTATCTCACGGATTGGTGAAAAGGGTTCAACATCCTATGTTGCCTAAATATTTCTTTATCACTGTGTTTAACAAATACGCATTATGTGTTTCAGTTGAATACCCTGCAACGCCATTTTCTTAATTCGAGATAGATGGCCATAGGAGTAGATACTACACTGCTGTTGATAACCCAGCGTCAATTCCTTCCACTCCTCAATTCGCTTTGGATCTCCCAGATGAATTCTGTAAGTTAGTACGGGAAGGGGGTCGTCGCATCACACGCCAGTTAATTACAGACGCGCCATTTGCTGAAGATATGGATCCCGATCATCCTTTAAGGAAGACACATTACCTGTTTGGCGATTCTGTGACGGATCCAGATGTCATAAAGCTCGAAGATGAGCGATGGTTACACAGTGATGGCAGAACTTGCTTATACCTTCCCCTGTTTCCTCGTCATTGTTCGCTAACAGAATTACGGGGGTAGGCGGTTACGTGATAGATGCCCTAGACTTTGACAAAAGAGCACACTAATATCCCTTGTAGATACATCACCAGCCATTCACTCCCGGGTTCCAATGGAAGGAAACATATTACAGGGTTACACCCCGGTGTGATGGGATTGGAGGACCCGCTTAAAGGGGAAATACCTATAATAACTCGCACCATGAAGAATCACCTTGCTGAGCTAGGGCGTGAGCTACCTATTAAAAATTACAGGTGTCATGGCTGGTCTCATTCTTCAGGCAAATCATGATGGGGGAGGATGACATGTTATGTCCTCCACTGATGGGGTACTGAGTTGAAGTTGATAAGATTGTATGAAGCTATTCAGGCCACCCAATACGGATTACCGGTGAACGCTCTTCACTTCATAGGGTTAATAAAGTTATACAATCCACATACTAACACCTTTCTTACACGGAACGGAGAATTAAGACTACCCTTTCATGAGATGCACAAAGTTTCCGGACTGCAACTGGGAGATATACCGTATCAGGAATATTTTCCCTCCAACCGGGAGCTACATCAATTGAAGATCCACAAGCCTGCTCGATACGACACGTTATGGGAATTCACGTGTCATTATCAGATTGCTTTAGCCGGAACTAACCCGGTTGTGAGGAAGAAGTTTCCTCAAATAAGCTTGAAACAATTCTCTTGCTATTTATTTAAGAACTTAGAGAAACTCAATGAGGAAGTTTGTGAGTTGCAACCACTGACTTTCCCGGAGATTAATAGATTGATTGAGAAGTGCGGTGCCCGCTCTTATAACACTGCGAGTGTTCAAGACAAATTCCTGGCGAGGACTAAATTCAAAACTTTTTTATGGTACGCCCAGAAGTCCATTCATCCTAAAACTTTATTGGCTGGTTATATAGCACTTTGGTTGAAGAAGTGTGTAGTACCATATCAAACCTCAGATGCTTTGCCGATAGAGGTACTATTCCCAGCTGTCTAGCTTGCTTACGGAAGAAGCCTATCTCTTTTGCCAGCAATGCTCGCCGACATACATCGTGGGCTTTGTCAGGTGGTCACGGCTTTTAGTCAAACTGATGAGACCCCATCCACGAAGATTCCTATGGCGAAGGCAGAAACTTATCTGATAGGGTGGCTGGTTCTTCATCACCCTAATCTGATGTCACCCCCTACTAATGCGAATATATCTACTCCTCTACTACAATTATTTGAAGGGTGTAGGTGGAAAGCTTAGGACCTCTCGGAAGTCAGGAAGAGTTTGCATACGCACAAGGGCTAGGTAATCAACCCATGTCTCCCTCACTTTGCCAGCAAATATCGTGGGATGCTTACTGACATAGAAGCACTCGGAACTAATCGGACTTCTCTTGATGTTGGGTGTTTCAGGTGGCTCATGAATATAAGGCATGGCCATCTTCTTTTCCGAGTAAAGGGGTACTGTTATTTAGAGCCCTATTTGCCGTGCCGGTTCGCCCGTCATTTCAGGTACGACCAGTTATATGTCGGGAATCCGAACCAATAGTTCCATACTTACGGTGGACTAGTGGACAGCGTTTGCGCTTGGCTATGGAATGTGGTGGGCTATACTAGTGCCAAGTTCAGTCTTCCAAATACCGATCGCCACATATTTATGCTGCAAATGGATTATGGCAGCCACCGAGCCCGTTCCTCTAAGATCAATTAAGGAATTAATGGCCGAAGCAGCGTCATGCATTGCTAAGAAGATTGTTCGAGAAAATATGCAGGAACAGAGGAAACACGACTATAAACTCGCTGGTCCCTCATGCAAGGGTAAGCAAAAAGTGGAGGAAGTAAAAGAGGGATCGTTTGCTTCCAACGAGGAGACTTCCGAAGAGGATGAAATCGTTGCTGGTGGTGCTATAGAGGTCAACAGCGACTCTGAGGAACACGCAACAGGTTTGTCTGAGTCTTTTTATAAAGAGCTATGGGATCTATCGATCACTGATCGAGTTCACCGACTTAAAGCTCGAAAGAAGTGGAGAATTTTGCCTACTTATATTAGAATGATGGTTGAACTTTCAGATGTAGGTTCCGAAGAGGAAGAGGAGAGAGGTGGCCTCAACACCCGTGCTCGATCTCGAGCCATAGCTCAGGCAGGATCACAAATTGAGCCGCATGCCACATCAACACAGGATAGACCTGTGGATCTCAAAGAGATCCGGCCTACAAAATGGCTGAAGTTGACCATCAAGCGTCATGCTAAACCTTAGGCTTCTCAAACGGAGGTGGCCGGCGATGCACCCATTGGTGGGGAAGGTAATGTTCCAACTCTTGTCATCTTTTCAATCTTTTCTTCTACAAAGCTTTAGACTTAGCAGATTTTCTATTCTAGAGGGTCATGATGAAGATTCAATGATGTACAACCCTCATTCTTCCAACTTAGACTTTTTTGGAGGGTCATGCTTTGTGCCACAAGTAGATGAGGTCGTGGGTTAGGATTTGGCGGGTGTTGGAACTGATTTGTCCACGGTGGTTACTAGCCCAGGTACTCCTATTACCGGTAGTACACCTTTTAGATGGCAATCTCAGGTATTAAACGACTCAGAGTTCATCCCTCCTCTAATTGCTTACATTCTTCTGGCTCTTTTCGAAAAGCTACAAGAGGCGATTGTTGACGTTGGGATTAAAGAGCACGCCATCATCACCTGAGGTGAATTTAATTCTATTTCTTTATTAATTTTCAACTTCTCTTTCCATGTCTTAACACTTAGAATTTTCTTCAATTGTTTCAATAGAAGGCCCAAATGATAAAGAAACCTTTCATCATGCAGCCTATGCACCTCCGTCTGATCCCGTATAGGACCCTTCGGGCTCTGGCGACAGGCTACTTGACGAGATATTGTCAGAACAAACTTGTCGAGATGTTATCAAACCGGTCATCGACACTGCTGAACAGATCATCGGGTCTGGTTCCTCTGCGGGTATGAATTTTTCCTTTACAAAAGTTATTCTCATATTAGATTTAATTAACCATAAGGGAGTTATACTTGTAGGACCAATCGTTGAGACTGATGCAACTACTATTATTGGGATATCTGACGATCCTGAGGGTTTTGATTTCTTACTATTAGCAAGAGCTATCATAGAAGCTCAGTCGTCTGCTCCAACTCAGTTTACAATCCCTGTGACAGAAGCGATTGCTACAGCTACGGGGGTTAGTCCTATTGAAGAGCTTGTGAGACCAACTAACGAGGTTGGTATGTCAATGGTTACGACATCGGCGATGATCTTAAAAGTTCAAGAGGTCGTGGCGGCAGCACCAAGTGCGGGACATCAACTTGGGGAAACATCACTTGATTTTGGTAAATTTTATGTCGATACTGATTCAGAACTTCGGCTAAGGTTTCAAAGATATTTATATCCTCTTTTTCTTGTAGGGCCTTCTTCTCGGTTCAATGATATGGTCAGGACTCTGTTATCGGATGATGACTCTGATAAAGTCCTTCTTCGCTTGGAGATTACTTCCTTCTTCTCATTTGTGAATAGCATGCTTGATAAGCTTATCAACAAAGGATTTTCTCTCGGCCTCTTCAAATCTTATCTTGATAATAAAGTGACCTTTATAAGAAATCAAGGATACTCGGATCTGGCAGACGTTATTACTACGGACTTAGACCATCTCGAGCGTGAATTTCAAAGGTTGAAGGAATTCCATGCTTCCGGTGCTCCTTCATATGTGGCCGCTCAGTTGGAGATCAGGCTGCAGACCTGGCGAAAGGCTCAAATATCTGCCAATCTTAAAATTCGAGAACAAGAGAGTCGTGTCTAGCAAACGAAAGCCGTTTTTAATGATAAATTGACAGCCCTTCGCGAAATTGACTCTTCTCTTGCATCAGGTGTCGTCATAATAAAACGACTCGAATCGGAACTTAAGATGGCCAAAGATGCTCAAGCTGTTTTGAAGATGACAAAGGCTCATGCAGAGGATACTATAAATATAGTGTCCAAACAGCTAGAACTTTCCAAAGAGAAGTTAACCGAGATAAAGGCGGAGGCTGCACGGATATTAGCTGCTAATGAGGACTCCATGAAGACCATACTGCAGAACGAGATAGAGCAAGCTTATACTGTAGAGTTGTCTAAGTTAGAGTAACAAGTTCTTAGCCATAAGCTTCAGGTAAATTGATTGTGACTTTTGTACATGCAAACTCAATTTTTATTAATAGAAAATATTTCTTTTTTATGTTCATTATATCTCTTTTATTATGATGTCTTATTTTGTTTAGAATAATTAACCATAATATTTAAAGGATTTTTGGCAAACCCTCAGTCCACAATGGGTTTGATGAGCCTTTACCGACTACCGTTTGAATCGGGCTAGTATACGGATTGTTTTGATCCGTTCTGCATGTAACGTTGTGCTAAGAGAATTAATTCACTTAGACTTAACGCTATGACTTTGAATGCATATACTTCACCATTTCTTATGGAAATATGGCATTTGGTAACGTGTGTTAGGCGCAGACTTAGGATTTTTGACAAACCCCCAGCCTTCAACGGATTTGACATGCCTTTACCGATTGCCGTTTGAATCGGGCTAGCATGTGAATTATTAGAACCCGTTTCACATGTAACGTTGTGCTAAGAGAGTTAATTCTTCTTAGACATAATGCTATGACTTCGAATACATAGACTTCACCATTTCTTATGGGAATATGGCACTCGGTAATGCGTGTTAGGTGCTGACTCATCCCTACTTAGGATATGGGATAAAAGTCCCCAAACTCGTATTCTGGTATCTTTTTCCACTCTGTGAAAGACTAAACCTGCAACACGTGTTAGGCGTAGGCTTATATCTATTTAGGAGTCGAGATAAAATTCTTCGTGAATGAAGTGCGTGGATTTGATGTTGAGAATTGTGTCTTTTCTCAGGGTAAAGACAAACCCGATGCTGGAGAGGAAGAATTTTATATTCTGTCTCCAAGTCTTGTTTAGGGTAAAGACGAACGCAAAAATAGAAGAGGAAGAATTTTATATTCTATCTCCTAATACTGAAGAGGAAGAATTTTATATTCTATCTCCAGTTGGAAAGGAAACTCGAGGTGGGATCTCCACCCCCAGAATCCGGAAAGATAAAACTAGGATTGGTTGCTTGATCCAAGAAGAGAGTTCCTCATTTATTAAGGGAAAATTCTGATTTCGACCCTAACTTTTATAGGTTTGGCTGTAAAGGAAAAGATGGAAGTCTTTCGTTTATCGAAAGGGATAACTCGATCGTAGTCCTAAATATCTGCAGGTTTGATTAAGTGTGGTTGGAGACAATCCTAAATTTTATAGGTTTGATTGCTCAAATTGAAAATGGACCTCTCGTTCATGGAAGGAATCGAGAGGGGAATCTGGCTTTGGCCCTAACTTTTATAGGTTTGACCTAAAAGCAAAGAGAATGGAATACAGGTAGCCGTAGAAATACCGGCTTGTACCATCCACTCGATGAAGGATTTTGATGTTAAGTGATCAGGACTTAACACGTTAAACTTTAAAGATTGCCATGAATTGGTGGATAGAAATTTTGGTGGGCCCACCATCAATTGACTTGATTAGTGGTGGATTTTGTGAGGAAAGATTGATCTGTCAAAAAGGGCGAATCTCACTTCAGCAAAAGAATTCATGAGAATTAGTGAATTCAATATCAACAATAAAATACACTTTAACTTTGAATACATTCAGAGTCCAAGTGTGGATTTCTTATTCATTACTTTCATAACAACTAGGTTATCCCTAAGAATACCACATGCAATATTCTCCTGGGAACTTTCCGATACATTGGTTATCCTGAATATACTAAGGGTAGTATTTTTTTAGGAACTTACTGTTGATCGACATCATAAGCCGGTCGCCTTCTTTGATAATAAGGTGGTATGCGCCACTCGAGTAGACTGTCTCTACTACGAACGACCCTTCCCATTTGGGTTCAAATTTGCCTTTCTTTTCGGAATTAAGGATCATGGGCCATCGTTCGATTAAGACTAAATCTCCCTCTTTAAAACTCTGTGGTCGAACCTTCTTGTCGAAAGCTCGAGAAATTCTGGCTTGGTAGAATTCAATGTGCTGGTGAGCTTCCAAGCGTTTTTCATCGAGCATTTAGAGTTCTTCGAGACGTTTATGATGTTGTTCTTCGGTCATCATCTGGGTTGTGAGAGCGATTCGAAGAGATGGAATTTGAATTTCTAACGGAAGGACGGCCTTCACACCCGTACACCAAAGAATACGGGATTACTCCAGTAGGCGTGCGAACTGTGGTGCGGTAAACCCACAGGACTTTGCTGAGTTTATCATCCCAATCTTGTTTATTAGTCTTTATTAGTTTTGATAGAAGCTTGATGATAGTCTTGTTAAAGGCTTCAGCTAATCCGTTTGCTGTGGGATTATAAGCTGTTAACGAGATGTCTTGAATTTTAAACTTCTTGTAAAATCTGATGAATGCATTACTAACGAACTAAGGACCGTTGTCATGTATGTTTCGCCTTGGGACACCATATTGATAGGTAATATGGTGCTTGATGAATGCGATAACGTTGCTTGTCTTATCTTCTCTGAGCGGAATCACTTCACCCTATTTAGAGAAGTAATCGGTAATTACAAGAATAAATCGATCACCTTTGACTGACGGGGGATTTATAGGACCAACAATATCCATTCCCCAAGTCTCAAAAGGCCATGATGTAGCCGAAGGATGCAGATGCTCCGGAGGTTGGTCCATATAATTCACGTGCACTTGACACGCATGACACTTTCGGGCATATGCGATTGCATCTTTGATTATGGTGGGCCAGAAATGTCCTATTCTTCTGATGCAGTCATAAAGTTTAGGACCCGATTGGTGTGTGCCGTAAACTCCTTCGTGCGTCTCTTTAAGGACTTTTTCCGCTTCTTTAGTCGATAAACAACGTAGTAGTAACCCATCGTACCCCCTACGATGTAGTGTTTGACTCTCTGTGTTGTAGTAGAATCTCGATGCTCTCCATCGGATTGAATCTCTTTCCTTCACATCTTCTGGTAAAATCCCGTGCAGGACGTAGTCTATGATAGGAAAACGCCAATCTCGGGGTTCGAACTCAACTTGAGTTGAATGTACTTCTTTAATATCCTCTTCCTTGTTACCTTCATCGTAGATTGACTTGAAGAGTTGGTGAGTTCTTATCGTAACGAACTATTCCGTTTCGAGAGGCTGCGTCAGGGATACGGCTAATGCTGCCAGCGCATCTGTGTATGCGTTTTGTAAGCGTGGAATGTATTCGATGAAGAATCCTTCAAACGATTCTGCCACCTCAAAAGCCACCTTATGGTACGGTATCAAATCTTGATTTCTGTCCTCATATTCTCCCTGAACTTGTTTAACTATCAGTTGAGAGTCACTGAAAGCTTCAAGGTATTCGACCCCCAGCTTTTTAGCAAAACTGAGTCCGATAAGTAGCGCATTATACTCGGCTACGTTATTCGATCGCGGCTCGATCAATGAGTAAGCTCAAGGCATCACATGTTTTCTAGGGGAAACTAAGACAACTCCAACTCTGGAAGAAATCTTAGAACATCTAGGGGCACTCTCTACATTAGTTGCTCGAGAGGCACCATCGAAGTACAAACGCCATACCTATTGATAGGAAGTTACGTTGACTTCGTGGGTTTCATCTGGCAGATCATCGTATACCTCGGCTGTACCCGTCGTTGGGTTAGCTGCCAGGAGATCACAAATAGCTTGTTCCTATCAATAGGTCGTACTGGGATAGCAGTAAAGCACATTTCTCTAACTGCCAATTCATGAAAGCAGGCTATGTCATGAATATTCTGATTAAGTTAACATTGAAGATGACGTAAATAGTCTGCCCAACCAAGTAGTGTCGCGTCTTTTGGATAGCGAATACTAAGGCGAGATACTCTCTTTCAATCATTGGATATCGAGATTCGGCGCCCACAAGGGTCCGACTCAATTAATATACTGCTTGTTCGTGACCGTTATCGTCGTCTTGTGCAAGTAATGCACTTAACGAATAGCTCGTCACCTTGACATAAATCAAGAACGGTTTGCCCGACTTCGGTGCAATGAGCACTAGAGGTTTTGAGAGATATTCTTTAATATCTTCAAATGCTTTTTGGCAAGCATCATCCCATATAAATGATATGCCTTTATTTGTAAGCCTGGAGAATGGTTGACATTTTCCCGAAAGGTTTGAAATAAAGCGATGGATATAAGCCAACAGTCCTTGTAATCCACTGAGTTTTTTAAGGTTTCTCGAGGGTTGTAGCTCGTTAATCGCCTTCACTTTGTCAGGGTCAATGTGAATACCCTTAGTGGTGATGACAAATCCAAGGAATTTGCCGTTGGACATTCCGAGAAAAGATTTGGTAGGATTCATCTTCAATTGATGAGTCCGCATCAGATCGAACATTGTCTTCAAATCCTTAATGTTATCATTTATGTCACGGCTTTTTACGACTAGATCGTCCACGTAGCAGTCGATAGTTTTTTGGAGATGCTCTTGGAAAATCTTTGACATGGCTCTCTGATAGGTGGCACCTGCGTTCTTCAAGCCGAAGGGCATAACCATGTAACAGAGAACACCGAGGGGTGTTCTAAACGCGGTATGCTTTTCATTATCTGGGTGTATCTTTATCTGATTATAACCAGAGAATCCATCCGTAAAAGACATTCTCTTGAATCCACACGTATTATCGATGATAACATCTGTGATGGGAAGAGGAAAATCATATTTTGGGTAGGCAGTGTTAAGATCTCTGAAGTCGATGCAAATCCTAATTTTTTCGTTCTTCTTAAGGGCTGGGATAATATTGGCAAGCCATTTGGGATGTTACTCTTCCCTGATGAAACCTAAGTCGATAAGCTTTTTAATTTCGGACTCGATTGCCTCCATAATTTGCGCATGAAACTGTCTTTATTATTGTTTGACGGGTTTGACATCCGGCTTAATATTGAGACGATGCATTGCTACAATTGAATCGTGCCCTGGCATATCTTCATAATTCCAGGCGAAAACATGGATGTATTCCCTAATGAGAGAGATCAACTTTTCTTTCTCATCCGGCAGGAGGCTGTCGCTAATGAATATTGGCTTCGGATTATCCTCATTACCCATATTCACCTGGACTACTTAATCTTTGGTAGGAGGTTCTCTTTGTTCAAACCTATATTCACCTGGACTACTTAATCTTTGGTAGGAGGTTCTCTTTGTTCAAACCTATCACCATACTGCATATTCAAGTGATGAACCCAAGGGTCTTCCTAAGTTGACATTTGATCGTCTTCCTCTGCTGTAGTAGGATCAACCGTAGGCATGTTCGACATTAGCTTTTTGAACATTTCTTCGAGACTGGCGTCGGAGTCTTAGGCTGAAGAGTCGGAAGAATATCCTTCTTTGCCCTTATTAGCAATCTGATCAATGACTTGACAGCAACATTCATCGTCGGACGAGGAAACATAGCCCAAACCTCTTCGGTGGCTATAATAATCATCGGGCTTTCTTTTTGGTACGTAGGCCATACGAGGTGGAACTCGCGGACCTCGACCAAAACAAAGATCTTCTCCAAGTGCGAAGTCATATCCGTATCTCTCCATCAGATTACATGCTTTTGTGTCATACCTGAATAGATGAGGGGCAGGTTTATCATCGTTATCTTCTTCCAAAAAGTGGTCTGGTATCAAAGATTCTCTTCCTTTACCATAGATAACTTCCTTTTCACCCCCTGCCCTTGTAGGAAAAACAAGTGTCATTCCGAATGAATCCTGTACCTCCTTTTTCATCATGCAAAATGATTAAAGTGGCATATACAAGTCGGGGTTATCATACAGCCCCTTCATGATATTATCAAGACACAACGAGTACTCTAAATCATCATTTATTGATATTTCATCGGCAAGTTGCCAGTTACAACTACTTTCCGATGATTCTTCATCATCAAGATTGATTACAATGGGTACAATATCATTAAGTACAAAACCACCATCATAATCAAATCCAGCTTCGGTATCAGCCTCTTCCCCACTGTCCGTACCTTGGGCTGATGGTTCAGTATCGGATTCGGCACCGTAGAGAAGGGAGTCGGTAAAATAATTTTCCAACCCCTTAAACGGTTGCTTTTTCGCGACCACTTTCTTGACTTCATTATTAGTGTCCATATATTTGAGACACTAATGAAGAGTAGAGGGAACTATAACATTACTATGGATCCAGGGTTGACCCAAAAATAGGTTATAGGATGTTTCTGCGTCAATCACATAACATGTGACCTCCGACTTCAAATCTCCAATTTAACACTTCACTCGGATTTTACCCAATGGTCTGGATCCACTGGTATTAAATCCGTAGTTCGTAGTGCCTGTGGAGGCTAGCTTACTAGCCGGTATTCCGAGATTATACATCAATCGGAGTGGCATGATGCTGATAGCGGAACCCGAATCGACTTGGATCCGGTTGACAATGCTGGAGCCAATGTTCCCAGTGAAATACAAGGGCCGGTCATGCTTTGAATTCTTCGTCTGCATGTCTTCTTTGGTGAAAGAAATGCAGGGAAAATGGTGCACCGCGAGGTTGCAATGTTGGACTAGCCGTTCTGGTTCTTCAGGAGATGGTTTGATCTGAGTCAGGAAAACTTCAAAATTGGCCAAGGCTTCTTGTAATGCTTCCCTTGTGTCCTTTAAAAGACGCAGCAGCTCATGTAGGGTTATCCTAGCCAGTATATTAGCTAATTACGTCATAATATTAAAATGGGGTGGAGCGCTCGAACTTCCCGGTTTGTCTCCTCTAATCGGTTGATTGAATCGAGAATACTTCGGGTTTTGAACCTCTTCGTATAAGGGTTCTTTTCCTTTTAGCTTTTGTTGGGTCTTCTTCGTAACTACGGGTGCTGGGGGAGTTGTGACAACTCCCATTTCCACTAATGTCTTGGAAAGAACGGTTTTGGTTACCCCCGCTTAGCTAATTGCTCGGAAGCATCCGGATACTTGAAGTGATATTCATTTTCACTCCGGGTTGCAAAGACTTCTTGTTCATCTTCAGAAAGCAGGAAAGTAGGAAATCTTTCGTCGTCTTCTCCTAGAATAGCAGAGGCTCCATAACAGGACTTCCCTTTTCCTTTTGATTTCCTCTTGGATGACGATCCGAACCACTGCTCATCTTCGATCAGATCAGGATGAACCCAGAGAATTTCACCATTCGGGGTTGTATGTGGCACAAATCCTTTCTGATGTTGTTTATGAGGATCGTGTTAACACTCTTCATTGCCACTTTCATCACAAGCTCGGGCTAAAACCAGTTCGAAAGGATAGATCCGAAGCTGATTGACACTTCATTCGCACCCACCTTATTCTCTTTAGGTTGCTTCATGGTAATAACCCCTACATTGATCAAAGCTTGGATTTTATCTTTGAGGGCATAGCATGACTTAGTAGGATGGTGAACCGCTCTATGAAATGTGCAATACTTTGGGTCATTAACCCTCTTAGCGTCTTCTTTATCTTGGATCGGAGGCAACTTGATCTTGTTATTCTCTATAAGGTATTTAAAAATACCGGGGACTTCGTCTCCTTTAAAAGAGTACACCTTTGGAAATTTTGGTTCTGAAGTCTTCTGTTTCTGAGGCTATTGTGGCCTCCGTGACTGCTGAGGCGCCTTTTTCTGTTGCTGTTCCGGTTGCGATTGCACTTTGAATGTTTGGTTTGCGTCCACTGAATTTGCTTGCGCTTTTCCTTTACCCTTAGGGACAAAATTTTGTTGTGGAGCATTTGTCGTTGTTTGACCTCTTTCGGCCTTTTTTCTATTGAGGAAACGCTCGGCTCGTTCTCCTTGGACCTTCAAATCCTTACAGATCTTGGACGGTGCCATCCCCATGGCTTTAAGGATATCCAACGAGAGATTGTTGTGGCAAGTTTCCAAGATGATGTCTTCACTGATCGGATCCCTACAATTCATAGCTTTGTTTCGGAATCGTTGTTCGCGGGAAAAACTGTAGCTTTCTTCATTGATGATTCCATTGCACACTCAGTAATTGTTTATCGATTACAAAGATCTGGTCTTTTTATAAGATCCGGTTACAAGAAATCAATAAAAAAAAAAGATTACAACTTTCCTTATTTGTCGAACAAATCGCGAGCTCCTGTTTTGCGGTCGCTCGCTTGCGTGGGTTGTTTGCCTGCGCCGGGGGTTTATCCGTTGACCACCGCGCGATCTAGATCCGGGCAGATCTACACGATTCGACGGGTGCTATTTCACGAAGGAAATAACAGCCGGGGGGTACTATTTCACCAAGGAAATAGTAGCCTTTAGTTCTTGGGATCAAAGGCCAAGCTTTGATCCGGAGTGTTGTCTCGTGTAGATCTCAGATCTGATTCCCTCTCTCGAACTTCTGCCTTTTGTGATACGGATGCTCGCTGAGTACCAGATCTGAATGTCCAAGTCTTCAAGCCTTTAAAACTCTAGAACGAGATCTTAATTCGGCAGAGTTTCGGCTCTCCAAAAAAGTTCTCCTAAATGAATGAACCAACCCCCTATTTATAGGCAACCAGATCTGTGCCTTGGGCACAGATCTGGGCCGGCCACCGAGCCACCTCAGGGTGGTTCGGCTTGGGCCGAGCCACCTTGAGGTGGCTCGGCTTGGGCCGAGCCCCTCTAGGTGTTGGGTTTGGTTATCTTCTGTCTTTCGGTTCTGTCCGTGATTCGGTTGTGTGGTTGACCCGATTTTGCAGTAAATCCATCTCTGAATTCGAGTCCGAAACTGATCTTGATTCGATCGTGATTCATCCGAGTTCGCTCTTGTTTGGATGACTCGTTGACTCCCCGAACCGTTGGCTTGATTCCGCATGCGAATGGATGCATTCCGTTGCTCGCGTGCGATTCGTTGACCTCGTCGCCTCGTCACTCGATGGTTTGTCGAATCACCGTGCCGAGCTGTGCTAAGGGACCTATAGGTAATTTTATACGCCTACAGATACCCCCTCCAAAGTATTTCAGCCTCTTTCTTTTATAGAAGAGTCTGGAATGCTTTGGATATGATTGCCCCAACCTTCAGTTTGTGTAACGGGACTTTGGAATGGCTTCTGTTCTGGATTCCTTCAATTCCTTCAGGCTATTCGGTGCTTTGTCGAACGTCTGTAAGGATTCCGGTGTTGCATTTATTGTCTGACCGTTGTCAGAATTTTGAACTTGAAGTCGATTGCTGATTTTCCGATCTTTAGCTCGTGTTTGTTGGTTCAACTGACCCTCGATTGTTGGCATCGAGTCTTTATTTGCGACGCATTGTCCGGCGTAGTGTTATTGAGTTATCCTTAAGAATATTTTTAGAAAAATATTCTCCAGGAACTTCTCAACAAAAAATAGGGAATAGTTTATACTCGTATACCTTATTGGAATATTTTTCGTGCCCGAATAAGCTGAACCGGCCTGATGTTTAGCTGAACCGGTCTGATAATATGTCAAAAAGGCAATAATTTGGCTCAAAAGAAAAATCTTCCGATCCTTCCGAATGCATGGGAGAGGCCAAAATAAACAAAGGATTGAACCCTCGGTTGATTTGAAGTTGTTTCGACACTCGATTCAGCTTCAATTTGAATTCTGGTTCAACTCTGGTTCAAACTGGTTCAAGACTGGTTCAACCTGGCTCAAGGCTGGTTCAGGACTGGTTCAAGACTGGTTCAGACTGGTTCAGCCCCTTTTGAACTGATTTGGACTGGTCTGGTCTGGTTCACCCTGGTCCGGTCTGGTTCAGGACTGGTTCACATTATAAAAGGTGTTCTTTTTCTTTTCTTTTTCTTTTCTTTTCCTCCTCCTAGGGCCGGTCCCCCCCCTTGTCCAATTTTTTGGATTTCTCTTCCCTCATGCATCTTTTCTCCCTCAAATCCTCATATTTGTCTTAGATCTATCCTTCCTTTTGACCCTTGACTGAGAAATCCCTCAGAAATCTTCATATAGAAATTTCTCTCAGGCCCCTCGAGCACGTGGTTCGAGCATCTTTCAAGGTCTAATCTTTGTCGGATCCTCGA
>BQKN01000491.1:203586-234900 GCA_022839385.1 Asparagus kiusianus | reverse complement strand
GGTATGATGATTTGCTTCTCCGATGCCTTTCGAACGAAGAAGCAAAAGAAGTTCTTAAGGAAGCACACGAAGGAGAATGCGGTGCGCATCAGCCTGGTCCCAAACTGTATGATCGAATCAATAGAATGGGATATTTCTGGCCAACAATGGTATGTGATGCAATCGAATATGCACGGGAATGTCACGCCTGTCAAGTGCATGTGAATTATATGCACCAACCACCGGAGCGATAACACACGTCAACCACGTCCTGGCCATTCGAGACATGGGGTATGGACATTGTCGGTCCTATTTTTCCTCCTTTAGTCAAAGGTGATCAATTTATCCTCGCTATCACAGACTACTTTTCAAAGTGGGCTGAAGCAATTCCGCTTAAAGAAGTGAAGATGAACAACGTCATCAACTTCAACAAGCATCATGTCATATACCGACACGGCGTGCCGAGACGGATCATTCATGACAACGGTCCACAGTTCATAAGCAACGCTTTCATCAGGTTCTGTGACAAATTCAAGATTCAAGATGTTTCGTCAACAGCTTATTATCCCGCGGCTAATGGGTTAGCTGAGGCCTTTAACAAGACGATCATTAAGATCTTGTCAAAGCTCGTGAAAACCAATAAACGAGACTGGGACGATAAACTCGGTGAAGCACTCTGGGCTTATCGCACCACCATACGCACACCTACGGGAGCTACCCCATATTCATTGGTGTACGGATGTGAAGCTGTGCTACCATTGGAGATTCAAATCCCCTCCCTTCGGATCGCTCTCGCAACGGAGATGACGACCGAAGAGCAACATCAGAGACGTCTCGAAGAACTCGAGAGGCTAGACGAAAAGTGCTTGGAAGCTCAACAACACATTGAGTTCTATCAGGCTAGAATGTCCAGGGCTTTTGACAAAAGGGTCCGTCAAAGAAGCTTCAAGGAAGGAGATCTGGTCCTCGCTGCTCGCCGACCAATAATCCTCAACTCCAAGAAGAAAGGTAAATTCGAACCCAAGTGGGAAGGACCGTTTGTAATAGACACAGTCTATTCAAACGGCGCTTATCGCCTAATTTCTCTAGAGGGTGTCAGGCAATTAATGCCAATAAATGGGAAGTTTTTGAAAAAGTACTATCCCTAGTACATTCAGGATAACTCATTTATCGGGAAGTTCCTTGAAGAATATTACATTTAATATTCTAGAGGATAACCCGAATTCATTTTCACCACCAAAATCCCTCACTGATCAATTCCAATTGACAGTGAGTCCACCAAAAATGTTCTTCTGGCCCTCTTGACTCTTTCCATGAACAAGAGGTCCACTTTCAGTTCGGAGTCCCCTTTCGATAAACGAAAGAACTCCATTTCTTTTCTCTTTGGTTAAACCTTCTCATGGTTATAACTGAAGTTGAAATTTCACTTCGATAAACGAAGGACTCATCTTTCGATCAGATAACCAATCCTATAAAAGCTAAGTTTATCTAGGTCTTCCAGATTCTCGGAGTGGAGATCCCACTTCTAGTTTCTTTCTTGCACTGGAAATAGAATATAAAATTCTTCCTTTCTAGAATCAAGGAATAAAATATAAAATTCTTCTTTCCTTGCTCGGGGAATAGAATATAAAATTCTTCCTTTCTCACACCAATTCTTTTTCCAAAATTTATCAATTTAGGATTCATCCTAGGAAGTTTATCCCGAATCCTAAGCAGGGATAAGTCTGCGCCTAACATGCGCTGCCGGTTTAGTCTTTCCCCGTAGAAAAAGACACCAGAGTTCGATTCTGGGGTATTCTATCCCGAAGCCTAAGTAGGGATAAGTCTGCGCCTAAACCGCGCTGCCGGTTAGTTCTTAACCGTTAAAAAGAACACTCGCCCACATATTCAACATTGTGGTAGGTTGTTATTAATAACACCAAAATCCATGCCTTACACGCATGGGGAATGTTATCCTGAATCCTAAGAAAGGATATGTCGGCGCCTAACACGCGTCGCCGGTTTAGTCTCTTTCCCGTAGAAAGAGACACCAGAATTTGATTCTGGGGTATTTTATCCCGAAACCTAAGCAGGGATAAGTCAGCGTCTAAAACACATTGCCGGGTAGCCTATTCCCGTAACAATAGCGAAGTCTACGTAATCGAAATCGTAGCACGAAGTCTCAGAGGATTCAATCTCTGAGCACAACGTTACATGCGAACGGATTTAGACAATCCGCATGTTAGCCCGACTCAAACGGTAGTCGGTAAAGGCTAATCAAATCCGTTGAAGGCTGGGGATTAGCCAAAAATCCTAAAGTCAACACCTAACACGTGTCGCCGGGTAGCCTATTCCCGTAACAATGGCAAAGTCTATGTATTCGACATCATAGCACAAAGTCTCAGAGAATTCAATCTCTGAGCGCAACGTTACATGTGAACGGATTTAGATAATCTGCATGCTAACCCGATTCAAACGGTAGTCGGTAAAGGATTATCAAACCCGTTGAAGGCTGGGGGTTAGCCAAAAATCCTAAAGTCAACGCCTAACACGCGTCGCCGGGTAGTCTATTCCCGTGAGAAAGACGAAGTCTACGTATTCAATACCGTAGCACTAAGAGAGTTAACTCTCTTAGCACAACGTCACATGCGGAACAGATTTAGACAATCCGCATGCTAGCCCGACTCAAACGGTAGTCGGTAAAGGCTTGTCAAACCCGTTGATGGCTGAGGGTTTGCCAAAAATCCTGCAAGTAGTATGACCGTCGGGTTCACAATCAACAGAGAGACATAATGATAAGAAGAAGAGTGCGCTAAAGAAAAGACTTTGTTTTATTAATAAGATCAAACCAAATGGAGATACAAGAAAACGTCTCAAATCAGATCTAACAAACTGAATGAAGCAATTTTAGCCTTAACAGCGGCAGGTTTCTCGGCGTGTTCCGCTCGAACCCTCTCCTCTTCTTCCTTCTGAAGCTTGGGATAAGCAAGAATGGCAGCAGTGTCGGCAGTGACATCTTCTCGGCGCAATACGTGAAGAACCTCCAGCTCTCCTCTATAAATATTTTGAACTTTGGTGCTCTCGAGCTCAAAATCTTTTAGAGTCCTCTCCCCTTGGACGGTCCTGATCCCTGTCCTATCAGCAATATTGTTATAAGCATCCATCTTACTCCGCAGACGACGTTGCCGTTCGTAAGTTCGCAACGATTACTTCTTGCTCTGATATGTGTCTCGCTCGGGCCTTACGCTCATGCATCCTCTGAATCTGAGCATCGATCATGAGCGGTGTGTCCTCATCATATGAGTCAAAGGGTACTAGCTCTTCCAAATGATATATGAGTTCCTCTAAGCAAGTCAACCTTATCTCATATCGTCCAGCTAGCCGAATGCCACCTACACGCTGAATGTCTTTAAGACTATCTGTTATGAAAGGGAGCAAATCATAAGATCTTCCCCGTCCAGAACTAATGGCGGTGGTCGTTTGTTGCATAACCTTCTCTACTTTTTTGAGGATGCCCTGCACGGATTCGGAGACCGGGAGGACAGATTCTTGGTCAGACATAATTGCAGCAATAGGATTCTCTTCCCCTTCATCGTCGGATATTAGGATGATTTCGGGACTCACCATCCTCCCATCACAGGAATTCAACCGAGTAAGTGGACCGATAGCCTGCCTAGCGGAAACCGAAGATAAAACATCCCCACGACGTCCGTTCACCGCATGAGATGAAAATGCTCCGGAGGGATACTCAACTGAAAACAAGCAATTAAACGTTTGTTAATTCCAGTTATAAAAGGAAATTGAACTCATCTTACGAATGGGTAAGATAGAGTCATTGCCTTATAAAGGGTGAGATGATTTGGCTACGTTGTGCATTCATAAGATAGGGTATATCGACAATATATCACTGCCTTATAAGGCACAATGCAGCGTCAAATCGCCCCCTTTATTTTGAGATATGGTTTTGACCAAGCAAAACCTATCTTTAAAGCGTCGATCCTCACCAAGGAGAATCAAGGCTCTTCCCGATTGTCTCACCAAGGAGAACAACGTGGGGTAAAAGGACCAATCTGCAAATTTCTAAGAAAAAATGGACTAATTTGTAAATTTCCAAAAATAACTCACCAGCATAAGAGGGAGGCGCGCCATCAGCCGACGCGGTAGAGGATTGACCCCTAGCAATATGAGACATGGTGACCTGCAAAATAAATTAAGGGATCAGATCCAGAAAAAATTTTCCCTTTTTATTGCAATTCTACCCCCTGAAGGATGAGCTCGAGGCGCCAAATCATAATCCTAACCCTCACATGCGATCCCATAAGTTTATAAATTAAATTAAACATGAAATATCCAAAAATTATGAAGGATTTACCTGAGGAAAAGCTCGAGGATCCGACAAAAATTAGACCTTGAAAGATGCTCGAACCATGTGCTCGAGGGGCCTGAGAGAAACTTTAAATATGGAAGTTTTGAAGGATTTTTCAGTCTAATATCAAAAGGAAGCCTAGATCTGAGACAGATTTCAAGGTTTGAGAGAGAAAGAATGCTCGAGGGAAGAAAAATCAAGAAAAGAGGCACAAGGGGGGCCGGCCCTAGGAGGAGGAAAAGAAAAGAAAAAGAACCCCTTTTATAATGTGAACCAGTCCTGAACCAGACCGGACCAGGGTGAACCAGACCAGACCAGTCAAAATCAGTTCAAAAGGGGATGAACCAGGCTGAACCAGACCAAACCAGACTGAACCAGACCAGACCAGGATGAACCAGTTTGAACCAGTCTTGAACCAGTCCTGAACCAGTTTGAACCAGGTTGAACCAGTCTTGAACCGGGTTGAACCAGTTTGAACCAGAGTCGAACCAGAATTCAAATTGAAGCTGAATTGAGCGTCGAAACAACTTCAAATCAACCGAGGGTTCAATCCTTTGTTTATTTTGGTCTCTCCCACGCATTCGGAAGGATCGGAAGAATTTTTGAGCCAAATTATTGCCTTTTTTTGGGTCATTATCAGACCGGTTCAGATAATTATCATACCGGTTCAGCTCATTCGGGCATGAGAAATACTCCAAGAAGGTATACGAGTATAAACTATTCCCTATTTTGTTGAGAAGTTCCTGGGGATATTTTTCTAAAAAATATTCTTAAGGATAACTCAATAACACTACGCCGGACAACGCGTCGCAAATAAAGACTCAACGCCAACAATCGAGGGTCAGTTATATGTTGAACCAACAAGCACGAGCTAAAGATCGGAAAATTAGCAATCGACTTCAAGTTCAAAATTCCGACAACGGTCAGACAATAAATGCAGCACCGGAATCCTTACAGACGTTCGACAAAGCACCGAATAGCCTGAAGGATTGAAGGAATACAGAACAAAAGTCATTCCAAAGTCCCATTACACCGACTGAGGGTAGGGGCAATCATATCCAAAGCATTCCAGACTCTTCTATAAAAGAACGAGGCTGAAATACTTTGGAGGGGGTATCTGTAGGCGTATAAAATTGCCTATAGGTCCCTTAGCACAGCTCGACACGGTGATTCGACAAACCAACGAACCATCGAGTGACGAGGCGACGAGGTCAATGAATTGCACGCGAGCAACGGAATGCATTCGCATGCGGAATCAATCCAACGGTTCGGGAAGTCAACGAGTCGTCCAACCATAAAACGGATTCGAACTCAAACACCAAGGCAGATTTACTGCCAAATAAAGACCCAAACTATCAAATCAAGGTCCGGATGAATCAAATACAGAACCGAAAAACGGGAAATAACGGAAAACAGCACCCAGAGGGGCTCGGCCAAAACCGAGCCACCTCAGGGTGGCTCGGCCAAAGCCGAGCCACCCTGAGGTGGCTCGGTGGCCGAGGCACCCCAGGGTGGCTCGGCCCAGTGCCGAGCCACCCTGAGGTGGCCGGCCCAGATCTGTGCCAAAGGCACAGATCTGGTTGCCTATAAATAGGGGACTTGGGTTCACTTTTTCGAGGACTTTTGGAGAGCCAAAATTCTGCCGGATTGAGACCTTGTTCTTTAGTTTTTGAAGGCTTGAAGACTTAGACGTTCAGATCTGGTTCTTGGCGAGCATCCGCATCACAAAAGGCAGGAGTTCGAGAGGACCGGATCACAGATCTACGTTGCTATACT
The DNA here is from genome assembly GCA_022839385.1 of Asparagus kiusianus. NCBI lineage: Eukaryota > Viridiplantae > Streptophyta > Magnoliopsida > Asparagales > Asparagaceae > Asparagus > Asparagus kiusianus. The sequence continues at coordinate 228,800 of BQKN01000491.1, read as the reverse complement.
CCGGATCAAAGCTTGGTCTTTAATCCCGAGATTCGAGCGATTGTTTCCTTAGTGAAATAATCCCTCCGGCTATTATTTCCTTGGTGAAATAATACTCGTCATACTGCGTAGATCTGTCTGGATCTAGATCGTACGGTGGTCAACAGATCAACCATCGGCGCAGGTAAACAACCCACGTAAGCGAGCGACCGGATAACAGGAGCTCATGATTTGTTCGGTAAACAAGAGAAAAGTTGTAATTTTTATTTCTTTGTTTTGATATTCATTGTAACCGGATCTTATAAAAAGACCGGATCTATATAACTTAAAAAGTTGTTATTTAAAGATGACAATGGAATCAGTAATGAAGAAAGCAACAATTTTTCCCGCGAATAGTTTCTGATGTTGCTCTTCGGTCGTCATCTCCGTTGCGAGAGCGATCCGAAGGGAAGGGATTTGAATCTCCAACGGTAGCACAGCTTCGCATCCGTACACAACGAATACGGGGTGGCTCCCGTAGGCATGCGTATGGTGGTACGATAAGCCCAGAGTGCTTCGCCAAGTTTATCGTCCCAGTCTCGTTTATTGGTCTTCACGAGCTTTGACAGGATCTTGATGATCGTCTTGTTAAAAGCCTCAGCTAATCCGTTCGCAGCGGGATAATAAGCTGTTGACGAAACATCTTGGATCTTGAACTTGTCACAGAACCTGATGAAAGCGTTGCTTATGAATTGCGGACCGTTGTCATGGATGATCCGTCTCGGCACTCCGTGTCGGTATATGACATGATGCTTGATGAAGTTGATGACGTTGTTCATCTTCACTTCTTTAAGTGGAATTGCTTCAGCCCACTTTGAAAAGTAGTCCGTGATGGCGAGAATAAACCGATCGCCTTTGACTGAAGGGGGAAAAATAGGACCGACAATGTCCATACCCCATGTCTCGAATGGCCAGGATGTGGTCAACGTGTGTAAACGCTCCGGTGGTTGGTGCATATAATTCGCATGCACTTGACAGGCGTGACATTCTCGTGCGTATTCGATTGCGTCACGTACCATCGTTAGCCAAAAATATCCCATTCTTCTGATTCGATCATACAGCTTGGGACCAGGCTGATGCGTACTGCATTCTCCTTCGTGTGCTTCCTTAAGAACTTCTTCTGCTTCTTTGTTCGAAAGGCATCGGAGGAGCAAATCATCATACCCTCGACGGTATAATGTACGGGTCTCGGCATTGTAGAAGAATCTTAGTGCTCTTCGGCGAATTGATTCCCTTTCTTTTACGTCCTCTGGCAGAATACCATATTGGACATAGTCTATGATAGGAAAACGCCAATCTCGGGACTCAGAACCTATTTGAGTTGAGTTCACCTCTTTGGCGTTTATGTTCTTGTCATCTTCCTCTTCGATATCCATGTTGTGTATGGGTATGCAGAGTTGATGAGATCTCACTGTGACTAGCAGTTCAGTTTCAGGCGGCTGCGCGAGTGATACAGCTAGTGCTGCCAGTGCATCCGCATAAGCGTTCTGGAGACGCGGGATGTATTCGATAAAGAATTCTTCGAAAGACTCCGTCATTTTGATGGCCTCCTGGTGGTATGGGATCAGGTCTTGGTTCCTGACTTCATACTCTCCACAGACTTAGTTGACGATTAGCTGAGAATCTCCGAAAGCTTCGAGATATTCGACCCCCAGCTCCTTGGCGAAACTGAGTCCAATGAGGAGCGCGTTGTACTCGGCTACGTTATTGGAGCACGGACCAGTCAGTGAATAAGCCCGAGGCATCACGTGCTTCCCTGGGGAAACTAAGACGACCCCGACTCCGGAGGAGACCTTAGAACATCCAGGGGTTATTGCCACATTAGCTGCTCTTGAAGCACCATCGAAGTACAATTGCCATACTTGCTGATGCGATATGGTGTTAACCTCGTGGGTCTCATCCGGCAAGTCATCATAAACTTCTGCCGTATCTATTATCGGACTTGCCGCCAAAAGGTCACAAATCGCTTGTCCTTTGACCGACTTCTGTTGTTTGAAGTGCAGATCATACTAGGACAAGAGAAGGGCCCACTTCGCTAACTGCCAATTCATCGAACCCGGCTGCGTCATGAAAACCCGTACGGGATTTACCTTAGAGATAACATAAATCGTTTGCCCAACTAAGTAATGCCGCATCTTTTGCACTGCGAATACCAATGCGAGGCATTATTTCTCAATCATCGGATACCGGGACTCAGCGCCTACTAAGGTCCGACTTAGATAATAAACTGCCTGTTCGTGACCATTATCATCGTCTTGTGCCAATAAAGCACTTATCGAATGGTTCATCGCCTTGATGTAAATCAAGAACGGTTTACCTGATTTTGGTGCGACCAGAACAGGAGGGTTCGTTAGATACGTCTTGATATCTTCGAGTGCTTTTTTGCAGGCGTCGTCCCAAATAAATGACACACCTTTCTTGTTTAGCTTAGAAAACGGTTGACATTTCCCAGAAAGGTTTGAGATGAATCGCCGGATGTAAGCTAAACGCCCTTGCAATCCTCTAAGTTCCCTTAGATTCTTCGGGGGCTGCAATTCATGTATCGCCTTCACTTTGTCTGGGTCGATGTGTATACCCTTAGTGGTGACGACGAATCCAAGGAATTTTCCGCTAGACATTCCGAGGAAGGATTTTGTGGGATTCATCTTCAATTGATGACTCCGCATGAGATCAAACATCATTTTCAAGTCCTTAATGTGATCTTCTTTGTTACGGCTTTTTACCACCAAATCATCAACGTAGCACTCAACCGTTTTCCTGAGGTGCTTCTGGAAAATCTTAGTCATCGATCGTTGGTATGTGGCGCCTGCGTTCTTCAGACCGAAAGGCATCACCGTGTAGCAGAAGACACCGAGGGGCGTTCTGAACGTTGTATGCTTCTCATCATCCGGGTGTATCTTAATCTGGTTATACCCCGAAAAGCCATCCATGAAGGACATTCTCTCGAACCCGCACGTATTGTCAATGATGACGTCTATGATTGGGAGAGGAAAATCGTCTTTCGGACATGCCGCATTCAAGTCCCTGAAGTCGATGCATATCCTGATCTTACCCTTTTTCTTCATAACTGGGACAATGTTGGCTAACCAGTCTGGGTGCTGCTCCTCTCGGATAAACCCTGAGTCGATCAATTTCTTGACCTCTGCCTCGATGGCTTCCATAATTTGCGGACGAAACCGCCTTTGCTATTATTTGACTGGTTTGGCATCCGACTTGATATCGAGGCGATGCATCGCCACATTGGGGTCGAGCCCTGGCATGTCTTCGTAATTCCAAGCGAAGACGTCGATGTATTCCCTGATGAGGACAATTAATTCCTCCTTCTCATCTGGGGGAAGACTATTGCTGATGAATATGGGCTTTGGGTTGGCCTCATCGCCCATATTAATTTGGGCTATTTTGTCCTCTGTGGGGGTTCCCTCTGTTCAAACCTATCTCCATACTGCAGGTTCAGATGATGGACCCATAGGTCTTCCCACGTTGGTATTTACTCATCATCTTCCATCGTAGATGGATCAGCTGAAGTCATGTTGGACATTAAGGTCTTGAACATTTCCCCCAAACTTGTGTCAGAATCCCCAGCTGAAGAATCAGGAGAGTACCCATCCTTAGCTTTGTTAGCAATTTGATCGATAACTTTCCAACCACATTCATCATCAGACGAGGAAACATAACCTAAGCCTCTTTTGTGATGGTAATAATCGTCCGGTTTCCCTTTTAGTACATACGCTGCTTTGGCTGGGATACGGGAACCTCAATCAAAGTACAAACCTTCTCCGCGTGCGAAGTCATATCCCTTATTTTCCATGAGCTTGCGCGCTTCCGGACTGTACTTAGATAAATGTCGACTAGGTTGGTCTTCCTCCTCGTCTTCCCTTAGGAAATGATATGGTAATGGAAAATTCTCTCCTTTACCATAAATCACTTCTTTTTGTCCCCCTATTTTGGTAGGAATAATTCGGGTTGTTCCGAAAGAATGCTGGAGGCATTTCTTCGTTACATAAGATGATCGGAGCGGCATACATAAATCAGGATTATCGTGTAATCCCTTTATCGCATCATCAAGAGACAACGAGTACTCTAAATCATCTTTTATTTTAATATTGGCAAGTTGCCAGTTACAACTGCCATCTGACGATTGTTCATCGTCAAGATTGATTACAAGGGTACAATGTCATTTAGAACAAAACCACCATTGTAATCGAATCCGGCTTCGGAATCAGCTTCTTCTCCGCTGTCCGTGCCTTGGACCGATGGTTCAGTATCGGATTCGTTACCATAAAGGAGAGAATCAGTGAAATAATTCTCAAACCCTTTAAATGGTTGCTTATCCGCGACCACCGTCCTGACCCTTCCATCAGTGTCGACATATTTCAGACACTGATGTAGGGTGGAGGGAACTATAACGTTACTATGGATCCAAGGCTGACCCAGTAGTAAGTTATACGATGTCTCAGCATCTATCACGTAACACGTGACCTCCGTCTTCAGATCGCCCATTTGGCACTTTATTCGGATCTTTCCCAAAGGCCTTGACCCGCTGGTGTTGAATCCGTAAATGACCATGCCTGTAGACGCCAATTTGCTGACTGGAATGCCAAGGCTATGCATTAGGCGAAGCGGCATAATGCTCACAGCGGAACCCGGATCCACTTGGATTCAGTTGACTTCGCTGGAGCCAATGTACCCGACGAAGTACAGGGGCCGATCATGGTTTGAATTCTTCGTCTGCATGTCCCTTTTGGTGAAGGTGATGCAGGGAAGGTTCTTAGCCGCTACATTGTACTGTTGAGCTAACAGTTCTAGTTCTTCAGGCGCCGGCTTGATCCGAGTGAGGAACACTTCTGAATCGGCCAAGGCCTCTTGCAAGGCTTCTCTAGTCTCCTTAGACAACCGCAACAACTCATATAGCGTTATCCGCGCCGGAATATTGGATAATTGAGCCATGATATCGAAAATACGCGGAGTTTTCGAGTTCTCCGGTTTATCTCTTCCAATCGGACGATTGAAATGAGACTGCTTCGGATTCTGAACCTCCTGGAGTCCTTTCTCTTCCTGCTTATCCACCGGCTGTCGTCGAGCCTCCTTAACTGGTTTAGGAACCGTAATCACCCCCAGCTCTGTGAGAGTCTAGGCTGGTCCTCGTTTTGTCACTCCCTGCTCAGCTAACTGATCACTAGGAGATGGATATTTGAAGTGATACTCATTTCCACTCCGGGTCGCAAAGACTTCTTGTTCTTCTTCGGAGAGCGGGAAAGCTAGGATTCTTTCGTCATCTTCTCCGGGGATAGCAGAGACTCTGCAGCAAGACTTCCCTTTCCCTTTTGATTTCTTCTTGGATGACGATCCGGCCTATTGTTCATCTTCAAATAGGTCGGGGTGAACCCAAAGAATTTCGCCGTTTGGGGCTATGTGTGGCATAAGTCCCTTTTGGCGTTGTTCGTGTGGGTCATCATTCACCGTCTTCATCCCGACTTTGGTGACGCGTTTTGGCTCGAACCATGTTGTAGGCACCGATCCAAAGCTGATTGACATCGTGTTTGCTCCTACATTCTTGACAGGCTTCGGAGTTATGACCCCTACGTCAATTAACGCCTGGATCTTGTCTTTGAGGTGGTATCATGACCTCGTAGGGTGATGGACCGTTCTGTGGTACGCGCAGTACTTTGGATCTGGCACTTTGCTGGCCCCCTCTTGATCTACGATCGCCGGCAGCTGGATTTTATTGTTCTCCAACAAATACTTGAAGATGGCGGGCACCTCGTTATCTTTGAAGGAGTACACTTTAGGAAACCTCGGTTCTGAAGATTTCTGCTTCTGAGACCGTTGCTGCCAATGCGGCTGCGATTGTTGTGGCGCTCGCTGCTGCGGCTGCTGCTAAGATTGCAGTTGGAAGGTTTGATTAGCATCAACTACGTTAGCATGTGCCTTACCCTTCCCTTTTGGGACGAAGTTTTGTTTCGGAGGATTTGTTGCCGGTTGGCCTCTCTCCGCCTTCTTTCTCCTGAGGAATCGCTCAGCTTGTTCCCCTCGGACCTTCAGATCCTTCCATGTCTTGGATGGTGCTGTGCCCATTGCTTCCAACACGTCCAGCGAATGATTGTTGTGGCAGGTCTGGAGGATGAACTCCTCAGTGATCGGGTCCCTGCAATTCATCGCCTTGTTCCGGAACCTTTTGACGAAGGTGTCGACTAACTCCCCGTCCTTCTGCTTCTCATCGAGCAACGATCCGATAGATATCTCAGTGTCGTCGTCGAAGAAATTTGTGAGGAACTTAGTCTCCATGTCGTCCCAGCTGTTTATGCTACCTGGCTTGAGGCGGCGATACCAATCGAAGGCGGCTCCGCGAAGAGTGCCAACGAATGACTGCACCATTAGAGGCTCATTACTAGAGATTACCCCCAAGTGTGATTTGAAGTAAATCAAATGCTGAGTGGGTGAACCCATCCCATTAAACGGCGTGAAGTTAATTAGACTGAACTTCGCCGGATATGGGATTGATTCCCACTCCCTTGGGTATGGACAAGGAATGCCCGTCTTTTTCATCTCATGAGCGGAAATCAATGTATTGATTTTGCTCTCGAGGTTTTTAATTTTTAGGCTTTCACCTGTGTCTTCGCTAGCATTCTCGTTACCACCCCCTACGTTAACGGGAGGATTATTGGCATTATGAGCTCCATTTGTATCCTCATCTTCCCGATGAACTTGGTTATGACGACTTGGTTCGCCTTGCTGGTTCGTCAGTGCTTGGATCTGTTGATCATGCATCTCTCTCATGTTTTGCATGGCCATCTGCATTTCGAACCTGAAGCTTTCCTGTTGTTTGGCCATGGCTTCTTCGAGCATCTTGGCCACTTGCTCCGCGCTTATCATGAATGATTCGCGGGGTTGTCCTTCACTGGACACGGTATTGTCAGACGCAATTGCTGAGCCGGCATCTGATTCTTCATCTCCCGAAGGTACTCTTGTCCGAACCCTACCATACGTTGCACGAATGATAGCTCCGGACTGAAGACGAGTTACACGTCAGGGCATCTCTGGAATTGCCTCGGGGTTATCCTGAGCCGATGTTCCTTTGCTGGTCATGTTGGCGGTGACCCTCGAATGTTCACCGTCTTCGACCACCGTCTTCTTCATAAGAAACGCCTAGGCCTTGGCTTTGGCGTTTCGGTACTAAGCCTTTCGAACACTGAAACTCTCTCAGAGACTGCCTTGATGCAATTGCATTCAGACAGTACCGCCCGGATAAGCTTTGAACACGGGCACTGAGTTTCCAGCCTTCGAGGACTTCTCTTTCCGGCTTTGCTCGTACCCCCAGCACGATAGTACAGCTCGTCTGTTTGAAAGTCGGAGCAACCTATCGTGTGTTGGCACGATTTCCCAGGTATAACGTCATCGTCACCAGACGATAACGTTTCCTTCTGAGAGTGAACCACCTTCTTCGGGCCTTCGAGAGTCACGTGTCTTGAGACACGCCTTTGTGGGCGTGAATTCTCAACGGGCTCCTGAACTTCAATGCGCAGCGTAGTGCGCTTGGTTGCCCTGATTTTCTCATCATGTTGAGGGTTGTGGCGACCCCCAGTGTGTTGAATCGTTCGGGACTTCTTCATTGGCCCCAAACGCTCTTGAACTGGAATTTTGCCTCGTTCCTTGGGAAATGGACCGAGGCGCTCCAAAACCGACTTCCTTTTCTGGGACAGCCCTGTGGGATCTCCCGGAGCAGTTGTGGAAGTCATCGGCGGTTTGGATTGACTCGCCGGAAGTTGTACTTTCGTCGGTTGCGGTTGTTGCTCCTTGGTCTGAACCGCCGTTTTAGACTTCGGCCTCCAAACCTTGCGTGTTGATGGCGGCTTCTTGGCCACCTCATGCTGCAGCTTTCGACGGGCTTCTTCAGCTTTAGCCCGTGCGTGCGCTGATAATGCGCGGCGCTTGCGGATGCGCTCCTCCAGCGTTGAACGGTTCCGTTTGACACGGACCCACTCCATCGTTGGCGGCTTGGAGGAACCACCATTCATTGACTGTTGAGGCTGCTTGCCTCTTTTGCTCTTCAGATCTGCATTGTAGCGGACCCCGTCAACAGACTCCATAGCCTTTGCGAATTGTTTCGCAAGGCGTTGACGCTACCTCTGGCGAGCTCTCTTAGAGAGAGTCACCATGCCTTCAATGGCGGATTTGACCTGCTAGGAGGCCGGTAGAGCTTCACCCGATGCAACTTCGGCACCAATCGGGGTGAAGTCGTCGTTTGTAGCTTCAACTTCTTCGCACCAACGAACTTTCCTCCTGGAGGAGAACCTCTTGGATTTCTTGGACTTATGGGGGGAGGTTGATCCAGACGAGGACACGTACTCCTCGTATTTCTGCTGGTCGAACTCGTATTCGACCTCCTCCACGATCGGGATCGAGATCCGCGGCTACGATGCTCCGATCTCGGCAGCGAGATCGGTGGCTCCCACTGTGGTCGCCAGATTGTTCGCGGGAAAAACTGTAGCTTTCTTCATTGATGATTTCATTGCACACTCAGTAATTGTTTATTGATTACAAAGATCCGGTCTTTTTATAAGATCCGGTTACAAGAAATCAACAAAAAAAATAAAAAGATTACAACTTTCCTTATTTGTCGAACAAATCGCGAGCTCCTGTTTTGCGGTCGCTCGCTTGCGTGGGTTGTTTGCCTGCGTCGGGGGTTTATCCGTTGACCACCGCACGATCTAGATCCGGGCAGATCTACACGATTCGACGGGTGCTATTTCACGAAGGAAATAACAGCAGGGGGTACTATTTCACCAAGGAAATAGTAGCCTTTAGTTCTCGGGATCAAAGGCCAAGCTTTGATCCGGAGCGTTGTCTCGTGTAGATCTTAGATCTGATTCCCTCTCTCGAACTTCTGCCTTTTGTGATGCGGATGCTCACCGAGTGCCAGATCTGAATGTCCAAGTCTTCAAGCCTTTAAAACTCTAGAACGAGATCTCAATTCGGCAGAGTTTCGGCTCTCCAAAAAAGTTCTCCAAAATGAATGAACCAACCCCCTATTTATAGGCAACCAGATCTGTGCCTTGGGCACAGATCTGGGCCGGCCACCTCAAGGTGGCTCAGCTCTGGGCCGAGCCACCTTGAGGTGGCTCGGCCTTTGCCGAGCCACCTTGAGGTGGCTCGGCTTCGGCCGAGCCCCTCTAGGTGTTGGGTTTGGTTGTCTTCTATCTTTCGGTTCTGTCTGTGATTCGGTTGTGTGGTTGACCCGATTTGGCAGTAAATCCACCTCTGAATTCGAGTCCGAAACTGATCTTGATTCGATCGTGATTCATCCGAGTTCGCTCTTGTTTGGATGACTCGTTGACTCCCCGAACCGTTGGCTTGATTCTGCATGCGAATGGATGCATTCCGTTGCTCGCATGCGATTCGTTGACCTCGTCGCCTCGTCACTCAATGGTTTGTCGAATCACCGTGCCGAGCTATGCTAAGGGACCTATAGGCAATTTTATACGCCTACAATCGTTTGATAAAATTTTCAACCAACTCTCCGTCCTTTTGCTTCTCGCCAAATAATGTTCTGATTGAGACCTGGGTGTCGTCGTCGAAGAAATTCATGAAAAACATGTCCTCCATGTCATCGTAACTACTAATACTCCCCGGCTTGAGACGGCGATACCAATGGAAGGCTGTTCCGTGAAGAGTGCCGACGAATGACCGTAGAGATTATCCCCAAGTGAGACTGAAGTATATTAAATGCTGAGTTGGGGAACCCTTTCCATCAAATGGTGTGAAGTTGATTAAATTGAACTTTGTCGGATACGGGATTGACTCCAACTCTCTTGGGTATGGACACGATATTACGGACCTTTTTACTTCCTGAGCACTCATCAACGCATTGATTTTGCTCTTCAAATCCCTTATCTTCTTATCCTCGCTTGTATCTTTCTTCGGGCGATTTTGGGGAGAGGCAACATGGTCCTCCTTCGTATTGTTATCATCCGAGGGACCACCCCTAGTATTGTTGTCGACGGGAGGAGTGTTCATGTTGGCATTCTCCTCTACTTCTTGATCATTATCAGCTTAGTTGGGATTATTTTGATGGCTACTCTCCTTGCTGATTTGTCAGTACTGCGATTTGCTGATCATGCATCTCCCTTATTTGCTGCACAGCTATTTCCATTCCAAATTTAAAATTCTCTCTCTGCTTAGTTAAAGCGTCCTCAAGAATTTTATTCATCTGCTCTGCGTTGATCATGAACAACTTATAGGATTATCCTGTGCTTGATGCCGTATCATCGGAAGCCATTGTTGAGCAGGCATCTGAGCAAGGGTAGTCCCTTTTGTATCCTCTGATAATTCTTTGGTCTACTAGTTCCTGATTATAATCGAGTTATCCGTTGGGATACTCCTGAAAACTGGTTAGGTCTAAAGAGTCGTGTTGACTTTCCTCTACCAGTCATATTAACAGATACTTCTAGAAATTCATCATCCTGAGGAGCAGCTCTCTTCTTGCGAAAATGCCTTAGTCTGGATTCAGACGTTCTGGTGGAGATTCTTTCAAACATTGAAACTCTCTCCGGGGCAGCCTTAGAACAGCAACATTCTGACAACACCGTCTTAATAATCTTAGATAACGAGCAAAAGGAGTCTGATTCTTGATTATTCCTTCTCTGAGACCTGTTCGTACCTCGGGCTCGATAGTACAACTCATCGGTCGGATGGCCAGAGCAACCTATTGTGTGTTGGCACGAGTCCCTAGGTGTAACGTCCTCGTCTGACGAGTACATTTTCTTCTGGGAATTCAATGCTTTGTTAACGTCTTCAGGAGTAGCATGTCTGAGGCTAAGTTTTCGTGAACGTAGACTTTCAACAGGCTCTTGGACTTTGACACGTAGTCCAATGCGGTCAGTCACAGGACTTTTCCCATCACACGTTCTCCTCCACTGCTTAGGAGGATGATCACGACCTCCAACCTAAAAGCTGCTCAAGATTCGTTCAATGGTCTTAAGTGCTCTCTAACAGGAGCTTTGCCTCGATCATCGTGTGAAGAGCCATGGCGATCTTTGATGGTTATCTTAAAATGGGAAAGATCCACACTATCGCGGATCTCCACCGGAGGCGTGGAACTTGATGGAATCGAAGGAACAAGTGCGGGACATCTTCTGTCTTGACTCTGATGCGGGATAGACTTGAGTGACCCGTAGGTTGGAGGGTCGGATCTAAGTGACCTGCGGGTTGGAGGGTCGGATCCGAGTGAGCCGCGAGCTAGAGGTTCGGATCTAGGTGACCGCGAGTCAGAGGGTCAGATCTGGGTGACCCGTGGGCTGGAGGGTCAGATCTGGGTGACCCACGAGTTGACGGGTTAGATCTGGGTGACCCGCTAACCAGAGGGTCGGATTTGGGTGACCCGTGAGCTAGAGGGTCGGATTTGGGTGACCCGCGAGCTAGAGGGTCGGATTTGAGTGACCCGCGAGCCAGAGGGTCGGATCTGAGTGACCCGCATTTTTCGATCATTTTGGTTGCCGTCTTAGACTTTAGCCTCCATACTTGGTGCTGTCTTTATGTCTTCTTTTCCACTCCTTCATTCTCCAATTTCTTGGCCTCTTGTACAAGAATTCTTGCATGTGCAAGCAATGCGCGGTGTTTCTGAATCCGCTCTTGAAGAGTCGATCGGGTCCTTTTGACGTAGACCCATTCGTTCTTCGCTGGTTTGAAGGAGGAGGGGTTGTCCACTCTCTGTTGTGGTGGTTGGCGCCTCCTGGACTTTAGATCCGCCTCATAGCGGATTCCATCAACTGGTTCCAAGGCTTTAGCCAGTTGGCGTGTGAGGCGTTGGCGTCGCCTCTGATGTGCTCTCTTTGATAGAGTGGGCACATCATCAACAGTTAACCCCTTGTTCAAGGGGATCAGATCTATAGTTTTAGCCTCGTCGGATGCCGACGGGGCGTTGTGAGACATAAGTGCAGTGGTGGCGGGAAGATCTTCTTCTTGGGCTTCTGAAGCTGAAGTCCAACGGGTCTTCTTGGAGTAAGACTTCCTACATCTGTGAGGAGAGGCCGATCTAGAGGAGGAGGACAATATTCCTCGTACTTCTACTGGTTGAACTTATATTCGACCATCGTTTCAACCGGGATAAGGATCAGAGGTTGTGACACGTCAGCCTTTGCAGAAAGTTTTCGGCTCCCACTGTGGTCGCCAGTTTGTTTTCATCGAAAGTTATCTTCATTACTGATTTTATTATAACTTTAGTCATTTACAAATAATTCAAATAACTAAAATAAAAAAATACAACTCTTTTGAAAATAACACAAGATCTGTTTATCGGTTCTTGCTTGCTTGGGTTCTTTGCCGGTGCCGGGGTTTATCTATGCACGACCGCGAATCAGATCCGGTTAACGAAAAATTGGGCAGAGCTTCTACCTCACTAAGGAGGTATTTACTTGAAGTGCTAAAATCAACCAAGTGAAATCAGTAGCTCTTCTCGAGATTATGACAAAGCCTAATCTTAAGGAACGGACGTACGGGGCTTCGGATCCTTCGAATGACTCCTCCTTTGTGCTGATGTTCGCCGGGATCTGATTGGCCTTTGCTAAAATTTTGTGCTCCTTGACTCTTCAATCCAGCAACACCTTGTCCTCTTGATAAAATTCCTGCTCTGTAAAATAGAGGCCTTGGGCTGATATTTATAGGCCTCGGGTGCGGTTATTTGGATGAGAAAAAGTGATTTGGTTCTATCTTCAGTTAACAACAACTTAATCACATTTGGGGATCATATCAAGTTAGTTAGGAACCCCTGGAACAGATAAATCTTGCAAAAACCTACTTTAAAACTGCCAAAACACGTATTCGGCCCCAGACTGCACGGGTCGGACAGATCCGACCCGCGCTTGCTCGGGTCGGATAGATCCGACCCGCGCTTGCGCGGGTCGGACGGATCCGACCTGCTCTTGTGCAGGTCGATCTGTTCCGTTCCGCGCTGGCGCGGCTCCGTCGCTTCAGCAGAATTCTTTCTCTTTTTGGCGCTTTTCCTTTTGGGAGTTGTTCTTTTTCCGCCATTTCATGTATTTGGTCGACTTGTTGACTTGTATGTCTCGTTGCGGGACTGACCGTCGAACGCGTGTTAGTTAACGTATGTGTTTTGATTGACGCGCATGAACTTGATGACGCACGCGTGTTGACCAACACGCACGAACTGATTGACGCGCACGTGTTGATCAATGCGTACGAACTGTTTTATGTGCACGCATTGATGGACGCGCATGAGCTTTATTGACGTGCGCGCGTTGACCGATGCACACGAGCTGGTTGACGTGTGCGTATTGACCTATGCACACGAGCTGGTTAACGTGCGCGCATTGATCGACGCGCACGAGCTGGTTTGACGTGCGCGTGTTGACCGACGCGCATGAACTGGTTTGACGTGCGTGCGTTGACCGACGCACACGAGATAATTTGACGTGTGCACGCTGACCGACGCGCATGAGCTGTTTGACGTGCTCGTGTTTACCGACATGCACGGGCTGATTAACGTGCATGCGTTGACGGACGCGCACGAGCTAATTAACGTGCGCACATTGATCGACACGCACGAGCTGGTTGACGTGCGCGTATTGACCGGCGCGCAAGAGCTGGTTTGATGTGCGTGCGTTGACTGACGCACACGAGCTGGTTTGATGTGTGTGCGTCGACCGATGCACACGAGATGATTTGATGTGCGAGCGCTGACCGATGCGCACGAGCTGTTTGACGTGCACGCGTTGACCAACACGCACGGGCTGATTGACGTGCACACGTCAACGGACGCGCACGAGCTAATTAGGTCTATTTATAAATAGCTGTCGAGCTGTTAAAGCTGTATGGGATTCTTGTGAAGAATCCTAACCGTTCTGAAATGCTATCTACAGCGTTAATAGATAAGAAGTCTTTTAGACTTCAACCTTAACGCAAAACTCATCTCTGCGTTAAAATTCCCCAAACGCTAGGCCCAGACCTGTATTATGAGAGTTCTTAACTCTACGTTTCGAACCTCAAACGCAAAGGTCACTTTGCGTTGCGGGTTATCCAAACAAAGGATCTACCTTTGTATTTTCAAACATGACACTTATTCTCTAAGTTCATGAATTCTTTTAACAGAGTGTTAATCAAGATCTCTGTATCTCTTCAGCAGAATCTAAGTCGTTTCGGTTGACCAAACCCTCGTCAGAATTAATTCCACATTTCTGATAACTAACATCCCCACAGAGTTTAAATTTAACTTGCATAGCCTCCAAAGAGACGATAATTTCTCTGTCAAAATCAACTTATCAATTCTCATCAATAGAACGATAAGTCTCTAAAATAACTCAAATCATGATCAATTTACTAACTCCCCCCACAGAGTAGTAAATAACTAATTTATCAGCTCTCTTCAATAGAGTGATAAAATTTTCAAACCTTACTTAAATCATGAATACCAAAATTTGTCACCTTTGGTGATAAACACACTTAGCAATCCTCCACAGCGAGACGCTAATTCTCAAAATCTTGTTCAAATCATAAGTATCACAAGTCATCGCTCTGATGATAAACCACTTGGTAATTCTCCCCAGCGAGATGCTAAGTCCCACAAGATCTTGTTCAACATTTTTTTCTGTCACGTTAATATCATACCTCTGACAAAATCAACTTATCGACTCTCCTCAATAGAGCGATAAGTCCTCAAAATTACCCCGATCGCAATATCTTCCCTGTCATGTTAATATCACACCTCTGACAAAATCAACTTGTCGACTCTCCTCAATAGAGCGATAAGTCCTCAAATTTGCTCCGATCGCAATATCTTCCCTGTCACGTTAATATCACACCCCTGACAAAATCAACTTATCGACTCTCCTTAATAGAGCGATAAGTCTTCAAAATTGCCCCGATCGCAATATCTTCCCTGTCACATTAATATCACACCTTTGACAAAATCAACTTGTCGACTCTAACAGTTTAAACCCCCCCTATGGGAACATTTTTATTCCTCTACACAAAGAATAACAAGTGTTCTCATAAAATCCTCAACAAGTCAAATTCTTTCCAGAATGGCCCTTACTGGCTATAAGGAAAATTCTTGAATTTCACTTTATGTGAGAATTCACACCAATTTGATACCACACCTCTGGCACTTGTGGATTTCTTTTAGTGTTTAAGGAAAAAACATAACACGGAAAGAATTCTATTGAACAAGTTATATCCTAAGAGAATGACGAGTACTTATCCCCAAAAAATCAAAATTTTCTAGAATTATCTTAAATGATAATAAAGAAAATTTTCTAAACTTGGCTTTTTTTTCATATAATTTCATTGTTGCGAGTCAGAACATGACACATGCAATAAATAGGGAAAAGCCAAAATCATTTTCTTCTTATTTTACTCATAAATATTAAGAAGTGATACAAAAGTCTTGTTCTTATTAAACAAAAAGGACAATACATAATTAAGCCTCTGGGCCAGTAAAATTGAAAGACGCGAGCCGAGACTTAATAGGAGATAGTTTCGCCTCATGAGCGGCATCGGCTCTCTTCTTAAGCTCATTCTCATCCAGCATCATCGTGATAGCTTCCTTTTGGACAAGTTCAAGAGCCTGGATTAACGAACGATAGGTGGCGTAGGTCTTCACACTTTCTATTGTGAGCTTTTTTAAGATCTCTTCTTCTAGCGCAAGTTCAGCCTTGTGTCGGGCCAACTCCACCTCTAGTCGATCGATTTCTATTCGAGATGTTTGTATGGCAGTATTAGAAACAACTACAGTCTGTTGCTTCTGAATACATTGCCCTTATAAGGATGCAATCTCAAGATCCCTTTCAGTGATATTTTTCTGAAGAGCTTCATATTAACGAGCTTCTTCAGCCCTGAGATCATCAAATGTTAATGTAATTTGGGCAGCAAGATCAGCGTAGTGCAACTCCTCTAAAGCTCTCAGATCCTTTTCCAATCGAGAGACATTGTCGGAACAGTGCTGAAACCAGCGAGCATCATCCACATATCAAATGTCGTTTAGAGAATGCATGAGTATTGGCTTAAAAGAATCGAATGAAGCTCGTCCGGCACCGACCTCCTCAATCGCTATCTTCATCGTATCCTCCAAGGGTTGTATAAGAATTTTAAGCATGGAGGGAATGACTACTGGACTTAGAGATATCACAGGAGATTTCATTGGGGAGCCTAAAATTGTAGACCCCGGCGCAAGAACGGTTGGTGATGATCGTGAAGAAGCCAAGGAAGTCATAGTAATATCCAATTGCGAAGGCCTTGAAGGAAGAATCATGAGCGCCCATGCCTGGGCTGAACTCAGTACATTCTCCGCCCCCGTAGATTTGAGAGAAATCGTTAGCGCGGAAGGGATTTCTCTTGTAAAGAAGTCGTCGTTATCGGTATTTGCTCGGAGAGAGGAACATCTGTTGCTTGCCGGTTGGGAGACGAAGTCATATTAGCAGCCTTATGAGTTGGAGAACCTACACAAAAGAGCAGTTAGTATAAAAGAAAGAAAATATCGGAGAAACCAGAGTGTGTAATCTTTACCAATAGAGGAAGAAGGAACATAAGCGGACGCCTTGTCAGAAGAGAGTGGTGGTGGATTAGCCCAGTCAACAGGATTATCGTCACTATCACTTTCCTCCCTATCAGCACCATCGCTACGAGAAGAGGTCCCAAAATCTAATGCTTCTTCATCATCTGTAGTCGAGGGTCCGGGAGAACTTGCGATCGCATCTGCTTTAGTTATTATGCCAGTCATTGGGCTAGGGATAGTAGCCCCCGTATGTGGCAATAACGCAGAAGCGGTAGGAGACTGACTTTCGTTAAGCTTTTCAAATTCATCCATCATAGGTTCGTCTGCAGGGGGCCTAACCTCTTCAGATGGAGATGTTGTAGGTAACGTCTTTGCAGTCGGAAGAGTAGCATCTGAAGCTTGACCTGGAAATGGTGAAATAATAGGGTCTATTATAGGAGAAGACTCTGTATCCCCAACTAATGACTCATCCCCGCCCTCTTCCTGGTCCAAAGGATGATAAGAGGAAAATTTGCTGGGAAACGCATGACCCCCGGAGCGAAGTTAGGTGCGGAAGGGACGATTTGCTGTAGCAGATTCTTGTTTTTCCTCTCTCCTAGTAGACTTAAAAGCATCCGCCATTAATTTATGAGAAGGAGGGTCTACTAATAATTTCCTGCGAGTACGTTTCTCGTACTGAACTGCTTCTTCTTCGGTAAGAGCCCTCTTTCCGGCTACCCTTGTCCTTGGAGTTTCAGCAACCTTAGGTCTCATTACTGGAGCGCTTTCTAGTCCCAGATCTCCTTCTTCTTCTTCAGCTTCATCCTCATAAGATAAGAACTCGTTGATTCCCTTCAGATGAGATACCCGGGATCCTCTTCTGGATGAGTACATTCTTCAAATTTCCCGTAAGCCTGACAAATTCAACTTATAATCAGGTATCTTGGAAGCCGTGTGATACCAGTCCTAGAAAGCCATGAAGAGAAGATAATTGAGTGTCTTCAGGGGTAACCTGAAGGTAGCTCCAGTGCAGCCTGCCGTGGAGTAGTACTAGGCCCGAGTCCCCGTATACATTGCCAACAATTACAAGCTGGCCCTGTGGATTTCTAATGTATAATTGATCGTATCCAAATTATCGAGCAAATTGGTACGGTTGGTACGGCTCAATTATGCATATGTCACTTTGCCTAAAGAGAAGATAACCTGGTCTAATATTCAATAGCCAGTGGAAGACTCCCCCATCTAAACGGGTGAAACCAT
Organism: Asparagus kiusianus; assembly: GCA_022839385.1. NCBI lineage: Eukaryota > Viridiplantae > Streptophyta > Magnoliopsida > Asparagales > Asparagaceae > Asparagus > Asparagus kiusianus. The sequence goes on along the minus strand of BQKN01000491.1, from coordinate 211,039 downwards.
CTGGGCTAGCTGTATCCTAGAATACCTGCCCATAGCCACCATTTTCAAAGTCTTGGAAGCAGCGGAATATGTGATAATTGAGGTCTTTCGACAATATTTGACGAACCCTCACTACATATGTGCCTTCCCAAGTAGCCCCCTCCAGTCTCGGCACGAAAGGGACGAATCTTTCGTCCGAGGAAGATGGGGCACTCATCAAATGAGGACAATGGGATACATACTATACCATCAAATAAGTATACGGTAAGGGTACTCGAGGATTTGGAGTCACCAAACTCTTCTTTTCTCCAGAGCCTGTCTCTTTCACCTGAATGAATTCAAGACATAGCTCCCTCAAACCATGCTACAGATAGTATGTCATAGCTTAAAGTAGATTCACAGGCCTACCATGAGCTAAGAGAGCAGCTGGGTAGACTACTTCTATTACTACAGCATCTATTGGCCTGGTGGGGACAACACACTATTTCAACCATAGCATGAGAAAACCTGCCAGCAAGGCCATGTCAGAAATGGGTGTAGCAGCCTGATGGTGGAAGCTTTCGAATTTAGACTGCGTAGGGAAATCATTTTCAAATCCCTCGTTGATGTAATGAACTGTGGCATCATTGATCAAAGCTTGGATAGTCTCAGGGGTGCTCACACTCTGATGAGACACAGCAGCAGTCTTGTGAGATAAATTCTGGAAGAGATATTCAGCCCAGGATAGCTGCTTTATACCACGTCCTCGTGTCTCCGTCAATTGGGTGCAGATTTAAAAATGACACATTACTTCCCATAGGGTGTCATAGATATCAGGGTTCATCTCCTTCAAAATCCTAAGCTCACTTGACCCTGGGATGAACTCTTTGTAGGGCAAGTCTCTAAAATGAAGGCCCAAAACGTCATACATTTCGTGGAGGGCAAACCCTAATTCCCCTTCCGGGGTGAAAAATGTACACGTCTCCGGGTTATATCTCTCTAGAATAGCAAAAAAATTATAATGGTTATAGTCAATACCACATCTGGTAGCCATTATAGGGCAACCAAGCCCAGATCAAGCTAATGACCCCTCTAGCTGTGTCAGCATGAAATCTGTCATCTTTGCCCACCACCCTGTTCTGGTAGAATGTACCCATCCAGGAGTTCTGAATACTGAAGAAGGGAACTCCCCTTTCGTAGCCAAAAATCTTCGCATAAAAGTGTTAGCTATACTAGCTGTTTCTCCAACAGGATATCCCCTTGAGAATAAGCAAGGTTCCAAGGCTAACACTTGTTAGTTATAACCAACGGTGTGTACGCCTGTATAAGTCAAAGCCCCAACAGCTACCACATCCTGCTCTCTAACAAGGTCCTAATTCATATGTCGAGGGAAGGAGGCACATTGATAATAAGAGATAGGAAACATTCTATGCATATCAGGGAGAAAGAAGCGGCGATCTCCTATTTGCCTCAACCACTTATAATGGCCACCATGTACGATCTCTTTCTAGATGGCGACATGATCTCCAAACAGAAATGCTGGCTTGGCGAGCATTTTACGGGATTTAGTTTCAAATTTGGCATCTGTAACTAGAATCCTGAATACAGCCGGGCTACATCGGGAGATTAGGGTGACACGTTCTTTGTCAGTATCCTAAAAAACTAGGAGTTCTTGACGCAGATTGAATTGCAAATTCAAATCCATGCCGCCCTCACATCCAAAGTGATGACGCAGAGTGAGGGGTGCGTGGGTGTAAGGCACTTCAAATGAGAAAAACACTCAATCAGTCAGCATGAAAATAAAACGAAAGCAACCTTAGTCAATTACAAAAGGTCGAATTCCTGGATGAATAAGGTATACGCACGGTCCAGACCCTACGTCAAATCTTATTAATGCCGAGGTCAAAACTTCCGTTAGGTGTTCAAATACATAGTTCAGACCCTGTGTCAAATCTTAATAATGCAGAGGTCACACTTTGCGTTAGTCAATCAAACGCAGAGTCTAAACCCACCATTACAAACTTCGAGCGTAGAGATCAGACTCCAATGCTTCAAATTCGAAATGCAGATGCCCAACTCTGTGTTATAATGCTAGAACGATTTTCCTCATTAATAAGAACTTGCCGAAGCAAGTTTTGTGGCCATAGAAGTCAAGATTTACCACCAACGAGAGGAACTGACATCGGCGGCGCACCAACCTGAGCTGCATCACCGCCGATGGCCGAAGTTTGATGCGAGCTCTGAGCAGCAGTGATGGCAGACTTGGGACGGGAGACGGTCTTTTTCCTAGGAGCCATTAAGGATGATGGCCGGAGAAGATGAGATGGGTTCAACGGATTTCAAAACGAAGAGTCTTCGTTAAGCTTTTTGAAAAGGAACAGATGGAAGAGTCGAATGACTCTTAATTTGACCCAAGCGGTCTATTTATAGGTACCTGTGAGCTGTCGAATCAGAGCGAGATTCTACGCCCGGAATCCTACCAAACGCGGCCTGTGCATCCACGTCGGTTGAACTTCTGAATGCAGAGTTCACCTCTGCATTTCAATTCTCAAGCGCAGAAATCCACCTGTGCATTTTAACACTACCAAATGAACTTCTCGACGGATAAAGCTAAGACATAGCCTCAAATGAATAAAGAGAAGCTAACATTGGCCACCAAGGTGACGAAGACCGAGAATAAACTGACTTATGATAAGCAGCCATGTAGTCCCTTTGACGAGCACAGATAAATTACAGTCAATAATATTGAAATTATCGAGCTCGATCCATCGCGCAACCCATTCTCCTAAGTGGCTTAACATTCCCATCAAGATTAATGAAGCCAGAAGCTGCACACAGCTCAATCTCCTAAGTGGCTTAACATTCCCACCAAGATTAATGAAGCCAGAAGCTGCACACAGCTCAATCTCTTAAGTGGTTTAACATTCCCACCAAGATTAATGAAGCCAGAAGCAGCACACAGCTCAATCTCCTTAGTGGCTTAACATTCCTACTAAGATTAATAAAGCTAAAAGCTACATGTCGAGTGTTCATCAATGCCTACAAGAATTCTCTGGATAAAAGAATACACCTCATCGCAGATTGAGTGGAGTATCTGAAGGATCCAGACAAAATCGGAAGAATACACGTCATCGCAAATTGAGTGGAGTATCTAAAGGATCTAGACAAAATCTGAAGAATACACCTCATCATAGATTGAGTGGAGTATCTGAAGGATCCAGACAAAATCTGAAGAATATACCTCATCGTAGATTGAGTGGAGTATCTGAAGGATTCAGACGAAATTCAGAGAATACACCTCATCGCAGAGTGAGTGGAGTATCTCAAGGACCCAGACAAATTCGTTGTCATCATTGTTCTTTTTTGGTTCATCAGCAATGACTTGGACTTTAGCTTGTTTGACTAAGTTCATTGTCATCAAGACGCAAAAGTTACCTTGTTTGGTTTAAGAAAGCAAAATTGCGACACTCCGGCAACCAAGTTCGTGATGTCTTCGAACTAGATGAAGCGGACAATCAATCAATCAAACTTCTAGATCCAAAGTATTCCAAAAATTCGTCCCAGTCAACCGCGAACTTTTGAAAACTTTGGAGGGGGTTCTGTAGGCTGTCTAAAAATTACAATAGATAGCTGATCCCTATCAGGTTTCAATGATGGGAGTTACAATCCGATGACTTTCGTACCTCGATGATGAAAGTTACAATCAGATGGCTCTCATGTCAACAAATAAAAACTACAAATGGAGGACTTTTCATATGGATTGAGAAGAGTTACAATTCAACGACCCTTCTGACAACTGATGAAAACTCTATTCAGTGGTCTTCATAATTAACAGTGAGAGTTACAATCTGATGACTTTCACACCCTATAACAGCTAAAGCAAGGATCAATGAGCAATAGCCTTCGTAACACTGTAATAGAAGAGGTTACAAGTCAACAACCACTTCTAAACATAGAGTTTACCTTTGCGCTTCTCAACTCAAAACGCAAGCGGCCTGTGTGTTCTTTAGCAGGCACTTAACTCTGCATCTAAAATCTAAGATGCAGAGTTAAGACTTAGAACGCAAGCGGCCTGTGCGTTTCCAATCTATTGCAGATACCTAACTATGCGTCTCAAGTCTAAGACGCAGAGTTAAGGCCTAGAATGCTAATTTAGGCGTTTAACTCGTTCAAACACAAGCTGAACGGCCTTAAAACTGTTTATCCCACATTTTGAGGGATTTTCGTCCACTTAGGAGCGGATTTAGGGGTTGGTTATACCCCTTATTCCCCTATAAATAACCGTATTACTGAACTGAGTAAGCGGTTGGAATTTTTCGGCTGAGGGTTGGATTTTCTGAAGATTAAAGGCGAATTCTTCAGAGATTGGAGATTTTGGCCATATTTCGAAGATCAAATCATCTACGAAATCATCACAAGAGAGTTCTTGGCAGCTAGGAGACTAAATCCTTCAGCAACAAACAAATCCACTTGGCTACTAACCGATTATTCGGTTTTCAACAACTCTTTTCAGAGTTTTCAATTCATTCTGAGTTTTTAAACTCGTTAAGAGTTCTTAATCAAACTTGCCATACAAGTTAATTGTTCTCATAAGACAAGACGGTCGGATCGTCAACGGAGAGCAAATTCGATGCAAACATTCGAAGGAGGCACTCCATCGCTACCGTGAAGAATCCAGTATTAAACAAAGGGGGAATTCAGATCATTCTCCTCTATTTTGTAATCAAAATCCAATTGTAATTAAGATCGAGAGAATCTAAATCAAAATTTTCTTTTATTTCTTTTACCGTAAATTTCCACCAAACATAAATATATAACATATTTATTATTATTTATCACAAAATATTCAATTTTTTGGGGTTTATAAGGGGGACGGGAGGGGAAGGGGTGGGTGGAGGGAATGACCAAGGAGGGGGTTGGGGGAGGGGAAGGGGGGTAGGGGGAAGGGGGAGGGGGCGGCTAAGGAGGGAGGAGGGGGAGGGCGGGGGCGACTAAGGGGGCAGGGGCAGGAGTGGAAGGGGGTAGGGGGAAGGGGGCGGCTAAGGAGGGGTGAGGGGAGGGGGTGACGAAGATGGGGCAGGGCAAAGTGGGTGGGTGGGGAGGCTGGGGAAGGGGGCCAAGAGGAGGAGGCTGGGGAAGGGGGCCGAGTTCGAAGATGGGGAGAGAGAGGGACAGGAGAGTGAGAGGGAGAGTGGGAGAGTGAGGTGGCGGGGGGGTTAGGATGCCCTAGGCAACCTAGACGAAATTCTGTCTAGGTTGCTGAGCAACCAAGACAAAATTCCATCTAGCTTGCTCAGCAATCTAGACAGAATTCCGTCTAGATTGATAAAAAACCTAGATGGAATTCCGTCTAGGTTGGTGAGCAACCTAGACAGAATTACGTCTAGGTTGACGATTCCGTCTAGCTTGTCAAACTAGATAGAAAATTCCGTCTAGTTTGACCTAAACTTGACGGAACAACCTAGACAAAAAATTTCTGTCTAGTTTGATTTAACCTAGATGAAAAATATTTTTCGTCTAGGTTGTTTCGTCTAGATTGGTGGTTTTTTTACTAGTGATTTATCTTTCCCTCACATCTCGTTGGGGGACTTTACCCTCTTAATTTTTAATAGTCCACAATTATATCATTATTTATAAATCTAATCATCCATAACTCAGAGATCCATGCGTCCTAGACGACCTAATAGTGAACATTTAGAATGTGGACTAAACTAGACCGAAGCACACTATGTAGGAAGAACCGTCTAGGATGTAGCATCCTAGACGGCCAAACCATCTAGGATGCAAACGTAGACGGTTATTATTTTATATTTTATATTTTTTGTAAATGGAGCCACCATCCTAGATGGCCAAAAAAATCACCCTTTTTGGGTGAAAAGTGAAAAGAGCGATTCTTTTCACTTTTCACCAAAAACCCAGTCCTTTGTTCTCACTTTCACTCCCACTCCCAAAACCTTAGCTCTGTGCTTCTTGATCTACCACCCTCAACAGACCCAATCCCTCTGTGGTTCCCTTGCAGCTCTGTGTTCTCCCTTCCCTATTATATACTAGACTGCGTAATTGGCTTTCTTTTTCTTTTTCCTTTTTTTATTCCTTTCCTCTTTCCTCCTTTCTTTCTTTCTTTTCTTCCCATGTGCTGTCAATAGAGAGGTGTGAACGGAACTGGTTCCCCTACTGCTCGGACTCGAATTGAGGGAGGTGGTTCCAAGTAGGGCTCGATCAGAGTTTTGAACGGAACTTTATTTATTGTTTGTCCGCATACAGAGCCCCCTGCATCCTCCCCCCCCCCTTCTCGCAAGTGAGTCTTCCCCTCCCTCTCCCTCCTCCTCCTCCTCCATGTCTCCCACCACCACCATCACCACAGTGACGCACCTGCCCGCTAACATCCTTAACTGCATACAAAAACACCTTCCTCTCGATGACTACCTCCGCTTCCCCGCCGTCTGCACCTCTTGGCATTATGCTGCCGAACGCGTCGCCCATCAGCCTTTCACGGACACAGACCTGCACTTTAAATGTCTCCTTCTCAATCTGCAAGCTCCACTCTGCAGACTCCTCCATCAAGCCTTCTCTGCCCTCGCCAAGCTCACCTACCACTCCACCCATTGCCTCCTTGTGATCTAATCCCGGCCATCCCCAACGAGTTCTCTAGATCATTTTCATCTAAGGATCTGTGGAAAAAGGCAATACCTATTGACAATTTAAGATTTTGAGAAATTCCTGAGTGTTGATCTATGGTTTATTCAAATATTTTTTTATCAATTGTATTTAGTCCTGACCCTAATTGACACTGTAACCTAAATCTAATGAATTTATTAGGCTAAATCTAACCCCAACCGTAATTACCCCTAAAACTATATGTAACAGTAAACCCTAATTATTGTAATTAGACTAATTACCCAATAAGCCTAACCCTAATCATTATTATAACACTAATTATTATATCTTGCTAAATGTAAACTTTAATTAAAAGATCTAGCCCTAATTACTCTAATTAGACTAATTACTCTAACAAGCCTAGCACTAATCATTGTAACACTAATTACTATGTTTTGTCAATCTTAAATCTAACACTAAGTAATAAACCTAAGCCTTTACTCCAATAAATCTTATTCTAACTAGTCTAATTACCCTAGGCCTAGCCCTAATTATTACGATGCTCACTATATATCTTCTTAGGCAGAATTTAATTCATAGAACTAGCGCTAACTACTCTAATTAGGCTAACTACCCTACTATGACTAGCCCTAATTATTATTAAATTAACTATATCTTGTTAACCCAAAAACCGAGACATTGATTATTACTAAACCTAGATACCCTACTAAGCCTAGCCCCAATATTTTAAATGTAATTCTCCATAAACTTTAATGTAAACTGTAATTAGTCTAATATCACTAATGGCATTAAATAAACTAGCTTGACCTCTATATATATATATATAGATAATCTATGGTTTATTCAAATATTTTTTTATCAATTGTATTTAGTCCTG
>BQKN01000491.1:156092-203186 GCA_022839385.1 Asparagus kiusianus | reverse complement strand
TTTATAAGTTTGTTTGTGTGTGTAAAAGTGTGCTTTAGTCAGAAAATTATGTTTTTTTAATAGTTAGTGTAATATATAATACAAAAATGCATTATATATCTGACTTATGTGAATAAAAAGTTAACGTTATCCATAGATTCCCGTTTAATAATTACTATCAATAATTTAGGCTTCTAATATAAGATACACGACTCATTTTGGGTTTGAAATTATGTTTTCTATCCAAAAAGGATCATGTACTTTATGTAATAAGTAGAAGATGATGGGCATTTGAAATCATAATTATTGGATCTGTCTAGTGTTAGTTCTCATGATCATGAGCTTATTGTCTAATCTAATTTTAATAATTAACAAACAATTCCTAACATCATTTGTCGAGTGTTTGTATTTGCTTGTTAGGAATTCTACACAAATATTCCATAGGAGGTTGGATGGATTTGCGCGTTCACGATGATATTCATAGGAGGTTGGAAGGAAAAAAGGAATGAAGCCATCGCAATTCAAGTCAAGATTCATCATCGCTTCATCCGCAACCAAGACGAGTTTATTGAAGATCATTTGCTTAGGTATATAGTTTTGTAGTTTAGGCTTTACTTTATGTGTTTATGCATTAAAGCTCAAACTACACACATACACGTTATTTTGTTTTACGGCTTTCATTGGCTATTTCGCTTTGCTAAAAGATATATTTAGCCATCAATACTTTGAAAGATAAGTTTTAGCCATATAAATATGAAATTAATAAATATATTCATATAAATGCACATGTGTTTCATATTTATCGCATTATACGTCGTTTTGAGAAAATAACTCGTTTTAGGATTAAAGACTCAATAATAATGTTTTACATCTTTTCGTAAGTCTATAATCCATTCAAAAGAATTTCCAAGCTTGTTTGAAAAGTTTGTTTAGAAAATCAGCTTTTTGGGTTTCGTAATATTTTTGCAAAACAGATGAGTTTTCACAAATAAAAACTGATATTTCAAAAATTTCTTCCTTAACATATATATTTTCATGTATAGAAACATTTCCCTATGTTTTACTATTTTGGAGTTAATTTGTTATTTTTAATTGATTTTATAAAATCAGCTTTTTAGGTGAATAGTGTTCTATGAACAGTACCGATCGACCGACGCGACCGATCAGACTATTTTTCTAGCGACTGAGTTTTTTAGCTGATCAGTCGACCGATTGACCCTGACCAGTCGACTAATACACAACCATCAGTCAACCAATAAGAGATCCGTTACAATAACGACTGGTTTTTTCTGATTCCGATTTTTGTGGTTTTTACCTTGGTTTTTGGGTTTTCCTCTGGTTTTGGCTAATAAGTTGAGACTATAAATAGTCCTTAACACTTAATTTTTAGCTATGGAAGTTTAGAACAAGCTTTGCAAGTTTTTGTTTAAGGGTTTCAAAGAAAAATCAAGAGTGTTTTTATTTGTGTGAAGAGAATTTCATAAGAGAAGGATCACAACAACGTTCTTGAGGATTTCACCTCAGATCTCCACCTCTCTGAAAACTCTCTTATTTTCAGAGAAGTTTTCTAAACTCCTTTGTTCTAGCAAATTATTATTTTGTTTTTCATATATTTTTGCTAGATTTATTTGAGTTTAAATTTCATTATACTTATTGTTTCACACACAACCATTGATCTTACGTATTTACATATAGTATAAGTGGGTTGTTAGTGTAATTCTTGAGTAAGCTATAATTTCGTTCTCATTTTTATTAGAGAATAATTCATTTTATCCACACTTATTGTGAGGTCACGTTGTAATACACAAGGACACTTAGAGAAGTGGTTGAGAGAAGAACGTGGTTAATTCCAAGAGGAGTCGTTTGGTTGTAAAAGCCTAAGGAGAGGTAGTAATTCCAAGCACTTAAGGAAGGTGACACAGATAGGCCAATACTTAAAGAAGTGTTTTGTGGGATTAACACCATGTGATATTGTAAAAGTTTTCTATGAGCTTTTGAAAACCATGTATGTAGTTTTTTTCATGATATAGTGGAGAATCTTCTCGAGGGCAAGGAGTGGAGACGTAGGTCGAGGGTTGACCGAACTCCGTGATCATATTACTTGTTTGTGTTTGGCATTGGCGCACTTATTCTTATTTATGATTTCATATCGCCTATTATCTCATGTTTATATCACCCTTTGTTTAATTCTATAACCTTGTATATACCTCTTGTATACATCATATTGCTAGGATATTGTTAGTAAGTTTTAAATTGGCATCAATATCAGATTAGATTAGCAATTATCCTATTCACCCCCCCTTTATGGTACTTTCATTTGGTATCAGAGCTTGGTGCTTTTGATTTGTGGCTTAATCGCCTAGAGTTAAAAATCCAAGCTTTCATATTTTACTAATCTAGTTTTTATAATTATTTTTTTATTGCTTTCATAGTCTTCATGGATTTACACGGTGCACCTAGTTTAGGCTATGAATTAATATTGCTCCTAAATTTAGTGATTTCCCCTATACTCATTGGATGTTTAGATTTAAACTATTTATTAGATCTAAACATATCGATTGATGAGAAATAATTGAATGTGCTTATGTTGTACCCACTTTGGAGAAATCCAAGTGGAGCAATAATGATAAAATAATGTTTACTATAAACAAGTTATTGTTAAATTTTTTACTTAAAGCTTTTGAACCATCTATATCTAACAAACTTGCTCATTTTGATAATGCTTACACGTTATGGAAATTTATAGGGGCACATCAAGGTAACTTGGAGGAAATTCAACGTGTTTTAGTGGATTCCGCTTCAAGTGAGAGTGGAGCATCATCATGCACATGGCCACTAACCGATTTCTCTAGTGAGGTATGCGAGTTCGAATACGGTAGTGAATTATGTATAGTTAAACTCACATGTGCATGTGAGAAATTAATGAAAGCCTATACTAAATTGCATCATAACTTTGTAAATCTAAAAAGAAAGCATGTGAACATAAAATCTGATCATGAGTTGCTAGCATCCAAATTTGATATCATTGCTAAGGAAAATAAAATTCTTAAATAAAATAATAATAAATTAAATTTGAGAAATAATAATTTAATCACAAAGATAGCTAGCTTATCTCATGTTAAAAATGATGCCATGATAGAGGTAGAATTTATTAAAAATGAATTTAATTCATTTAAAAAGAATCATGTTTGTTCTACTTCTAATAATGATTTGAATCTTATGAAAAACCGTATATCTTCTCTATATTCAACCTTAAACAAATGCATTGATAATAATAAAAAACTTATGAACTTATATGTAAATTCACATGCTAATTCTTCCAAACTGATACGAGTTGCCGTACGAGCACCTTTGATCGCGGAATTATCATAGGTGTGTTGAGGAGAAAATAATAAGAAACAAGAATAACTCAGATTTTTGGCGAAGGAAAATACCTTCTCTAGATTATGAGTATGTAATTTACAATCTCTCATAATCTCACTCTAGAATTGAAGAACAAGCTCTCCAAATCTCAATTACAAGTTCATCTCTCTTGATTTAACTCTCTGATTTTTTTAGAAACCCTAAAACAATCCTTTATATAGGTGTACAAACGTGGATGGCAATTTGGTAAATACCCAGACCCAAAATTAACAGGAATTCGTGTGAATAGAAACCTAAACGAACCAGGAAACCCTCGACGAGTCGACTCATGACTGAGATGAGTCGACCCGACAGAAACTGGACAAAAACTCAAACCAGCGATGAGTCGACTCATGACAGTCATGAGTCGACTCAACCTGATGAGTCGACTCATGACTGTTATGAGTCGACTCACAGGCTGAAAACTGGATACTTTGATTCTTTTGCTCGTCGTTCCGTTCCACGTTTTCTCCTGTGTTCACTTGTACTGCTTGACACCTCTATTCTCATGCTATCATGAGAATCATCTATCCTCAAGCTCCCATGAGGATCACTAAGTTCCGAAGAGAAGATACACCCGTATCATGGGTCCCCTCTTTAAGAATTTGAAGTCCCGTTCAAGTTAGAACTTCAGCTGAGGAAACTCGCGAGCCCCTCCTTCCTTGTTGAACCACTTAGCCTTGCTAGGAACTTGACCTTGACGTCCAATGAGAAACGACTCCTTCATTCCCCATCTTGTCGTGGTCGTCTTTCGCTCCAAAATGCAGTCTTCCTTCAGCGGCTCCTCTCTATCAAACCACAAGTCATCAACATGCGGTAAGATCACCTTGTCATCACCTTCATCGTCCAGTAATGGAGGCTCAAACAACTTCAAATGCTCGGCATTGATCACCGAATACATGCGTAAGTAAGGCGACAAATCCAATCGAAAAGCGTTGTCGCCAATCTAATCGAGAATCCGAAACGGACCATAACGAATAGGCTTCAACTTCTTCCCTTCTCCTTTTAACCTCTCCTTACTTAATTTTAGCCATACCATATCGCCTTTACCAAAGTTATAAGGAACCCGATGTTGATCACGCTACGCCTTGTACTTAGCTTTTGATTTCTTCAATTGAGCTTCAACCGTAGCATGAATATGTGCAATCTTCTTGAGAAATCGCTGAGCAAGTTGTCGTTCACTCCGCTCCTTACCGTCCACTGTGGCTTCACACGAAAACACAAGATCGAACAGGCTCGGCGGTAAAAATCCATAACAAGTCTCAAATGGTGACTTTTCGGAAGATCCATGAATCGGCCAATTAAAAACAAACTGCAAATATGGTAAACTCTCATCCCAAGTCTTAGGATGCCTGGAATTATACCCCCGTAACATGTGCACCATAGTCCGGTTGACTACCTTCGTTTGTCCGTCTATTTATGGATGAAAGGTCGTGCTCTTCTTTAATTTAGTGTCCATCAAACTCTACAAAGAATCCCAAAAATACCCGAGAAAATGGCTATCCCGATCCGAAATAATCGAACTCGGCAACCCAAAGTGCTTCCACACATGCTCAAAGAATAATTGTGCTGCACCCGCTCCCGTCACGGTCTTCTTACAAGGAATCAATATCACCATCTTGCTGAACCGGTCCACCACAACGTACAAATAGTCATGCCCACGCTTCGTAGTCGGTAACCCTCCTAGAAAATCCATTGAAATGCTCTCCCACGGCCTAGAAGGAACCGGTAATGGTAGGTACAATCCTCTCTTCCTATTAGAAGGCTTCGAAATACAGCATAACTTACACCCTCCAACATACTTGGTCACATCATCAAGCATTCGTGGCCAAAACACATGTCGTCGTAGATTGAGAAGCGTCTTTTGAATGCCAAAATGCCCTTGCACACGCGAGGTATGTGCTTCCCGAATCCACTGTAACCTATCACCATCCTCCGGAATGCATGGTGATGTCCCACGATACAACAAGCCATCCTCTCCAAGTGCATGCTCCCCCCTTCGACCAGCCTTCGCCTGCTCAAACACACTACCGAAGTCTCTACTGGATGCGTACAGCTGTACATACTCCAAAGGAACCAAGGGCTGAATACGCGTCGCCACCAATAAAGACCTTATCGGCGGACGAGATAACATATCGGCCAACTTGTTCATCGCCCCCTTCTTGTACCTAATAATGATGTTGAAAGACATTAAATAAGACATCCACTTCATGTGCCGTGCCTGTTGTAGCTTCGTCTGGGCATGTAAAAACTCCAACGGCTTGTGATCCGAATGTACGACCACCTCCTTCCCTAACAAGTACACCCTCCAATGCTTAATTGCTTGATATAGTGCATAGAACTCCTTGTCGTAGGTTGGATAGTTCGCAACAGCACCCGTAAACTTCTCAAAATGGTATTCCATCGGTTTCCCATCCTGAATCAACACCGCGCCCATCGCATAACTAGACGCGTCGGTCTCCACCTCGAAAGTCCGCTGTAAATTCGGCAACGCCAACACCGGTGCCTCCGAGATCTTCCTTTTTAGCAACTGAAAAGCCTCCTCATGCGTCCTCCCCCACTCAAACTAAACTTTAGCCTTTGTGAGGCTATGTAACGGTGCCGCATAAGTCAAAAAATGTCGAATGAACTTGCGCAAATACTGGCAAGCCCCCATGAAGCTCCTCACCTCAGTCACTGTCTTCAGCGTCGGCCACTTCGTGATCACCTCCACCTTGCCGGATCTATCCTCCACTGGACCTTCCCTACGATGAAGTCGAGATACACCAACTCATCCTTCCTGAACTAACACTTCTTCCCGCTGAGCTTCAGTTGTCCGTCCTGCAACACTCCAAAGACCCTCTCAACATGAACGAGATGCTCCTCCCAAGTCTTGCTGTACACCAAGATATCATCAAGGTAAACTATCACAAAATCCTCTATAAAAGGTCGCAACAAATCATTCATAAGCCTCATAAAGGTAGCCGGAGCGTTGCACAATCCAAACGGCATCACCATCCACTCGAACAGGCCCTGCTTGGTTTTGAACGCAGTCTTCCAAGTGTCTTCCTCCCGAATCCTCACCTGATGGTAACCAGATTTCAAATCCAGCTTCGTGAAAAACCTCGCTCCCTCCAACTGGTCCATAAGATCATCGATCCGCAGTAATGGGTAGCGATTCTTAATGGTTATCTTGTTGAGCGCCTGGTAATCTACGCACATGCGCCAACCTCCATCCTTTTTGGGCACCAACAACACTGGTGACCCGCAAGGCGAACAACTCGGCACAATCACTTCCGTCTCCAAGAGCTCCTGAACCTGCTTCTTGATCTCATCGGACTCCTGTACTGATGTGCGGTATAGGCCTATGTTAGGTAAGGAACTCTCCCCGGTCAACATCATCTCATGCTCTACACATCGACGTGGTGGTAGTCCCGTGATCTCCGAAAACAAGTCCGCATACTTGGCCTTTAACCTTTCAAGATCTCCCTCCTGAAGCTTGCTCAAGGTGGACAAGCACATCCTACTCAGCTGCTCTTCATACGGCCGAATGAACAATAAAACGAACTTTCTGCCCGCATTCACCGACCTCTTAGCCTGAGTCACCGTCACAAAGCTCGTCTCCTGTGGAAGAGATGCCGAACGAAAAATGAATTGCTCGCCATCCTTGCTGAACGTATACTTTTGGGCTCGCCGATCATATACTACATATCTATCCCACAAATAAGGATTGCCCAAAATAACTTGGCAAACATCCAACGGAACCACGTCGCATGTGACCTCGTCAATATACGACTCATGGAGTGCAAATCTGAATGAACACTAGTTCACCACGCTCAATCCCGCCTCCTTCTGAATCTACCTTAGTGGATAGGGCTTCGGATGCTTCACCGTCTTCAATCCCAGCTTCTGTACTAATGCCTCAGATATCAGATTTTTCTGGCTTCCTGTATCTACAATAGCATCCACTAAACTGGTCTTGACCTGCAACTTTAGGACAAAGATCTGCTCCCTTGGGTCATCATCTTCTTTAGTGGCCTATTTTCCCGCCATAAGGTTGAGACTGCCATTGGGTTCAGTCATCCCAGGAACCTCCTTCGGACCCTGTGCTATCATGTACGCCTTCTTCTCCTCCTTCTTCTTCAACCCTTTTGGCTTCAGATGAGGATACTTATCCCAGCAACGATCAGCCACGTGTCCTGACTATTTGCAGTGATTGCATGTCAATCCTGATTTCCCCGAGTCACCCATCTTCTTCTCATCCTTAGACTGAGAGCCACCCGTCTTGCTCCCCGATGGTTTGGAATCCCCCTTTGTCTCGTTGCCCTTCTTCTGCCTGCCCTCAATGGATATGGCCTTCACGCTCGCCTCTGTGATTGTCTCAACCGAAAATAGCTTCATCTCCTTCCGGATAAAATCATTCAGACCCGCCATGTACTTCATGAAGATGGAGTACTCGTCTGTTGAGATGTTTAGAACCATCGCCTGCTGCTGGAACTCCGTCGTGTATTCTTGAACGGTCTGATTAAACTTTTGGCGCAACCCATACCACTTGTACCAACGCTCCTCAAGGAACCCCACTGGATAGAACTGTTTTCGAAGTAGCTCCTTGAACTTGTTCCACGACGCCGCTTTCTTCTCCTGTTTGCAATAGGATTTCCACCACGTCAACGCGTGCCCTGAAAGCTTCAATGTCGTGAACACTATCTTCTCCTTGGACGAATATCCGTAGAGAGTGAAGTACATCTCCATACGTTCGATCCAATCATCAAGCTTCTCCACGTTGATACTCCCATCATAAACAGGAATCTTAACCTTGAAGTCAATCTTCAGATTCTGGTAATTATTCTTACCCCCTTGATGTCCAACAGTCTTGACAATCTCAGTCTCCCCCTCTGAATCAGATTCCTCACTCTCTTCGTCGAATTCGATGAGTTTCTTCTTACCCTTCGAAGAAGATTCCTCCTTTTTGTCACCTCCGTTGATGAGACCCACGAGTTGAGTAAGAGTCGTCCCGATCATCTCAATCTGCTTCTCCATGGCATCAAGTCTTGCTAAATTATCTGTTTCATTCATCTTCTCCTTCCTTAATATCTGGACTCCCTCCAAGGAAATAAGAATCTCGCCAAGCTTCTTGTATAGCGATCGAGTTAGGACCATGCACAGGATGCCCCCTTCTTAGGATCTGATCGCTCTGATACCAACTTGATACGAGTTGCCGTGCGAACACCTTTGATCGCGGAATTATCAAAGGTGTGTTGAGGAGAAAATAATAAGAAACAAGAATAATCAGATTTTGGGCGAAGGAAAATACCTTCTCTAGATTATGAGTATGTAATTTACAATCTCTCACAATCTCACTCTAGAATTGAAGAACAAGCTCTCCAAATCTCAATTACAAGTTCATCTCTCTTGATTTAACTCTCTGATTTTTTAGAAACCCTAAAACAATCCTTTATATAGGTGTACAAATGTGGATAGCAATTTGGTAAATACCCAGACCCAAAACTAACAGGAATTCGTGTGAATAGTAACCCAAACGAACCAGGAAACCCTTAACGAGTCGACTCATGACTGAGATGAGTCGACCCGACAGAAACTGGACAAAAACTCAAACCGGCGATGAGTCGACTCATGATAGTCATGAGTCGACTCAACCTGATGAGTCGACTCATGACTATTATGAGTCGACTCACAGGTTGAAAACTGGATACTTTGATTCTTTTGCTCGTCGTTCCGTTCTACGTTTTCTCCTGCGTTTCCTTGTACTGCTTGACACCTCTATTCACATGCTATCATGAGAATCATCTATCCTCAAGCTCCCATGAGGATCACTAAGTTCCGAAGAGAAGATACACCCGTATCACAAACCACCCGCACGCTATGCACACATGTATAGCAAAATTTATAAATGTTCTATTTGCGACCATAAAGGCCATATTGTTAAATTTTACTATGATGCACAAAAACACACAATTAATGACAATATTGCTTATTGTGCATCCAATAAAGTTTCATCATCATCACACACACACACATGCACACAATGTTCATCATAAGCATGTAAATGTGTATAAGTGTGATTATTATGGTAGATTTGGTCATTTGGCCAAATTTTGTTTTGATTTAAAAAGAGTTTCTTATTTGCAAAATGCTTTAAAAAGACCATATATATTTGTTAATATTTCTCATGCACAATCAAAAGGTCATCATAAATAAATGCATCATTTCCATTATACTTATTGTAATAGAATAAGTCATTTGCGTAAATATTACTATGACCGGACCCGTGCACAAAATATGCGATTGCGTATTGATTATAGATAGCTGAACAAGGTCACTATCCAGATTTGATAGGATTTATGACTTGTTCGATTAGCTACGCGAAGCACAACATTTCTCGAAGATTTATCTTCGTTTTGGGTTATTATGGTTGCGAATTTGAAAGATGGATTTTTCCAACTGCTTTTCTTACTCGAAATGTATCTTTCGAGTTTCTGGTCATGCCATTTGGGTCGACCAATTCACCCGTGATAATCAAGGATTTGATGAACCGGGTTTTTCTATCCATATCAGGACCAGTTTGTGATTTTTTTTATCAACAATATCCTCATTTATTTGAGATCGAAGGCAGATCATGAGCAGCATCTCCGATTAGCTTTACAAACCCTACGGGAGCACCAGTTATATGCTAAGTTTAGCAAGTGCGAGATTTGT
Organism: Asparagus kiusianus; assembly: GCA_022839385.1. Lineage (NCBI taxonomy): Eukaryota > Viridiplantae > Streptophyta > Magnoliopsida > Asparagales > Asparagaceae > Asparagus > Asparagus kiusianus. The sequence goes on along the minus strand of BQKN01000491.1, from coordinate 193,109 downwards.
CTCTCAGAGGTCAGATTTCTCGACCACGTCATCAGCAAAGAGGGCATATCAGTAGACCCAGCTCAGGTTATAGCAGTGCTTGATTGGGAACCGCCGAAGACGGTGACGGAGATTCGTAGCTTCTTGGGATTAGCATGTTATTACACGAAGTTTGTTCAGGACTTCTCGAAGATTTCTAAGTCACACGCCTTACAAGTAGTGTGTATAGTTCATTTGGAGCATGGAGTGCCAGGAAGCCTTTGAGACTTTAAAGGTTTAGGTGACTATAGCGTCAGTTTTGATTACCCCGAACAGTGATAAGACATTCGTCATCTACATGAAGGTATTGTTGTAGAGTCTAGAATGTGTTTCGATGCAGACCAGAGAATTTTTGAATTACATTATCACTATAGTTGAGAACTCATTAACAGAATTATCCCACCCATGATTCGGAATTTGGCAGTAGAGGTCTTCGCACGGAAGACATGGAAAATATTATTTATATGGAGTGTAGTTTGAGCTATTCATCAATCATTAGAATTTGAAGTACCTTTCCTTTTAGAAGGAAAAATCAATCAGAGACAGCGAAGATAGGTTAAGTTTAAGAAGGATTAAGAATATGAAATTTAGTATTATCCGGGAAAAACGAATGTCGTGGCATACGCATTGAGCAAGAAGCATAAATATTGTATTTGCAGCATTGAGATGTTCTATGTATTGAGATTGTTACATCATTAGCTAGTTTGATTTTAGGACAGAGATTGTTGGGATATATATATATATATATATATATATATATATATATATATATATTTGGGAGCTATGTCAGTACAACCATTTTAGAGCGACAGAGTAGTCAGAGCTCAGTTAAGACTCTTACAGTCAAACTCAAAAGGGAAAATTTTCAAAGAGCCAAAGGCTGACTTGGTCGATGGAACAGATGAAGGACTTTGAAAGAAGAGCCGATTAGTGGTACCAGCTAATGCACAACTAGAAAGGAACTTATTTGACGAGGTGTATCGTACTCGGTACACAGTGCATCCAGGGACAACTAAAATGTACAAGGATCGGAATGAAACATTTTAGTAGAACGGCATACGAAGGAAGATTTCAAAGTATGTAGCTAAGGTTTTACCTGCCAACAAGTGAAGACAGAACATCAGAGATCAGTAGGAACCCTACAACCTTACCCATTCCGGAGCTTAAGTGGGCAAATATTTCTATGGACTTCATTGTAGGATTGCCAAAGTCGAAGAAAGAAAATGATTCTGTGGGGGTGATAGTGGATAGACTAATAAAGTCGTCACATTTTTGTTCCAGTAAAGAATAACTATATAGCTGAGACTCACGCAAGGATACTTAATTGGGAGATAGTTTGATTTCATGGTGTTCCAGAGATGATTGTATCGAAATGAGGATGAGTGTTCACATTTGGAGGAGTTTCTAGGGTTCATTTGGCGGCCGATTATCTTATAGCAGTGTATTCCACCCTCAGACAAATGGTCAGACAGAGAGAGTAAACCAAGTGTTGGAAAACATGTTACGGACGGGTATTATTGGTTTTCAATGAAATACCGATTTGAGATCAGATTCTAGCTGATCAAAGTCGGCAAAAGAGCTATGCAGATAAGAGATGAAGAACCTTGAAATTTTAGGATTTAAGAATTAGTTAGGCCAAAAGTATCGCCTAAGGAATGGTGTGCAACGATACGGAAGGCGGAGAGGGTTTGCACCGAGTTATATTAGATCGTTCCGGATTTTAGAGCATACCAGAATTGTTTCATATAGACTAGACTTTCCAGCATCGGTGTCTAGCGAACTCAATGTATTTCATATTTCAATGCTCAAGAAGCACTTATATGATGAAGAGCAGCAGCGAGTGTTGAATGCACCGGAGTTTTAACTTCAGGATAATTTGATTACTATGGAAGTCCCAGTTTGTATACTTGCTAAGAGAATACAAGAAATTTAGAAACAAGATGTTTACCTTGGTGGAAGTTTGGAGAAACCAGAAAGGAGTTAAGGAAATTTCTTGGGAGCGCGAGGAGGAAATATGTCGCGACTACCCACACATGTTCGAGCAGATAAATGAAATGTTTGTATGACTTGTTTATGACTTATGGTTACTTGTATGGTGATGTTTATATTTAACACTGAAATGATGATATTAACACTTAACTCCTAAGTACTCGGAATATATGGTATATATATGAGGGGTTCCTTGTTTGGATTTTTCGCTCGATGTACTTCTTCCATTAATTAGGGGTTAAGTGGGGGTATTTGCATTTTAGATAGTTAAGTGTAGACATAGAGGATGATTTTCGGGAACGCGAATATGTTATGCAGCATGTCCACCTGCACCTATTGAGAAAGTGGATTGATTATGATATGTGATTTACTTATGTATTTACATATGGTTATATTTACATTTAACGCTAGAATGAGGATATTTACACTTAATTCTCAATCTTTCGGGACACATGGTATATATATGGGGGGTTCCTTGTTTGGATTTTTCACCCGACGTACTAGTTCCGTTAGATTAGGGGTTGAGCGGGAATATTATCATTTTGGATCGTTAAGTATATAAATATCGCTATATGCTTATCTAATGTTTAATTTTATGAGATGTGTATGCGTGAGGGTTGAATTAGACCCTCAGCGTGTTTTTCTAGTATTATTATTTGTTTAGATATAATTTTTGAATTTTGAGGACGAAATTCTTTTAAGGGGGGAAGAATGTAAAACCCTGTATTTTTTGGTTATGTATATATGTGAATTATTTTGATAAATAGCTTGAGGTCATAGATGTACATGATAACAAGTTATTTGAGATGATATGAGTGTATGTATATAGAGTTTTGTGTGTTGGTTTTGCAAATGAGCAAAACATGCACGAAATAGGAAAACTGCCGGATCAGTATCAGTCGACTGACGAGATCAGTCGACCGATCAGTCGACTGACGAGCTATTTTCCAGTTTTTCCAGGTTTTGGGTCTGTTTTGATTGGTTCGGGTTTTGGGTGGGGTCTGGCTGTTCATATATGATATCCCCTACCCAAAAACACCCTCTCTCACCATCAGATCTGAGAAACCCTAGCCCCCTCTCTCCTCTCTCAAACCCTAGGTTCGTTCTTGGCGATTTTGGGGCTTTTCAAAGGATTTTCAGAGGGTTTCGAACGTTGCAGCAAAGGGGAATCATCCTCTCGCAAATCCACGAGTGTTGCAACACCCCAGAGCGAGTAACATCTCGCCTAACTCTGTCCCTTTTGTTTTACACGAATTTATTGAGTTTTAATGAGTTTTTATTGAGCCTAAAACGTATTTTTAGTACAAAGAATAAAATCTTTATAGTATATGATGTGAAATATTGAGCTTTTTTAGTTTACAAAAAGATCATCAATGTTTTATTAAAGAGATTTAGATCTAAAAACGTTTGATAAAGAGTTAATTCATGATTTATTGATTTCAAAACGTATCAAAACATGTTATTGCATGGTGTGGTACATGACAGGTTTGACATTCCTGGTTTCACCTCGGACTGCAGCCTTGTGTGAATCCAGGGGCGTCACAAGAGATTTGGTGTAATTTGTATGGACTTGCAAATTGGTCAGGTTTGATGTTTTGATTTTGCAAGTTTTTCAAAATCATAGTGGAACTCTCAAGCAGAATTTGCTTGGGGACTGGATGTACACCTGGGAGGTGGAACCAGTATAAAATTCTATATTTGTGATTGTTATTTTCTGTGATTGTGCTATTTCTTTGCAAATTATAATATTCTTTGCATTAATTTTTAAAAGAATACTATTCACCCCCCTAGTGTTTGATTGTGATTAGATCAGATCCTACACAATCTAATTCTTGTTAAGTCTAATTTAAATCACGTCAAGTCTAATTCAACTTGTTTTTAAATCTAATTTTATGTTAAATCCAATTTGGTTCATGTTAAGTCAAATTTGATTTATATTAAGTCCAATTTAATTTCATGAACTAAAATTTAACTTAACGTGAACTGAAATTAGACTTAACATAAACGAAAATTAGACTTAACATTAACTAAAATTAGAATTAACATGAACTGAGATGGGAATTAACATAAATTAAATTGGACTTAACAAAAAATTAGACATAAAACAAGTTAAACTAGACTTAACATGAACTGGAAGTTAAACTAGACTTAACATGAACTGGAATTAGACTTAACATGAACTAAAATTGGACTTAACATGAACCAAATTGGACTTAACATGAAATTAGACTTAACATGAACTGAAGTTAGCCTTAACATGAACTAAAATTAGAATTAACATGAACTGAATTTGGACTTAACATGAATCAAATTGGACGTAACATGAAATTAGACTTAAAATAAGTTGAACTAGACTTAACATGAACTGGCTAGACTTAACATAAACTGAAATTAACTTAACATAAACTAAATTTAGACTTAACATAAATCAAATTGAACTTAACATGAAATTAGACTTAAAATAAGTTTAACTAGACTTAACATGAACTAAAATTATACTTAACATAAACTGAAATTGGACTTAACATGAATTGAAATTAGATTTAAGATGAAACAAATTGGACTTAATATGAAATTAGATTTAAAATAAGTTAAATTAGACTTAACATGAACTGTTGTTTGACTTAACATGATTTAAATTAGACTTAAAATGATTTAAATTAGACTCAAGTTAATTTAAACTGGACTTAACATGAACCGGACTGAACTTGATGGATCCTTCGACTAGAACTCCGATGAATTTGAGGGTTTTTTTAGTTTTGGGGTGAAAAGAAAGAGAAAGCGGGAAGATTTAGTGGGAGAAAAGGAGCGAACAACACGGCCGGAATGACCGGAATCATGTTAAGTCTATTTCAACTTATTTTAAGTCTAATTTCATGTTAAGTCCAATTTAATTTATGTTAAGTCTCATTTAATTTGTTCTAAGTCTAATTTTAATCATATTAAATTCTTTTTAAGTCTAATTTAAATCATATTAAGTCTAATTTAACTTATTTTAAGTCGGAAAATATGTTGAATTAGACTTAACATGATTTAAATTAGACTTAAAATAATTTAAATTAGACATAAAATGATTAAACTGGACTTAATACAAACCAAGCTGGATTTAACACGAACCAAATTAGACTTAATATATGATCTGTTACACTTAATATTCAACAAATTATACTTATTATTCAAACCAATAAACTTAATATACAAGCCATTGCACTTATTATTCAACCCAACAAGCTTAACATACAAGACCTTAGACTTCACTTCTAACCCATTAGATTTAATATTCCACCTTGGACTTGAACTTAGCATATAAAATTATTCAAAAAAACACATTGAGCCGGTATATCTTTAAATATTTAATCTTTTCACGATGTTAAAATAGAAATTACAAATTTCTTTAAAAAAACTGATAGCTTGGATGTTTTGTGGAACTTGCGGTAACATCTGGCTCCTTCCCGTCCTCCTCCGCACCGCCTCCTCCGTCGTGTTCTTCGCCACCTCTTCCCCTTTAGTGTCGGGGAAAATTAGGGCTTTTTTTAGTTTTGGGGGAAAGAATGATAGATCGGGAAAACTTAGTGGGAGAAAAGGAGCAAACAATATGGCTAGAGCATGCACGCAAGGTCGGCGGCAGCGGAGGGGGATGTCGGCGTCTAAGAGAAAAAAGAAGGAAGAGAGAGAGGAGGAAGTAAATGGGTTAGGAGAGAGGAGGAGAGGAGAGGAGAGGAGGAAGGAGGACCGGATTTAGATCTGGAGAGAAGGAAGAGAGAGGCGGAAGAGGGTATTTTAGACTTTTATATTTATTTCTCTCTCTTTGTGTTTAGTTAGCATGAAAATTACATAAAAAATGGTTGAATCACATAGATCTGTAATTTAGGGGCTGCAGCACATGGGAAAAAGTAAGAGAGGCCAGGTCATATGAAGTTATTACTTTTGGGGCCTTGATACAATTTTCCCTATTTATTATTGTCAAACCTAGCAAATAAAGGTGAAAAAAAGTCTTTGCAACTTAGGTTTCCGTCCATTGGTCGCATATTTTGGCTTCAAAAGCTATTTCTCTTATTGTATTTAGTAACGGATGAGATACACATGAAGATGAGAAGTGTAATTAAGAACTTCCAATACACTGCTTATCTGACACTTTATTACTCATTGTCATTCTCCCTCACTGATTTATTACCACCATTGCTGGTAAAAAATCCCACACCCATGGTTAATAAAATCATATTCACTGCTAAAGCCGATATAAATGCAGTTATTATTTTGAAGCAAAAAATAGACAAATAAATAATAAAAAATAAAAAATAATAAAATTGAAATATATATAAATTATGTACTACGAAAGCGGTCTAATACAGTGTTATCACTAAAATAAAAACTTATCAGTACAAGTCACAACGATACACGTAAACCATCGGTTTATGGGCTTTTCATTTACATCTCTCCCCCTCTCTCTTTCTCTCTCTGAACTTATCAAATTACTTTATTATAATATCACTCAGCACCAATCAGAATCCCTCTCTCCTATTACAGGGTTAAAATCAGACAAAATATCTTAATTTCCCATCAAACAAACAACGCAAATCCTATCTAAATTCAACTCAAAAAGGCCTCCCTGGTTTCTCAAGAACAGCAGAAAAAAACATCTCATTCCCATTTTTATCAACCTTAGGAACAACAATCCATTTGTGTTTCTTATACCTCAACATCCCAAATGCAAACAAATAATCATCCAAATCCTTCTCCAAACAAAAGAAACTATCAATCCACAAAATCCCTCCAGGCCTCAAAACTCTATCCCAATCATACAACACAAAATCCAGCAGCACAAAATCAATCCATCCATCTAAAAACCTCGTCGTGTGAATGATATCCAGCGTGTTATCGAAGAACGGTAGCCTCTGATTTATCGTCAGATATAACGGAATTAGCCCTCTGAGAGCAATCATCTCGCTGAATGGAGCTCCAAGATTGATCGTAGCAGAGACAACTGTTACATTGAACTCTCTCATTCTGGCGGCAAAAGTACCCGTACCAACACTGAAATCTAGTCCAATTCGAATTTCACCAGGTTTAATCATCAGAACATCTTGTATCATTATATCTGCAGTTACATTCGATGATTGATCGATAAAAACAGGCTCGATCCATCTGGGTTTCTCATGAAGAGTCAAATTGAAACAATCTGAACATTTGAAGAAACCTTTGCCAGTTGCGTTAAGTTCACCAAGACAAGAAAATTTCTTACAGCGATAATTACTCCAACGAACATTTCGATCATCTGGAACATTCCAGAGACTCTCATTAATCGAAAGGGGCTTCGTGTAGTATTTAGGAGCTCGAGAGAAGCATCTTCTTCTTGGCAGAGGATCACATCCATGTACCATTAATCTCTGTGCTAGTTTCCAGTCATCATTGCAGAAATCACCAACATCATAGTTCATGTACTCTTCCAGTTCTTCTTTCATTGCGAAACAAGCGTGGCCAATGCTTGTGAATGTCCCGTTGGCGCCCATGAAGTTTTGCTTGCGTAATCTGTTGGGTTTGATTCTGATGTACTTTCGAATTTCTTCAATGAGAAAGAATTCTTCATCGATGGTTGTGGCTTCTATTGCGGTTTTTGGTTCCTGACTGTGTAGGTGTTCTTGGTTTCTTGATTTGATTGTGGCTGTGAGAGTTAGGATCTCGGTGAGGAAAGTTGCATATTGGGTTCTTGTCTTGTCCTTAGATGATCTTGACTCTCTGATTTCTTCGACTAGTTTTTCGATGATGGTATCGACGAGATTGTTGAGAGTGACTTCTTGATGATCAATATTGGGGTTTAGGTAGTTGTTGAAGAAAGAGGAAGGTTTCTGAGAGTAGAATCTTGAGAGGGTTGTAGTACTAAATGCAAATGCAAGCAATGCAAAGATAATGATGAGGGCATACACACCTCTTTTGAGATTGAGGCTTCCCGTGACTAACTTCATAATTAGTTGGGTGTTTGAAATCAAAGTTCGAAAATAGTAAGAGATCTATGAATAAAGCTCATTAGATTCAAGAAGGGAGTACCTGAAACTTGAGAGGAAACCAATGAATTGGGGATTGAAGATGATGAGATTGCAAGCGAATGGAGATTGGAGTAGAGAAAGTCTATTGATGACTTGCCTTAACAGTTGGATTTCCTAAAGTTTAGTTTATATTTTTGTACATGGATTTTGGTGATAAGTGACAAGTTGTAGTTGACCCTATGCATCCTCTCACAAACTTGAATACTACTACTTCGGAGTATCTATTTGGCAAAGTTAAGACTAATTATCACAATCCATTTAACATTAAGATGAAGTTATCATGATTGTCCTAAGTATAACTAATACTATTACTCTCTTGAACCATATTGATTCTAACTTTTCTCTCAAGCAAATCATGACTGGTTTAGACGATTGACGAATACGGCTGAAGAAATAATTTTTCTTCTTGTTTATTTATCAACATAAAAATCAAGCATAAAATATTATGTAATATGTGCGTGATCATCACGTCAAGAAGAAAATTTCAAGCCTATTTGCAATATGACGCTCATGTACATAACTCTAGACAAAATTTACTCACACGATACTACATTAATCTGAGAAAGCTAAAACGTGCACATACTGTATAAACCTGAGAAAGGTAAAGCTTGCAGAATGACCAGAGGTAAATCATGATTATTTGGACTTCGCTTTAAGCGAAATCTGTATCATTTAGGGCCACTTACTGTGTGGAATTTATTAAACAGAGGGCCAGGCTCAACTCTTAATTGTCAATTAAAGTTGGCTAGCTCTCGATAGCGAGCCCACGAGTTCATCACTGAGCCCAGTCACGTTACACCTGAAGCGTAGCTAACGAGGAATTCTGCCAAAACACGCAAGGTTAAGGTTCAAACTCTAAGTACCTATTATTTTATATGGGTTTTTACATCAAAACTATATTCTTTTACCCAAATTGATACTGATCATCTTTAAAGTTTTTTTATGTAAACCACATTTACTTGCTAACATGTTTGCAATGTCACACCTAATCTAATTTTCAGCCAAAATATACACGAAATGACCATTTTACCCTCACTATTTTCTTAATTTTCATCTCCTTCCTTACAAACATTATCCCTAACCCTAGCCTCCTCATCCTCCTCTGCTCCCAGTCTGCCCTCTCCCTCCTCCCCCAACTCCCCTCCCCCTCTCCCTCATCCTCCCTCTTTCTCCCTGACCTCCCACTCTCCCATTCCTTCCCAAGTGGGAACTAGGATCAGGGTAAGGGTTTGGGGTAGGTGGCGGCCATGGGTTAGGGTTAGAGTTATAGGGGAGGTGGCAGCCATGGGTTAGGATTAGAGTTTTAGGGGAGGTGGCAGCCATAGGTTGGGATTAGCGTTAGGTTTTGTAGAAGAAGAGGATAGAGGACGCTAGGGTTAGGGTTAGGGGTTGAAAGAAAGAAGATGGGGGTAAAATGGGAATATCTAATTTTTCATGGTGAACAGTTAAAAAAAGTGTCACACTGTAAACATTTTAGCAAGTAAAGGTGGTTCACATTAAAAAAAATTAAAGGTGATAAGTGTAGAGACAAACATGAATGTGCAACCACCTCACAAAGAAAAGGCAATGATTAATCGTGGTTTGACAATATACCTACATCCACAACCGGCGAGATCGACAATCCACTATTAATCAAGAAGTTACAACGAAGACGGAGAAGATTAGAAACTCTAATCTCTCTCCTTTACAAAGTCAAAACAAATATCAAATTTTCTTGTCAAAGATACATAGAGAAATCATTATTTATAACATCCCTCAAATTCGAGTCCAAGTAGCCAAACAACTCCCAAATCTGAATCTAAACAGGAATCCAATAAGCCAAATAACTCCCCAATCCGAATCCAAATAGGAGCCAAACTAGCTAAATAACTCCCCAATCCGAATCCAAATAGGACTCGAAAACGCGTCCAAATCATGTGGTACTCATCAGTGTGTTCAGACTCTATAGTCAATAGAGAGGTCTGACAATTTATGGCTCAATATGAGCCACCGGTGGGTGGCTTTCAATATAGCCAACTTCACAAATTTCCACCTTGGAGAAATTGGTAAGCCACCAATAGTCTTCATCACCCAAGTAACATATGATCTCTTCAACAACCATCGCCATTAAATCGCCCTGAAGGGCATCAACACCGTAGAACATTGATCAAGTTGAGACAGTGCTCAAACTTGACTGTTGGAACAACCTTTGTCAACATGTCCGTCGTGTTCTCCTTAGTATCAATTTTCGTCAGTCAAATCTTGCTACTCTCAATTATCTCACGGATAAAATGAAATCGGACGTCAATATGCTTGGCGCGAGCATGATGGGCTTGATTCTTTGCAAGATGAATTACACTTTGACTGTCGCAGTGCATTTCAACAACCTCTTGAGATATACCCAAGTCACCAACCAAGCCGCATATCCACACCGCTTCCTTAATCACCTCTGTTACTACCATGTACTCTACCTTTATAGTAGATAACGCCACAGTAGACTGTAACATAGACCTCCAACTAATCGGACCGCTGACAAGAAAAAACCAATACTCACTAGTGGACCGACGCCTGTCCAAGTCACCCGCATAGTCCGAATCCACGAACCCCCTCACATGTGACTATCCAGTCTTCAAATAAACCAAACCAACATCTAACGATCCTTGAAGATACCGTAAAATACACTTGACAGCCATCCAGTGTTGTTTACCCAGATTTGCCATATACAGACTAACCAAGAAGACAGAATGTGCAAGATCTAAACGAGTGTAAACCATAGTATACATAAGGCTACCAACTGCACTAGCATACGGAACTTGAGACATGTACTCACGTTCTACCTCAGTAGTAGGAGACTGCAAACCTGAAAGCTTAAAGTGAGGAACCAATGGTGTACTAACTTGCTTTGAGTTTTGCATCCCAAAACGAGCCAACACCTTCTCAAAATACCGCCTTTGAGAAAGGCACAACCTCCCCTTCTTCTAATGCAATCTTCATCCCAAGTATCTTCATCGCAGGACCGAAGTCTTTCATCTCAAACTCAGAACTCAACTTCTTCTTCAGCTTGTTGACTTCCACCATACTATATGACGCAATAAGCATATCATCAACATAGAGAAACAAATAGATGAAAGAACCACCAACCTGCCTAAAGTACACACTATGATCAAGCTCACTCAGTGTAAACTTCTGCAGTATCATAAATATGTCAAACCTTTTATACCATTGTTGCGGCGATTGTTTTAATCCATATAATAATTTCTTTAGTTTGCACACATAATGCTTCTTACCAGTAACTGTAAATCCACTGGACTGTGACATATAAATGTCCTCCTCCAAAACTCTATGCAAGAATGTAGTCTTGATATCTAATTGCTCGAGCTCCATGTCAAACTACGCAATCATTGCGAAAAGGGCCCGAATAGAGGTGTGCTTCATAGCCAGAGAGAAAACTTCATTATAGTCAACACCTTCTAGTTGTGCATACCCTTTTGCCACTAATATTGCCTTGTACCATACACATGTACTTCCACCAGAGCTTGGAAAACCATCCTTTACCGTATAGACCCACTTGCACCCAATCGACTTCTTCCCATTTGGCGTTTTCACCAAATCCGAAGTATAGTTTTTATGAAGGGACTCCATCTCCTCCCTCATAGCCGTCATCCAGTCCTTACTACGATCACCCCTCATAACCTCATTGTAGTTAACAGGCTCATCTCCATACATAGATAAAGCATAGGCTTCCATATCCTCAAAATTGTAACCTGGTGCCTTCCCCGCATTAGGTCTTCTCTCTTTATCGCCTGCCAAGGATGGTTGTTGTTGTTGTTGCTGAATAGGCCTCTCATCCGGAACCTCCAATTCTATTGTTGCCTCATTAGTAGACATCGGTGGAGTTATGAATTCCACCTCCAAAAAATCTTCACCACTTCCACCCAACCTGATTTACTCCGAACCGGTGTTTCCAACCGAGCTGATATCTCCCGCATCTATACTCTTTGAGTTTAGCATGACGGACTCATTGAATGTCAAGTCCCGACTGATTACACATTTCTTCGACTCAGGACACCATAATCTGTATCCCTTCACACCACTTTGATAATCCAAAAAGATACCCTTTTAGGCTCTCACACCAATCTTACCTTCCTGAACATAAAAATAAGCAGGGCAACCAAAGATTTTCAAATAACTGTAATCAAAGGGAGTACCGGACCATACTTCAATAGGTGTCTTCGAATCAATGGATGTATTTGGTGAACGATTCACAAGATAGCACGTCGTGTTTACTGCTTCAGCGCAAAAACACTTGTCCAAACCAGAATTTGATAACATGCACCATGCTCTCTCTAATAGGGTGTGATTCATACACTCCGCTACTCCAATATGCTGAGGTGTTCGTACTATTATGAAATGTCTAACAATGCCTTGCTTCCTGTAGTATTCTTCCAACGGATCAAAGGTGTACTCACCCCCATTATCTGACTGAATCCGCTTGACAACTCTGCCAGTCTTTTTCTTGACCATTGTCTTCCATCTAATAAATAAATCAGTGACTTTAGATTTCACCTTCATGATGTACAACCAAACTCTCTACGAGAAGTCATCGATAAATGCCACGAACCACCTTGCTCCACTTAAAGACTTAACTTTGCTTAGCACCAAAACATCAGAATGAATGTAATCCAATGTACCCTTGGTGTGATGCTTTGCAGTGCCAAACTTCACCCTACACTGCTTCTCAAAGACACAATGCTCACAGAAGTCAAGCTTTGATATCTTCTCATCGCCCAACAGACTATGTCTCTAAGAATGGTCATACCCTTCTCACTCATATGCCCAAGGCTCATATGCCACAATCGAGTAGATGTCAAATTAGATTCCTTGACCTAGGAAACTCTAACAGCTCCTGTAATCACCTTTCCCTCAAGGAAATATGGATTACCATGTCGTTTACCTATCATCATCACCTTGTCTTCATGAAGAACTTTTAGAATCCCATTATCCCGTACAAAACTATAGCCATTGGACTCCAAAGTTCCAATAGAAACTAGACTCTTTCGTAAAGATGGAACATGCCTTACTTCTGTTAGAGTTCTCATCACCCCATCAAACATCTGAACTCGAACTGTGCCTGCCTCAACCGTCTTGCAAGTAACATCATTACCCATCAAGATGTTTCCTCCTTCAATCAGTCTGTAGGTAGAAAACCACTCCTTGTGAGGACACATATGGTAGGATGCTCCCGAGTCTAACAACCAATCGTCTGATAAATAACTATATGAAGTACTCGTTAGATTTTCCTCTGTCTCATCATCGCAAGAAGCCTGAGCCACTGATGCTTCTTCCTGATTATCTGGTTTTATCTATTGTTTATTGGCCTTAGCTTTCCGCTTTGGACAATCAAACTTCATGTGACCCCTTTGATGACAAAATAGCACTGAACATTCTTTCGGTTTCGGGACTTAGACCAACTCCTATTCTTCCCAGTCTTCTCTGATCTTCCTCTTGCATACCACCCTTCATCCTGCTCCTCCTTACTAGCATCATGCTTCCTAGAAGCCTTTGACAACAACGTCGATGTAGCATCCTTAAAAGAAATCTTTTCTTTTCCATACAATAATGTGTTAACTAGTGTATCATAAGAATCTGGCAAAGTACACATCAAGATAATAGCTTTATCTTGATCTTTAACAATATCATCAAGGTTGGACAAGTTAGTAATAATCTTCATGAACTCATTTATATGATCACTCATAGAATTACCTGGATCCATCTGATACTTGTATAACCTCTTCTTTAGATAAAGAATGCTCATGAGGTTCTTCTTTTGATATCTACTCTCCAATTTATCCCAGATATCTTTGGCTGAAGTCTCCTTCTCAAAGTTGTATGCTATATCCTTTGATAGACATAGACGAATAATGCTATACGCACTCAAGTCGAGCTCCTCCCAATAAGCCTTCTCCATGTTGTCGGGTTTTACCCCTATCAACGTCTTGTAAAGCTTCTCCTTGATGAGAACGTCTTTAACTTGTGTTTGCCACAAACCAAAGTTGTTCTGGCCATTAAACTTCTTAATCCCGTAGATTGAAGCATCCTTTGAATACTTGACATCAGAGTTAGAATTCGACTCCATCTTCTCTGACTCCAGTAGGAAGAACCACCATAACTCTGTTGTGCAACCACCTCACAAAGAAAAGGCAAGGATTAATCATGATTTGGCAAGATGCATACATCCACAACTGGAGAGATCGACAATCCACTATTTATCAAGAGGTTATAATGAAGACGGAGATGATTAGACACTCTAATCTCTCTCCCTTAAAAAGCGAAAACAAATATCAATTTTTCTTGTCAAAGATACATAGAGAAACCCTAGACAATCTTTATTTATATCCTCCCTCAAATTCAAGTCCAACTAGCCAAACAACTCTTCAATCTGAATCCAAACAGGAGTCCAACTCCCCAATCCAAATCCAAATAGGAGCCCAACTAGCCAAACAACTCCTCAATCTGAATCCAAACAGGAGTCTAACTCCCCAATCCGAATCCAAATAGGAGCCCAACTAGCCAAACAACTCCTCAATCTAAATTCAAACAAGACACAAAAATGCGTCCAAATTAGGTAGGACCTATCAGTGTGTACAGACTCTATAGATGACAGAGATGTCTGGCAATTTGTAGCTCAATATAAGCTACTGATGGGTAGCTTTCAATACAACCAACTTCACAGTAAGTATTAATTTGGGTAAAATATGAAAGTGGTTTTAATATAAAAACCCATTTATATACTGCCATCACAATGTGATGCAATCCTCAGTGAATAACAAAACTAGATCTAGATCTAGATGAGCAGTCAAGAAAGATGAGTCTTTTTCTTTCTATGTTAATTTTCCAAATTAATATCCTTCTAATAATCAAAAACATGTCTGTGATTTACAGATGAGAGATACTTTATAACACTAATAATGTGTAAAAAGTGGGCTCAGTTCTCATATCTCTCCCTCTAGTTGTGGTGGGTGACTAACTATTGAGATATCTTATCTAGAATAGCTGGCAATGATTGATCCGTAGAAATCAACTAGTTGATACGAGATAAAGTTAATATGAGATAAAAATATGTTTGGTTTTCTGGTGTCTGTAGACACTAAAAAATACCAAGAAATAAAGCAGGGTCGAACCTCGCCACAAGCATAATGAGGGTCGTCATCATAACAAACCTCCTCTCAGCCAAGAAGCTCGTCATTAGAGATGAAGCTCATCATAGAAAACGAAGTTCATCATTGAAGATGAAGTTCAACTAGAGACGAAAATCCACTAGAAGATGAAGCCCATTCAAGAGAAGAAGTCCATTCACAGATGAACCTTGTCAAACAGTGCCTCATCTCTCAGAGAATGAAGCTCGTCATTGAAGACAAGGTTCTCAACACCTTATCCTTCAGCAAATGAAGATCGTCAGTGAAGATGAAGCTTATTATTAAAGACGAAGCTAGTCAATGAAGAAGAAGTTCGTTAGAAGAAGTCCACAAGACTCACTATGAAGCTTACCATATAGCAAAACTTACTTTGTCAGACGAACCTCACTTCACATCGAGGTTCGTCTTATCTGACGAACCTCACCACGCAGTGAGGCTCGTCTCACCAAATAGAGTTTGACTAGGTCTTAAAGACCCAGTTAGACCACATGGGCTAAATTTGAGGAGTCAGTAATGCGCTGACCCCACGATCAGTGCGTCAGTTATGCGATAAAGGCTTATAAATAGCCGCAAACAGCTATGAAAACGTCAATATGGGCACGAACAGAGACACAAGCGAAAGCTAGTACTCAAACTAGGAGACGCTCTTTTGAGATTCGAACCTCGGTTCTTGTGATCTGAGCCATCAACAAAGGCTAATTTTTCTCCTCGAATTAAAGGGATTTTGTTCCAATCGTTAACGAAAAGTACGTTTGACTCCAACATCGAGCGAGACATCTCACCACCACATAGAACCCATGTTAAACAAAGGAGAACTCAAACCAACCTTCTCCTCTTCTGTACTTGAGAAAGAGCGATTGTAAATAGATTCTTACTAGGTAATAAAATCTTTTGTTAAAGCTAAAACAATTAACATAATCAATTGTTTTTGAATCTTTTTTGGGACCCAACAGAAGATGGTGACTACAGTAGGAGAATTCATTTTCTCTGACGAGATGATTGTGGCGCAGCCAGACAAAATTGTTATGGGAACTAATGTCGAGACTCTCGTCATCGAATTCAACCAATCCAAGTATGAGGAGCTCCTCTCCTCTCGTACTCCATGTCTCATCAAGGCACGTAAATGCCGCAAAGTCTCTCGTGAGACTCTAGCCAATTCAGCTTCTGATAGTTCAACTCGAGTTCACCTCGAGGAGAAATCCTTGCCTCTGAATGACGAGGCTCTAAAACTCAGTCGCCAGGCTAACCAATAGGTTGTTAAACAACTCAAGCAAATGACAAATATGAATCCCATCGGTGTTCTGCTGTCAAAGAGGGCATGACATTGCCGACGCCAGAATCTGGCTCGCCATGAATCCTGAGCCTTAATCTCTCTAGATGGCTTCCACTATCATCCACGAGATGATTTGTCTAAGGCTTACAAGATAGTTGAGACTCGACTAACTGAGGTGTGTCAGAATAACAAGCCTCACCTAAGCATCCAAGTGTGCTTAGATGATGAACCCCATCCTCAACATGAGGCTCGTCCAAAACAACCTGTACGTCCCCCTACTCAGGATTGCCCCATTGTTAGAGCTAGCTAGACTCTGCCTATTTAAAATTCGACCAAGACGGTATGTACATCCCCCGAATCAAGTTCTCCCTGCTGTCCGAGCTGGCTAGACACAGGTTCGTCGAAATGATGAACCTCGACTTCAGCACAAAGATTGCACTATTGCTGAATCACGTCATGTGATCAAGCCGAGGATTGACAAGATGATAAGTGCGTTTCGTGGACCAGGCTCGTCCGAATATCGATGCTCGCATGAATGACGACGTTTGTCCAGCCAATCAGACTCATCAATCTCTAACCCTTAGAGATTCTTACCCATACATAAGCAAGTTACCAGAGTTTATAGGGGATGGTCTTATTACTGATCTGTGAGATTACCTGGTTCGTAAACACAATATGAGCCAGATAAAATCTCAATGCAGCTATGAGAAGCTCATCTCTATAGTACTTGCCAAATGCCAGTATGGGGCTTAACACCGAGGTCCTCTACCTTTGAGCGGTTGTTAGAGCTATCAGAGGCCTTGTAATTCAAAAGGAGGCGTTATCATCCCAAAAGACAAAAGTTCAAAAATGAGCCCACTAAAGTCACGGTTAATATGGTTAGCAAAGGTAAGGGTAAAAGTCTAGCTAATTCTTCTGACTCCTCTGATCCCAGGTTTTCTCCAGAGCTAGGGAGATTACTCATCGAAGGGGAGGGTGTCTATCAACATACCCATACCCGTATCGGCTCGGTGATTCCATTGGTTTATCGGCATTTAGAGAACATCTCTGATGATGCTGATGAGGAATCCGACAACTTAGCCATTGCAACTTCCCAAGCATCTAGCACCAATCAGAGCAAACAAGGAATGCTCATATAGCTAGGAATGGAGAAGACTTGGCAAAAAAGCTAGAAGAATAGCAAATTATCCATCTCCAACAACAAGAAACTATTAATCTCATGAGGGAGATGATAGACAGACTCACCAAGACAAAGGAGAAGAAGAAAAAGAAAACCACCGATGAAGCCTCAGGATCAAAGCATAGGCGACCTTCACCCGGTGCTGGGGAATCTAGCCGTCGAAACCAAGATTATGCTAATACAGAGGATGATGATGAAGAAATTTTCAAAATTCATTCTGAATCATCAGAAGCTGAATCCAACCCTCGTAAGAAAGAATGAGACTAGAAGTTCCAGAAGTAACTAGATGCATTGAAACTTTAAGGAAATTTCGAGGGATTGGTTGTGACTAGACTATGCCCCGCTGAATAGGATGTCGTCCCCTATCCTCTAAAGTTTAAGTCACTCAACCTCCTATAGCTTGATGGCAATGGATCTCCTACCCAGCATATTTACTACTTCCAGGCGTAAACTGGACACATAGTGGGAAATGATCTCATCATGGTTCAACTGTTCATTGGTACCATCAAGGGGGTTGCTTTCGAATGGTTTCGTAGATTGGAGCCAGGATCCATCACTTGCTGGAAGGACATGGAAAGGCTCTTCATGAACATATTCTTCAATAATGACACAGAAATATCTATAGCCACCTCGCTAGACAAAAAGTAGAAGAAGATGGAGTCCATCACTGACTTTGTCAAGAGATTTAGGAACCGATCACTGCATTCCTGCGATTAGGTTTCGGAGGCTACTCTTATCAAGATGTGTTGAAACACCCTCTCCATTAATATATTGTCTAAGATAGGCTGTTGAAGCACATTGATGGAAGGATTTGATTTGGTAAGGAGAACAGGTTGAGAGTATGCTTAAGAGGATAGATGCTGAAGAGCTTCGGGAATCTCAACCCAGAAAAGGGGGTAAACAAGGCAACTTCACACCCTAGAAGCATTCAAATGTGAAGGATAATTTGGCAGTGGAAACTCCCTCCCCCAAATCTTCTTTGAAGCAGAAAGGTAATTCTGCGGATAACCGCTTCTAGAAAAGGGGTAACCAAGGCAACTTCACCCTCTAAAAAAATTAAAAGGGGAAGGATAGTCTGGTAGTGGAAACCACTTCCTCCCCTAAATTTTCTTTGAAGCAGAAAGATAATTCTTCGGATAACCGCTTCCATAAGTAGTACAACTTCAAAGATGAGCAAGTCGTCCAAAACCTTAAGCTCCCAGAGTCGAGGCGACTTGAGGAGGCATTAAGGACAGATGATCCTAATTGCTCATGTACCACAGGTTGGTGCATCACCCAACAAGAGCATGTTACATTCTGAAGGATAAAATCTAGGCTTTGTTGAACATAGGAGTCATGACCCTTCAATCGGAACAAAAGAAGGTGTATGCCAATATGGTCTCCTTGTGGTTCATAAGCTTTCTGGAGATCCAAGTTCAGAATGGTGTAAAGCCGATCCCACAAACCGAGACCAGGGTCATGAATCTTGATCCTCATCATCAGAAGGAGAGGGTTATGGTTCCCTACACTACTCCAAAAGGCAAAGTTATTTGTGTCCATCCTGACCTACTTGCAGATGAGCAATGACGTCGTCGAGTTCGAAGAAATCTAAAGCAAAACAGAAGTCGTGTAATGTTGTTTCTGCCATTCCGGATGAGGGGGTTAAAACTACTTCCCTCAGTAGTTCCAGTGATGAACAACCAGCATTCACCAAGCAATCGGTTCAGACGTCAGGAACCTGTGGTGAGATGGAATATTTGAAGAAATACCCTAAGATGGGAGACACCTCACCAAAGATAGCAGAGGAAGTAGCAAAGAAAATACAATTGCTTGCTAGTAATCCGAAGGCAAAGGATCTCCATTACAATAAGGCACTCTAGAAGGAGACTCCTGAAAGCTTGAAGGGTCCCTTTTGATTCGATGTGTTGGCATAACTAGCCAACATTTTAGCAAGGATCATGTTGTTTGAGCTCCTATGCTTATCCTGGTCGACAAGGGAAGCTCTACGTGAAGCACTGGTAGACAATAAGATATTTCTTACTCACATTCCACCAAACCTGATGGAGGAAATGGCAGAAGCATGCCCTCAATGCCACCAGGTCTTTCGAGGGCGAATGCTATATATCACATTCTCTCTAGAAGACATGTTCGTGGAAAACACGAAGCAAGATAGGCCTTTATGCTTCACGGGATATATTGGCGCTGTTTAGGTAGATCGAATCCAAGTTAACCCTGGTTTCACCCTAAGCATCATACCTTTGAGGTTCATCAATCATCTTAGGGTCCCACTTTACCATCTGTCAGCAACGGGAACTACCATCTATGGCTTCAACGCCTCTAACACCCGTCTGTTTGGTGGAGAAAGTTGATGATTTTATTGCTGTGCTCATTACAACTTTAAACGTTACAATAAAACAAAAGTTAGTCTTTTTATAAGACCCTTACACAATGAAAATAAAAAAAGTACAACCCTCGTTAAATAGCGTAACGGGTGTTTATCGCCCGCTGTGTGCGTGGGATCTTAGCCTGT
The DNA here is from genome assembly GCA_022839385.1 of Asparagus kiusianus. Lineage (NCBI taxonomy): Eukaryota > Viridiplantae > Streptophyta > Magnoliopsida > Asparagales > Asparagaceae > Asparagus > Asparagus kiusianus. Next base: position 172,921 of record BQKN01000491.1, on the reverse strand, counting down.
GATGGGAACGTTAGTATCCGTGGACCACCGAACGATCAGATCAGATCTGGAGTTTTATTGATTCACAAAGGAATCAAGAAACTGAAGCAATTATCTCGGCAACAGCGAGATAATCACTCTTATTGAGATCACCGCAACAAGGTAATCTCAAGGCAAAGAACCGGGCTGCAGATCCGAAGAACTCCTCTTCTTTATGCTAAAGAATTCATTGAAGTCTCCTCCTCCTCTCTAAAATTCATGGCTCTTTAGTTCTCAATTCAGCAGGGCTCCGCCAACGCTCGTGAATTCCAGATCTGGAAAAATAAAGGCCCTGGGGCTATATTTATAGGCTTACAGACCCCTGTTTTCGGATAAGAAAGATCAATTCGATCTTATATTTAGTTGTAACTACTTAACCATGTTATTGGATGATATTCTATTAGTTAAAACAAATCCAGATGGTTAACGATCGAAAAATAGCTTTAAACTACCAAAATTTAGTTTTTTTGGTCTGCGGACACCCGTGGGTGTTTTGGTGTGGCTGAGACACTCGTGGGTGTCTCGGCCATGGCCGAGACACCTCCAGGTGTCTCAGCTATGGCCGAGACACCAAGGGGTGTCTCGGCCTGGCCGAGACACCAAGGGGTGTCTCGGCGAGGCCCGAAACGTAGTTTTACGCGCTCTGTCCGTTTCCAGCGTATTTTCATTGTTTGAATTGTTTGATTCAAAGTGCATTGGAAAGTTGATGAGGAGATCTACAAGCTTCCATGATTGGATCACATGTGGAGTAAACGGGACCTGAGGAGCGCTTCGTCTTTTGTAAATGACACGCAGCTCCCGATCAATTCGTGTTTGGTTATTCTGAAGTTCTGTTGCTTCACACGGTATGTCGACTCATTTCATATGTTTGTCATTTTCAAATAATTTCTATTACTCGAATAGCAACATTCATCATCTTCTCTCTATCTCGAACCGCGTGCGAGGACCTATAGGTAATTTTTGACGCCTACAGATACCACCTCCAAAGTGTTTCAGTCTCGTTTCTTTTATAGATGAGCCTGAAATACTTTGGGTATGATCGGTCCAACCTTCGTTAGTGTAAAAAGACCTGTAGTTAGCTTTGATTCTTGACTCCTTCGATTTTCAGTCTATTCGATATTTTGATGAATCGCTGAAGTTCTCCCGGCGTTACGTTTATCGTCTGGCCGTCGTCGAAGTCTTGAATCAAAACTGGTGAGTTGATTTTAGCTCGTGTCATCGAGTTTACTTAGAACTAACTATCTCTGTCACAATATATATTGACTTGCATTGACTTTCATCGCAACGTGTTGACTAGCATTGACCTAGGGTTACGCGTTGATCAGCGTTAACCTAGGGTTTCGAATCGCCCGACGTTGACTTTTTATTGCAACGCATTGACTGGCATTGACCTAGGTTTACACGTTAACCGGCATTAACCTAGGGTTTTGGATCGCCCGACGTTGACTTTTCATCGCAGCATGTTGACTAGCATTGACCTAGGGTTACACGTTGACTGATGTTAACCATAGGGTTTTGGATCGCCCGGCGTTAACTTTCATCACAACGCGTTGACTGGCGTTGACCTTAGGGTTTAGGATCGCCCAGCATTGACGTTCATCGCAACGCATTGACTGGCGTTGACCTTAGGGTTTCGGATTGCCCTGTGCTGACTTTCATCGCAACGCGTTGACTGGCGTTGACCTAGGATCATGCATTGACCGACGTTGACCTTAGGGTTTAGGATCGATCATCGTTAATATAGTTTATACTCGTACGTTTGCTGGAGTATACATAATTTAAGCTCTTAAGGTATTGGAGCATGGCGGTCCTAAATGTCGAAGCTGCAGGACCAACTATTAAAGCTGATTAATCTGCATGTATGGATCTTATCCAGAGGTTGTTGGATGCTCAAGTCACGAGACCAACTAATGAAACTGATACGTCAATGACTCTTATATTTATAGGATTTTTAGCAAACCCTCCGCCATCAACAGGTTTGATTAGCCTTTACTGACTACCATTTGAGTCGGTCCAGCGCACAAATTTTTTAAATCCGTTCTACACGTAACGTTGTGCTAAAAGTGTTAACTCTTTTAGTGCTATAATATTGAATACGTAGACTTTATCTTTCTTACAAGAATAGATTACCCAGCAATGCGTGTTAGATGTAGACTTAGGATTTTTGGCCAATCCTTAACCATCAACGGATTTGACGTGTCTTTACCGACTACCATTTGAGTTGGGCTAGCGTGTAGATTGTTTAAATCCATTCTGCACGTAACGTTGGGCTAAAAGAGTTAACTCTTTTAGTGCTACGATATCGAATATGTAGACTTCATCTTTTCACGGTAATAGACTACCCGGCAACGCGTGTTATGTGCTAACTTATCCCTACTTAGGGTTCAGGATAAAAGTCCTCAGACTCGGATTCTGATATCTTTTTCAATCGGTAAAAGACTAAACCGGCAACACGTGTTAGACACTGACTTATCCCTACTTAGGATTCGAGATAAAATTCCCCGTACATGTGAGGCACGGATTATGGTATTATGAATAACAATCTGTCACAATATTGAATATGTAGGCTTTTATTCTTTTTATAGTCAAGAACTAACCGGCAACGCGTGTTAGACACTGACTTAGCCCTACTTAGGCTTCGGAATAAAAATCCCCAGACTCGGATTCTGGTGTCCTTTTTAATCGGTGAAAGACTAAACCGGCAATACGTGTTAGGCGTTGACTATCCCTACTTAGAATTCGGGATAAAATTCCCCGTGCGTGTGAGACACAGATTATGGTGTTATGAATAATAACCTATCACAATGTTGAATATGTAGGTTTTGGTTCTTTTTACGGTCAAGAACTAACCGACAATACGTGTTAGGCATTGACTTATCCCTAGTTAGGATTCGGGACAAAATCCCCCTCGCGTGTGAAGCACGGATTTTAGAGTTGAAGGATGGTGTCTTCTCTTGGGGTAAAAACGAACCCAAAATGGGAGAGAAAGAATTTTATATTCTATCTCCCATAACCGAAGAGGAAGAATTTTATATTCTATCTCCAGTTGCAAAGGAGACTCGAAGTGGGATCTCCACCTCGAGAATTTGAAGAGTGAAACTAAGAGTGGGATCTCCACTCCGAGAATTGAAAAGATTCGGATAATCCTAACCGTCGAAAGGTTTGATTACCAAACTAAAGGTAGATTTCTTGTTTATCGAGAGTGAATTGTGGTTTTGGCCCTAACTGTAGGAAGGTTTGACCAAGCAGGAGTTTGAGATGACCCTAACTGTAGGAAGGTTTGATCATTCGATTTGAAAGTGGATCTCTCATTCACGGAAGGAATCGAGAGGAGATTTTTGCTTTGGTTGTGTTCCTAACTATAGGAAGGTTTGACCAAATGAACAGTGAGAGGGGGAGTGCAAATTACAATAGGAGTGTTGATTCGTACAAATCACTCGAAGAGAGTCTCTGGTATTGAGTGACAAATACTTAACGCGAAGGGGTTTGACAATTGTCAATGATCAGGAGACTAAAATTCCGAGCACTATGTCGGGACTTTAACAGTGGGAGTTTATTGTTTATCACTTTGTTTGTAATGTCTGGGTTATCCCTAAGAATATTACATATAACATTCTTTCGGGAACTTTCCATTACATGAATCATCCACCCCAGCTTCCTTTGCGAAACTGGGTCTAACATTGTACTTAGTTGGATGACTGGACTATCCTTAAGAATACCAGACATGACACTCTCTAGGAACTTCCCGTGAAAGAAAGAAAATAGTTGACTCATATACCTGTTGGAGTATGCAGGGAGCAGTTTAACCTCATATACCTGTTGAATTATTGAGAAGCAGTTTATACTCGTATATTCTTTGGAGTTTTACCATTCTCATTCGACTTATCCTAGCGTTATGATGCCGGCTTCAACCAAGGTTTGGATACTGCTCTTGAGAGCGAAACAAGCCTTGGTAGGATGAATGATCCTCCTATGGTATGCACAGTACTTTGGATCCGAAGTATTGTCAGCTTCCTCCTGATCTGCGATAGGTGGTAGCTTGATTTTGTTATTTTCAAGGAGGAGTTCGAAAATAGCTGGAACGTCTTCGTCCTTGAAGGAGTACTCTTTTTTGGTGTCTCAGATACGAAGCGTTTTGCTGTCTCTAGGGTTGTTGTTGTGACGTCTGATTAACATCAATAACTGCTGTAGGTGCATTCCCCTTACCACGAGAGATGAAGCTCGAATTCGGAGGGTTAGCTGTCGGTTGGGTTCTTTCAGATTTCTTCCTTCTGAGGAAGCGTTCGGCCTGCTCTTCGTGCACCTTCAACTCTTTAAGGTGTTGGATGGTGCTACTCCCATAACTTCCAATATATCGATGGATAGGTTGTTATGATAAGTTTGGAGGATGAAGTCTTCAGTGACTTGATCTCGACAGTTCATCGCTTTATTCCGGAAGCGCTTGACGAAGTCGTCAACCGTCTCGTCGTATTCTTGTTTCTCATCGAAGAGTGTCCTGATTAGCACCTCGGCGTCATCATCAAAAAAAGGAGTGAGGAATAGGTTCTTCAGGTCGTCTCAGCTGTTGATGCTTTCAGGTTTGAGATGGCGGTACCAATCGAAGGCAGCTCCGTGAAAGGTGCTGACGAATGACCGGACCATCAGGGATTCATTCCTAGAAATCACACCCAAGTGAGACTTGAAGTAGATTAGATGCTGAGTAGGGGAACCCTTTCCATCAAATGGTATGAAGTTAATCAGGTTGAACTTCAATGGATACGGTATTGAATCCTACTCTCTTAGGTAAGGACACAGAATACCACTCTTCTTCACCTGTCGAGTAGACATCACAGCGTTAACTTTGCTCTCGAGGTCTTTTATCTTTTCATCCTCGCACGTGTCCTTCCTTGGTCGATTTTGAGGAGGAATAATGTGGCTACCCTAGTGTTATCATTATTGGCGGGACCACCCACGATGTTGTTATTCTCAGTAGGGCCACTCCCATCGTTTTGGTCAACGGGAGGGTTATCTGCATCGAGGTGTTCATCCACATCTGAATCACTATCTGTTTGACTAACATTGTTGCAATGACTGGATTCACCTATCTGATTCGATAAGGCTCGGATCTGTTGATCATGCTCTTCCCTCATTCGCAGCATAGCCATTTCCATTTTAAACTTGAAGTTCTCTTTTTGCTTAGCCAAGGCATCCTTGATGATTTTGGCCATTTGCTCGGTGTTAACCATAAACGCCTCACGGGATTGTCCTATGCTTGACACTGTATTGTCAGAAGCGATGGCAGAGTTCACATCTGATGCTTCATCTTATGAGGATAATCCGCTATTCATCCTTTGATAGTCCTTACGCCTAGTAGTTCCCGCGTGTAACCGAGTTATATGTTAGGATATGTCCGAAAAATGTCGGGGATTCAAACTTTACGTTGACTTCTCCTTATCGACCATATTGATGGTGACCTTTGGGAGTTCATCATCTTACGCAGCTGATCTATTTCTATAGAAACGCCTTGGCTTCGACTTGGACGTTCTGGTGGAGATCCTTTCAAATACCGAGACCCTCTGTGGAGCAATCTTGGGGCAACTACACGCTGATAATACTGCCCTGATAAGTTTGATACACGGATAGTGAGAGTCCACTTCACGGGTACTTCTCTTTTGAGATTGATTCGTACCCCCAGCCCGATAGTACAACTCATCGACGTTGTAGTCAGAGCAACCTATCGGCTATTAGTTTGATTCCTCAGATGGAACACTGTCATCTATTCGGCACGTCTTCTTCTGCATAGGTAGCACTTTATTGGCTTTAGCAGGAGTCACACATTTGGAATCACACACGTGTGAGGATGAAATTTTAACGGGCTCCTGGTTTTGTGTAGGAATCTCCACGCAGGTAGTTACGGGAATCAACTTGTTAGGATGTCGCGTACGACCCCCAGTCTGGATGGTTGTTCGGGATTCCTTTAACGGTCCTAAGCATTCCTTAGTAGGTGCTTTGCCTTGATCTTCGTGTAAAGGACCCAGGCGACCCTTCAACAGAATTCTAATTTTTGCAGAGGTCCATGTCATCGTAGTGTTTCACCAAAGGTGTGGTGGCAGAAGGAGCGGGATCCGAAGTTGACAAAGGTTGGGGAGCAACGTTGCTTGCTTTTGCCTTAGGCGTTGATTTGGCCTTGGGCATCCAAATTTATTTGGATCTTGGCGATCTCTTAACCATCTCTTCCTTTTGCATTTCTTATGCTTTTCGTACAAGGATCTGGGCATGCGCAAGAAGTGCGCGACACTTCTGAATACGCTCCTCAAGAGTGGAACGGTTTCGTTTGACACGAACCCATTCGTTAGTAGGTGGTCGGGAGGAGGTTTGCAAATCTTGCTATGGAGATGGCTTAGCCACTTGGCACTTTCTGAACTCCAAATCCGCTTGGTAACGGAGTCCGTCCACCTGATCCAAAGCGTTGGTGAATTTGCGCACAAGGTGTTGGTGTTGCCTTTGATGTGCTCTCCTTGATAGAGTTAGCACACCTTCAGTAGTTAACTCCTTGATTACGGATGAGTTCAGATCTGCAGATCTAGTCTCATTGAACGTCGGCGGATCGTTGTGAGGTGTGACTACAGCAATGGTAGCAGGAAATTCGCGTTCTTGAGTCTTCTGATCTGAAGACCAACGGATCTTTCGGGCCGGGCGGAGGAGACCTTCTTGCGCTTGCGAGGAGAGGCAGATCTGTAGGAGAAGGAGAAGACATACTCCTCAAACTTCTGTTGGTCAAACTCATATTCGACCACTTCAGCCACGACGATCTTGATCGTCAGCTACGTCACGACAGCCTTGGTGACGAGACTGTTAGCTCCTACTATGGTTGCCAGCTTGTTTGGGGAGAAAGTTGATGATTTCATTGCTATGTTTATTACAACTTCAAACGTTATAATGAAAACAAAAGTTAATCTTTTTATAAGACCCTTACACAATGAAAACGAAAAAAAGTACAACTCTCATTAAACAGCGAAACGGGTGTTTATCGCCCGCTATTTGCGTGGGATCTTGGCCAGTGACAGGGATGTTAGTATCCGTGGACCACCGAACGATCAGATCAGATCCAGAGGTTTGTTGATTCATGAAGGAATCAAGAAACCAAAGCAATTATATCGGTAACAATGAGATAATCACTCTTCTCGAGATCACCGCAACGGGGCAATCTCAAGGCAAAGAACAAGGCTGCAGATCTGATGAACTCTTCTTTATGCTGAAGAATTCACTAAAGTCTCCTCCTCCTCTCTGAAATTTGTGGCTCTTTAGTCCTTAATTTAGCAGGGATTCGCCGACGCTCGTGAATTCCGGATCTGGAAAAATGAAGGCCCTGGGCTGTATTTATAGGCTTAGGGACCCATGTTTTTGGATAAGAACGATCGATTCGATCTTATCTTCAGTTGTAAGCACTTAACCATATTCTTGGATGATATTCTATCAATTGAAATAAATCCAGATGGTTAACGATCAAAAACCAGCTTTAGACTGCCAAAATTTAGTTTTTTTTGGGGTCTGCGGACACCTGTGGGTGTCTCGACATGGCCGAGACACCTGTGAGGGTCTCGGCTTGGCTAAGACACTCATGGGTGTCTCGACGTGGCTGAGACACCTGTGAGTGTCTCGGATTGGCCGAGACACTCATGGGTGTCTCGACCATGGCCAAGACACCTCCGGGTGTCTCAGCCATGGCTGAGACACCTTGGGGTGTTTCGGCCTGGTCGAGACACCAAGGGAAGCCGAGACACTCACAGATGTCTTGACCATGGCCAAGACACCTTCGAGTGTCTCCTCCATAGCCGAGACACCCTGGGGTGTCTCAGCCTGGTCGAGACACCAATGGGTGTCTCGGCGAGGCCCGGAACGTAGTTTCGCGCGTTCTATCTGTTTTCACCGTATTTTTATTATTCGAACTCAGAATTGTGTGATTCAAAGTGCGTTGGAAAGCTAATGAGGAGATCTATGAGCTTCTATGATTGAATCACATGTGGAGTAAATGTGACCTGAGGGGCGCTTCATCTTTTGTAAATGACACGTAGCTCCCGATCAATTCGTGTTTGGTTATTCTGAAGTTCCATTGCTTCACATGATCCGTCGACTCACTTCATGCATTCGTCATCATCAAATGAGCTTCCATGACTTGAATAGCAATGTTCATCATCTTCTCTCTATCTTGAACCACGTGTGGGGACCTATAGGTAATTTTCGACACCTACACCGTCCTCTTGACAAGATTAAGCTCAAATGCCAAATGGGGGACATGAAAATGAATGTCACCTATTATGTCATCGATGCGGAGACACCCTATAATTTAATATTGGGTCAACCTTGGATGCAAAACAACTTGATCATTCCATCCACTCTGCATTAGTGTATGAAATATGTGGATGAGAACGGCGATGTTAAAATAGTGGTTAAGGAAAAGCAACCATTCAAGGGGGTGCAGAATTACTTTACTAATTCTATCCACTACCTAGATGGTGAGGCAACTGACACATCACCAGTTCAAGACCTTGATAGTTGTAATAAGGCTGATACTGAGCCTGAGTACGAATATGGGCTTGTCTTTAACGACATTGATCCCATCATGATTGCCATTGGAAGCCTCGATGTAAATGACGCCGCTGATGATGATGGCGAAGTTATCTTCAATAATAATGAGAACATAGCTTACTTGCGTAGGATCCACTTGGCTCCATAACTGTTTGAGGATGCTCACTAACATGGATGGGTAGTTACACCCTAGAAATATGCCCACTACCCAAGAAAAGTGTGGCATTTAACATACTTTAAGTAGTGGGATGACGGTTACAAAGTGTCGGCCACTATCTCCTTTGGCCGAGACAGTAGAAACTGTCTCTTTTGTCTAAGACAGTGGACACTGTATTGCAAGCATGAGACAGTGGCCAAGAGAAAATTTACATTCTTTTTGATGGTTATGGTTCCCTACAACTATAAAACCCCTCTACACACTTCTACAAGGAACCAAGGCGTAATCAAGCAGAACCAAGTTGGCATTTGGCGAACTTTAAGAGCAGGAGAGTTCTTCATCCACTCCTGAGTATTCTTAAGAGTCTTTTGGTGTTTCCTTGAGTTCAAGCTTAGACTTATTCTTGTGAAGAGTACTTGTCTTACCTTACTAAGACACTTAATTCTATTTTTGTTTCCTCGTTGAAACATTAACTTTAAGCCTTCTTTGTATCCGACTTGGAAACGTTGCTCAGTAGTCCATGGATAACGCGTCCCCAACACATACAAAGAATTACATGTAAGTATAGGCTACTACGTATGAGTTTCTGTGTTTGTTACTAGGGATCACAATTTTGTTTTCTTTGTAAAGAAAGGAGTTACACGTGTAAAGCTTATTCTTTTATTTCTTTTAAACGATTTAATGTAAGGAACAAAGAAAATTATTCCCAAAGCAAACACGCTGGTGACCATAGTGGGAGCCAACAGTCTCATCATCAGGACTGTAGTGTTGCAGCTTTGTGATGTTCAAGTCGGTTCGATGGTTGAATATGAGTTCGATCAAGCTAAGTTCGAGGAATATCTCTCATCATCTTCATCAAGGTCCTCATATCCTCGCAAGTGTAGGAGGATCTCGTCTTCGAAGAAGGTTATTTAGCTTTCCATATCAATGAAGACTCAGTGTGATAACTCTCACCGAACAGTTGTTGAGGTTTCCCCTCACAACGTTATTTCGACAATCAACAAAGTCAAAGATTCTGCTCATAACGACTCCTCCCCAGTTAAGGAGTCATTCCACAAAGATAAAAGTTCACTAACTCTGACGAAGGGGCCTCGTCAGAGACAACGCCAATACAAGGCTTGTCAGTTTGCGAAGACCTTGGAATAAATGGATGGAGTTCGTTATTACGTAGACTTGAAATCACGAAAGCGTCGAGCAACTGAACCACTAAAATAACAAGTTGCTGATACTTCCTCCAAGCCATTGACAAAGGAATGGGTTCTCGTTAAGAGGACTCGTTCAACCAAGAAGGAATGCATCCTGAAATGCCATGCACGTGTCGCGCACGCTAGTGCCCTTGTGCGAAAAACACAAGAATTGAAGAAGAAGGTAACAAAAAGTGTCCCATTTGGCCAAGACAGTTGTCACTCTCCTGCCTAAAGAGCCCTCGGTCGAGACAGTTGTCACTATCCTGCCCAAAGGCCTCTTTCCGCAGCCACTCCTCCTCTTACTTCAGGGTCTGTTCCAGGTCCATCTTCTGTAGCCGCTTCTACCACGCTACCAGTGAAGCCTTAGGTTAGTCCTAACCTATCAAAGTTTAGAAATACAATGGCTGATTGCCTTGGTCCTCGATACGAGGATTGAGGCAAAGCATCGATGAAAGAGCGCTTGGGTCTGGTGATAAAACCTAAGGAGATCCTCAGATTGGGTTCATACGCACACTCCTATCAAACCAAATGCTACGCAAAAGTGTCCTGTTACCTCTAAACAAACTGGGACACCGCAATGTACTTGTTTGTGCGTGTAGGCATCAAAAATTATGTATAGGTTCCCAAACACAGCTCAAAACGAAGAGAAGATGATAAACGCCATCATCTAAGTCAGGAAGGATCATCCGATGTCAAGAAGTATGTGAAACAACAAAACAATAGAGCCTAAGGCTATCTCACAAACAAACGAGACAAAATACACTGACTCTATTTCCAAGACAATGTTAACTGTCTCAGAAATGCGAGACATAGGCAACTATCTCGGAAATAGGGAGACAATGTAACGCCCCTTTTGATGGTTTCTTAGACTTCATGTGACCTGCGTGGCTTCATAACTACTTAGGATCATCTATAAATGCGAAGAGATCGTTACGAACCGAAGAGATACTCAGAATCCCCGAAAATCACAAAATTTAATAGATTAAATGTTAGTTACAAAACTACCTGAAAATACCCCTTCTTTCGAGATAGTGGACACTGTCTCAGAAATATGAGTTGATGTATAAGGTTTGTTTCGGCTTTGTATCTTTAGATACGGTTCCCAGGGGCTATAAATACTTCCCCTACACCCTTGTGCATAAGAGGGAGCTAATTAGCAGCCGAGAATTGGTATTTTAGCAAACTTTGGATAGAGTCTTGCACCATTTTCAAGGAATCCTCAAAGTCTTTGGTGCTTCCTCGAGATCTAAGCTTTTCTTGAGAAGAGTGTTTTATCTCGCATGGTTGAGATATCCAATTCTGTCCTTATTTCTAAAATGAAACATTGACTCCAAGCCTTCTTCGGATCAATCTAGATATATGACTCGGTCGTCCACGGACTAACACGTCCTCTACAAAGGCAAAGATCCTATGCAAGTAGAGGCTGCTAAATAAGAGTTTCTGCATGTGTTTTTAGAAGATCCCATTTGTTTATTTTTGTTATAATGAGAGATCTTATAAATAGACTAACTCTCTTGAATCAGTAATTGATAAACAATTATAATGGATTTAGCAATAACAAAGATTTCTGACACAAACACGCTTGCGGCCACAATGGCAGCCAGCGGTCTCGTTGCCGAGACCAGAGTGTCGCAACCATTCAAGATCCCGATTGACTCCATGGTTAAATACGAGTTCGATCAAGCAAATTTCGAGGAGTATCTCTCATCCTCCTCCTCAAGATCATCCTTACCTCACAAATGCAGAAAGATTATATCTTCAAAGAAGGTTTTTAGGTCTTCTACTCCGATGAAGGCTACCGGTGATGACTCTCACCCAATCGTTGCTAGGGCTTCCCCTCGTAATGCTACTATGACGATTAACAATGCTGGAACCTCTTTTCACAATGACTCTTTTCTAGTTAAAGAATTGTTGAATGAAAGTTCACCAACTCTGACAAAGAGGGCTCGTCAGAGACAACGCCAACACCGTGCTAGTCACCTCACTAAGGTAGAACAAGTTGCTGGAGTTTGCTACTACGTGGATTTGGAGTCAAAGAGGTGTCGATTGATCCAGTTGACTCAAAGGCAAACCACTGACATCTCTGCCAAGCTATCAATTGATGAATGGGTCCACGTCGAAAGGACATGTTCAACTCTTAAGGAACACATAGAAAAGCGTCATGCAAATGCCGCTCACGCTCGTATCCTTGTGCAAAAGACACAAGAAATGAAGAAGGAAACGATGACCAAAGAACTACCAAAAGCTCGCAAAGTTTGGATTCCTAAGTCTGAACTTGTGCGAAAATCATGTTCGGAGATAGCGGGGACTGCATCCTTCAGCCAAGACACCAACTAGTGTCTTGCCCAAAGGACCCTTGGCCGAGACACCAACTAGGGTCTCACCCAAAGGAGCCTTGGCCGAGACACCAAATAATGTCTCTCCCAAAGGAACCTTGGTCGACACACCAAACAGTGTCTCACCCAAAGCTAAGCCCCTACGATCTCTTTTTCATCTCCGTCGACGTTCGTTCCTGCTCCGTTTGATACCACCTCTGGTGAAGCATTATGGCAATGCTGACCTATCAAAGTTGAAAATCACGATGATGGATCGCCTTGGTCCTTTGCATGAAGATCAAGGTAAAGCTCCAGTAAATGAACGCTTAGGTATGACAAATAAAACCTAGGTAGTTCTTTAGCCAGGGGGTCGTACGCACCCCCTAATGAAGTAAACTACTGTTCAAAGGTGTCCTGCTGCCTCCAAATTGACTGAGACACCTCGATGTACCTAGTCGTGCAAGATGCACAATAAAAACAAAGAGGCCTCCCCTCCTAGGAGAATTCTCGTCACCTCTCGCCTAGGGGTTCGTGTCGATGCCCAGGAGCCTGTTGAGATTCCACACTCGTAAGGGGGTGGTTCCAAACATGCGACTCTTGATGTGACGTTGGCTATGATAAATTGTCCTAAGAATCTCAATAAGACTACACGTCCCCAAAGGAGGAAGTTATACCAACAAACGATAGGGTGCTCCAGCCATCATGCCGTTAAGTTGTATTATCAGGCTCGAATCCTGAAAGAGGACTATTCAAGAAAAGTGTCCTCATTGTTCATGAAAGAGGCTCATCAAGGCAGTATTATCCGAATGTAGCTGCTTCACGACCACTCCACAAAGGGTCTTAATATTTGATAGACACTCCACCAAAGCACCAAGGTACAAGCCAAGACGTTTCCGCAAGAGAAGGCCCGCCATCCAAGATGGTGAATTCCTAGAAGTCACTATTAACATGATGACAAAAGAAAGTGAATTCAATTGATTCTAGCCCTGACATTTCCTTGGGAGGAAGAGTTGATCAAAGACTGTCTCAGAGAATGTCTCACCTCCAATTAAGGGCCACCAGATGTAGAGATTATAGAAGAATGGATGAAGGGTTGTCTTCGGATGACGAACCTTTGGATACTTGCTCCACAAAAGCCTACGCTGATACAACGTCTAGCATAGGACAAGACAAGGAGGCGTTCATAATTATGCCTGATTAGTTGGCTCAAATGCTTCAAGAAGCTCTGGCTAAACAACGAGAAGAACAAAGCTGAAATGAAAATGGAAATGGGGTTGACTATACAGCAAATGAGGGAATTACATGCTCAACAACCTCATCAGCAACATGAGCCGAGTCAACGGGCTAAGTCCAGCTGCCGCAATACAACACCTATTCAAACGAATGTGGTTGATAGCGACTCAGTGTTGGGTGTAAAAATTGACTTCTCATTTGAGGGTCGTTCGTATTTAGAAGAATGACTTATTACAAACTAATGATCAATGTTTACAATAGAGCAGAAGGGAATGATCCTTCTTGTTGAACATGGGTTCTTCGACAGTGGTAAGACGCCTCCCTTGGTGCTCATGCCGAGTTTGCTTCCCTTGGACGATCCGATCGAAGTTGTTGTTGGAGTTCGAATGCCCGAGCTTGATGAGTATTAAGGTCGAATGCCCGAGCTATAATGCAAGAGTTTGAAGAGCCATTGAGCCAAAATTCTCCAAATGTGAAAGTTCAGATTAAGACTTTAAAAATGCCAAGGGGGGCTATCCCAAAGAAGGTCTAGCTAACCACTTAAAAAGTTAAGTCCTAAAGAAGGCCAATACCCTTTCTCATGTAGCCATCAATGGCTATTTATAGAGGAAAAGTGGTGAGCAACCACTTCCTCAGAATATGAGGGAATGGATGTGATCATTCCCTTAAATTATGGGAAATGGCCCTTCCCATGCTGGGTGTGGTTAATCTCTTAAACCATGGAAATTGACTGCTCCCTTACTGGGTATGGTCAATATCTTAAATCAAGAGAAGTGACTACACCCATGCCTCAAGTGGGCGGCTGATAGACTAGGCGATTTGACAACCCATACGGGCGAGCTGGTGACCCTACAGGTGCGCCGGCAACCCTATAGGCTAACCCTACAAGCGAACCAAAAGGTCTACAAGCGAGCTTGGCTTGAATCAGGTGAGCTTATCCTTTAGGCAAGCTTCAAGCTGTCAGGCGAGCTCTGCAGGCGAGGCTGTGTAGGCGAGCTTGCCTTCGGGTGAGCCTGGATCATGCAGGCGAGCTTCAAACTGTCAGGCGAGCTCTACAGGTGAGGCTGTACAGGCGAGCTCCAAAACATGCCATGAAGAATAGGTCATAAATTTCAAACAATAAGTCAGAATTTGACGAATTATATATAAAAATCATTTATCTCGACGAGACGGAGCTGAACAAACCAACCCAAAGGGTTTGGTTTGCCCCCGTTCGTTTCACCAAATTTCTTCCTGTTTGAGAGATATCAGTGTTTTCTCCTTCTATGCAATTTCGGGTGAGGTTTTAGCAGTCTTGTTCTGAACTTCTCTGATAGGGATTTAAGGCAATTTTTATTACCTACACTCAGATGTGGATAAGACTATTTTTGCTGAACCTCCTCCCAACAACAATAACGTTGGAGGCGGTCCGGCAGAGCCTCCTCCACCTCCCCAAAATCACCCGAAGAAAGATGAAGGTGAGGATAAGAAGACGAAAGACCTCGAAAGCAAAGTCAACGCTTTGATGTCCACTCAAGAGGTAAAGAAGATCAACATTCCTTTCCCATATCCGATAGAATGGGAATCAATGTCGTATCCTATAAAGTTCAATTTAATTAACTTCATGTCGTTTGACGGGAAAGGTTCGCTAACCTAACACTTGATCTACTTCAAATCTCACTTGGGTATGATCTCTAGAAACAAAGCCTTGATGGTCCAGTCATTTGTAGGCATCCTTTATGGGGCCGCCTTCGATTGGTACCATCGTCTGAAGCCAATTAATAGCTGGGATAACATGAAAAGCTCATTCCTAAGTAATTTCTTTAATGATGATACTAAAATATCAATTGGGACTCTGCTAGATGAGAAATAGAAAGATAAAGAATCTGTCAACAACTTTGTTAAACGTTTTTGGAATAATGCAATGAATTGTCAAGCACAGGTCACAGAGGAGTTCATTCTTCAAATTTGTCACAATAATCTCTCCCTAGATGTCTTAGAAGCCATGGGAGTCATGCCTTCTAAAACTTGGAAAGGGTTGAAGATGCGTGAAGAACTGGCTGAATGTTTCCTCAAGAGGAACAAGCAAGAGAGAGGTCAGTCAACGCCCAATCCTCCAAAGCAGAATTTTACTCCTCGAGGTAGAGGAAAGGTACTTGCAGCTACCGTTGATTCTTATCAAACATCACAACGACATCCGCAATAGCAAATGCCGTAGTAGTCGTCATTCCGACTGCAGCACCAAGCATAACAATCTCAAAGGTAATCAAATATTAGCCTTTTTATTTTGATGATGTTTTAACAAATAATTTACAACTAATATTATTTGTCTAGTGTTTATGTTTTTGTATTTATTCTAGACAAACAATCAGTTGAAGGTTTGATGGAATTGCATCATAATGATCATATCCAATAGAGGTTGGCGGAATATCGGAGTGAAGCAATACAATTCAAGTTAAAGATTCAAGTTTAAGTTTACTCCATGTTACCAAGATCGAGCGTCATGACAATCATTGTTTAGTATATTAGTTTAGGTGTTTATACTTGCTTTTAAAAAATAAATGTGTTTAAGAAAATATCGCATAATATATACATTTTTGTGAAAATATTGTATTCATTATTTATAGACTTCATAACAATAGTTTATATCTTTTATCAAGTCTATAAAATTATTTTATAAAGTTTCAAAAGTTTGTTTAAGTCAAAATGACAAAAACAAGTTGTTCGCGGGAAAAATTGTTGCTTTCTTCATTACTGATTCCATTGTACACACTTGGTAATTGTTTATCGATTACAAAGATCCGGTCTTTTTATAAGATCCGGTTACAACGAAAATCAAATAAAAAGAAAAGAAAAATTACAACTTTATTTCCTTATTTGTCGAACGAATCGCGAGCTCCTGTTATGCGGTCACTCGCTTTGGTGGGTTCTTTGCCTGCGCCGGGTTTGTTTGCCGTGGACCACCACGTGGTCTCGATCCGGTCGGATCTACACGATATGACGGGTACTATTCCACCAAGGGAATAATAGCCGGGAGGGATTGTTTCACCAAGGAAACAACCGCTCGATGCTCGGGATCTAAGAACCAAGCTTAGATCCGGAGTATGATCGTGTAGATCTCAGATCCGATTCTCTCGAACTCCTGCCTTATTTGGCGTTGACGATCGCTGAGCACCGGATCTGGAAGTCCAAGTCTTCAAGCCTTCAAAGTTGAGATCTTGTTTAGATCTGAGTCTTCAATCCAGCAGGGCTTCGCCTCCTCCAAAATCCAACCTCTGAAATGAACAATGCCTTGGCCTATTTATAGGCACTCAGAACTGTGCGTTTGCACAGTTCTGAGCCTAGCCACCTGTGGGTGGCTCGGCCCTGGCC
>BQKN01000491.1:135004-156082 GCA_022839385.1 Asparagus kiusianus | reverse complement strand
ACCTGCTCCGTTGCGTATGGCTTGGCTTCGGCGTTGGCGGGATAACGGTCGTGCTTGAATACGTCGCCCGATGGTCGGTTCTGTCGAATCGGCGTCGTCGAGCTGTGTTGTGGGACCTATAGGCAATTTTATACGCCTACACAAGTGTTTTGTATTTTTTATGTTTTGGACATATTTGCAAGATAACGATATTTTACAATTGGGAAGTGTAATTCTAAAATTTCTTTTTATAACATGTTTATTATCATGTTTATAATTATTTTCCAAAAGTTTACATTTTTCTAAATTTATTTTCTATTTTTAAAGTTAATTTTAAAATAAGATTTTCAGCAGGAACAATGCTTGTGCATGTTTTTAAGTCGACTTATAACACCCGACAAGTTGACTTATGTTCTCTTCTAGAATGATCAAATTTTCCTCTGCCAAGTCAACTTATCAGTCATAGCAAGTCAACTTATATCTTGTTTTCCACTTGTTGTTTTCATCTTCTAAGTCGACTTGTACTTTATATCAGTCGACTTACACTAAGTCGACTTATATGTCGACTTATAAATCTGACCGTTGCACAGTAACGACTATTTCCAGTTTTTATTTATTTTAATATTTTTATAGGATTTGGGGTTTTCTTAGGCTGATTTCTTTCACCCTATATATACCCTATTGCATTTAACATTTCTATCTACCAAGAGAGTTTTTAAACAAGTTTAAATGGTGTTTAAGTTTTGTTTAGTTTTGTTTCAAGTTTCGGTTTTGTGAAGAAAGTTTGACAAGAGCAAGAAGAGAACAGTTATTCCATGTTTAGGCTTCAACTTCATCTCTCCTACTCTTGTTATATAGAAAAGTTTTTCTTAAACTCAATTCTAGCAATTTATATGTTTGATCTTAATTTCCATAAGCTAGATTTCAATTGAGTTTATATTTGTTTTATCTCTTTGTTACACACACAACCATTGAGTTTTAGTATTTTCATACAGAGTATATTCGGGTTATGGGGTTGTGCCTTGAGAATGAGCTTATTTGTGTTCTCATCCCTATTAGAGAATAAATTATTGTTATTGAGCTTTTATTGTGAGAATATACTCTATAATACACTTGTACACCGAGAGGAGTGTGTGATGAGAGATGGGGTCATCTCAAGAGGAGTGGTGTCGGTAGTAAAGCCTAGGGAGAGGTTGTAAATCTGAGCACTTGAGGGAGACACGGGCTAGAGACCAATACTTAGAGGTTGTAGAGTGTGATTGTAAGAGTGTTTATTGTAAAGTTTTCGATGAGCTAGAAAACAGAGTGTGAGGTGTAGGCGTTATTCGGGTGAGCGTTGTAAACCCAGTTGTGTAGTGGATTTCTCCCCGAGAGGGGGAGCAGAGACGTAGGACAGAAGGTCCGAACTCCGTGATAATATTGCTTGTTTAAGTTTACATTGGCACACTCCTTTTGTTCATCTTATTTAGCCATAGCATATTTGCTTATATTGTTCACTATTTTGTTTACCCTTATTTATATTGCTTATCATTGCTAATAATATTCCTAGTGGCATTAGGGTCTAACATCAAAGACTTCAGAGCCCAGATTTCCTAAGGAATATTCCTTCAAAGAAGACGAAGTCCCTGCCATCTTCAAGTACCTCTTTGATAATAATAAAATCAAGCTATCGACAATCACGAATGAAGCATCGCGAATTGCTTACGCATGCCCGAGTCCATGTGCGGAAAGCACAAGAAATGTAGAAAAAAGATGCGGTCAGAAAATCGCCCAAACAGAAATGGGTTAAGATGCCAAAGGTAAAATTAGCGTCTAAGGCAAAAACAGGCGAAGTTACCATTCAACCTTTATCAACTCCGGATCCCGCTCCCCTTGGTAGTATGGACCTCACCAAATTCAGAGTTTCTCTGAAAGACCGCCTTGGTCCTCTCCCCGAAGATCGAGGTAGAGCACCTATTAAGGAGCAATTGGGACTGTTGAAAGGTTCCCAAACAACCATTTAGGCTGGGGGCATACTAATCCCCTAATAATAAAGGGAAAGCTCTTATGACCAACCGGATCAGATTGTGAGTCGAAGTGCAAGAGCCCGTTAGAGTTTCATGCTCACGAAGGCGTAAATTTGAACGAGTGACTCTTGGAGACGCCAATGAAGCATCCTATCCCCAGAGGAAAACGTGTTCGTTTGATGACGATGTTATACCTGGGAAGTTGTGCCAACACATGATAGATTGTTCCAGTCATTAGACGATGAGTTGTACTATCAGGAGGCAAATACGAACAAATCTCAGAAGAGAAATGTCTAAGAGACGAACTTTCATTGTTCGTGTGTGAAAATCATCAAGGCAGTGTTGTCAGAATGCGACTGCCACGAGACTACTCCCTGGAGGGTCTCAGTATTCGAACGAATCTCTGCCGAAACGTCCGAACCAAAGATGAGGTATTTTCGTAGAAGAAGGCTAACCTGTCGAGTAACTATCAACATTGCCGACCAAGGCAAGTCCTCGCGACACTTCAATCCTGAGCCTTTTGTAAAACTATCTTAGCCCATGACTTAGCTGCGGTCTGGAACTGTCAGACCTAGACCAAAGAGGTAACGGTCCTCCGATGATGAAACATTACATGCTTGCTCATCATTAGCTTCCGATGATACAGTATCCAGTGAAGGGCAATCTTATGAATCATTCATGATTAATGCGGAACAAATGGCTAAAATTCTCGAGGATGTTTTAGGCAAGCAGAAAGAGAATTTTAAATTTGAAATGGAGACGGCTATGCAGGAGATGAGAGACATGCAAAGCTAGCAAATTGCGGCACTGACGAATCAGCAGGGAGAGTCCAGCTGTCGTAATAGTCCTAACCAAGCTGATAGTGATCGGGAAGCGGATGAGAATGCTAACATGGACAACCCTTCTATTGACAACAATGCTGGGGGTGGTCCCTCGGATGATAACAATATGAAGGAGGACCACGTCAGTTCTCTCTAGAATCACTCAAAGAAAGATACAAACGAGAATAAGAAGATGAGGGACTTGGAGAGCTCGATCAATGCATTGATGAGCACTCAAGAAGTAAAGAAGTCCGGTATACCCTGTTTTTACCCGAGAGAATGGGAATCAATTCCATCCCTGGTGAAGTTTAATTTGATCAACTTCACGCCGTTTGACGGAAAAGGTTCCCCCACTCAGCACTTAATACATTTTAAGTCTCATTTGGGAATAATCTCTGGAAATGAGCCCTTGATGGTACAGTCATTCGTTAGCACTCTCTGCGGAGTAGCCTTCGATTGGTATCACCGTCTTAAGCATGAAAGTATCAGCAGTTAAGATGACATGGAAGACATGTTCGTTATAAATTTCTTTGATGATGACACCGAGGGTTTTAATCGGAATGTTATTCGATGAGAAGCAGAAGGACGGAGAGTTGGTCGAAAATTTCGTCAAACGATTCCGGAACAAAGCTATAAATTGTAGAGATCTAGTCAGCGAGGACTTCATCCTGGAAACCTATCACAATAATCTTTCTCTGGATATCCTCGAAGCCATGGAAATGGTGTCATCCAAGACTTGGAAGGATTTGAAGGTCTGAGGAGAACGAGCCGAACACTTCCTCAAAAGGAAGAAGGCTGAAAGAGGTCAGACAGTGGCTAATGCCCCACAGCAGAATTTTGTCCCCCAGGGCAAAGGAAAAGCACAAGCAAACGCAGTGGATACTAATCAAACGTTTGAGCTGCAACCACAACCGTAGTAACAGTAGCAAAAGGCACCTCAACAGTCACGGTAGCAACAATAACCTCAGAAACGGAAGACTTCGGAACTGAAAATCCCGAAGGTTTACTCTTTTAAAGAAGACAAAGTCCCCGGTAATTTTAAATACCTCATAGAGAACAAAATGATTAAGTTGCCTCCGATCCAAGATCAGGAAGACGCTAAAAGGGTTAATGACCCAAAATACTACGCATTCCACAGAGCGGTCCACCCTACCAAAACATGCTACGCCCTCAAAGACAAGATCCAAGCTTTGATCGATGTTGGGGTCATTACTAGGAAACAATATAAGGAAAAGAAGGTGGGTGCGAACGTAGTGTCAATCAGCTTCAGGTCTATTCCTTTGAATTGGTTTCAGCCCAAAACCATAATGAACATAGCGGTGAAGACTATCAACGGTGATCCTCACGAACAATACCAGAAAGGACTTGTGCCACTTGCAGCTCTAAATGGTGAGATTATCTAGGTCCATCCCGATCTAATTGAAGATGAACAGTGGGCCGGATCGTCATCCAATAAAAAGTCAAAAGGGAGAGGAAAATCTTGTTACGGAGCCTCGGCTATCCCCAAAAAAGAGCATGAGGGAATCTCGGCCTTCCCA
Organism: Asparagus kiusianus; assembly: GCA_022839385.1. Taxonomy (NCBI): domain Eukaryota; kingdom Viridiplantae; phylum Streptophyta; class Magnoliopsida; order Asparagales; family Asparagaceae; genus Asparagus; species Asparagus kiusianus. Next base: position 151,738 of record BQKN01000491.1, on the reverse strand, counting down.
CTCTATGAAGATGAGCAAGAAGCCTTGGCAAATTCTAACGTTTTCCTAACTCAGATCAAACCATCCCCTGAAGAACCAGAGCCGTCAGTCCAACATTGCAACCTTGCGACATACCACTTTCCCTGCATTTCTTTCACCAAAGAGGATATGCAGACAAAGAATTCAATGCATGATCGGCCCTTGTACTTCACCGGGCACATTGGCTCCAGTGTTGTCAACCAGATCCAAGTTGATCCGGGTTCTGCTGTTAGCATCATGCTACTCCGATTGATGTATAATCTCAAAATACAGGCCAATAAGCTGGCCTCCATGGGCACTATGATCTATGGATTCAATACCAGTGGGTTCAGGCCACTAGGTAAAATCCGAGTGAAGTGCCAAATTGGAGACTTGAAGTCGGAAGTCACATGTTATGTGATCAATGCAGATACTTGCTATAACTTACTGTTGGGTCAACCATGGATCCATAGTAACATTATAGTCCCTTCTACTCTCCATCAGTGTCTTAAATATGTGGACACTAATAATAAGGTCAAGACGGTGATCACGGATAAGCAACCGTTTAAGGGGTTGGAAAATTATTTTACTGACTCCCTTCTCTATGGGGCTGAATCCGATACTGAACCATCGGCCTAAGGTACGGACAGCGGAGAAGAAACTGACACCAAAGCTGGGTTTGATTACAATGGTGGTTTTGTATTTAATAACATTATACCTATTGTAATCAATCTTAACGATGGAGAGTCATCGGATAGAAGTTATAATTAGCAAATTGCTGAAGAAATAGCAATAAATGATGATTTAGAGTACTCATTGTGTCTTGATAACATCATGAAGGGGTTATATGATGACCCTGACTTGTATATGCTACTTTAATCATATTGCATGACGAAGAAGCATGTTCAGGATTCGTTCGAAACGACACTTGTTGTCCCCACAAAGGCATGGGGTGAAAAGGAAGTCGTTTATGGTAAAGGGAAGGAGTTTTTAGTACCGGATCATTTCTTGAGAGAAGAGGACGATGATGATAAACCGGCACCTCATTTATTCAAATATGATACAAAAGCGTGGAATCTCATGGAGACATACGGATATGACTTCACACTCGGAGAGGTCTTTGTTTTGGTCGAGGTTCGCGAGTTCCACCTCGTATGGCTTATGTACCAAAAGGAAAACCTGATAATTATTATAGCTACGAAAGAGGTTTAGGCTATATCTCCTCGTCCGATGACGAGTGCTGCTGGCAAGTCATTGATCAAATAGCTAATAAGGATAAAGACAAATATTGTTCTGATTCATAAACCTGGGACTCCGACGCTAGTCTTGGGGAAATGTTCAAATGACTGATATCGAACATGACTACAATTGACTCCACCACCGTGACGATCAAATACCAACTTAGGAAGACCCTTGGGTTCATCACCTGAATATACAGTACGGTGATAGATTCGAACAAAGAGAACCCCCTACCGAAGAACAAGTAATCCAGATAAATATGGGTGATGAGGATAACCCGAAACTGATATTCATTAGCAATAGTCTCCCACCAAATGAGAAAGAAGAGCTAATTGCCCTCATTAGGGAGTACATTGATGTCTTTGCTTGGAACTACGAGGATATGTCAAGGCTCGATCCAAATGTAGCAGTGCATCACCTCAATATTAAACCGGATGTCAAACCCGTCAAACAACAACAAATACAGTTTTGTCCGTAAATTATGGAGGCAATCAAGTCTGAAGTTAAAAATCTTATTGACTTAGGTTTCATCAGGGAAGAAAAACATCATGAATAGCTTGCCAAGATTGTCCCGGTCCTTAAGAAGAACGGGAAAATCAGAATCTGTATCGACTTCAGAGATCTTAACATTGCCTGCCCGAAGGATGATTTTCCTCTTCTCATCATGGATGTTATCATCGATAATACATGTGGGTTCGAGAGAATGTCCTTCATGGATGGATTTTCTGGTTACAATCAAATAAAGATGCATCAAGATGATGAGAAGCATACCGCATTCAGAACACCCCTCGGTGTTTTCTGCTATATAGTTATGCCCTTCGGCTTGAAGAACGCGGGTGCCACATATCAAAGAGCCATGTCAAAGATTTTCTAGGAGCATCTCCAGATGACCATTGAATGCTATGTGGACGATCTAGTTGTGAAGAGCCATGACAAGAATGACCACATCAAAGACTTGAAGACGATGTTTGATCTGATGTGGGCTCATCAACTGAAGTTGAATCCTACCAAATCTTTCCTCGGAATATCTAGTGAAAAATTTCTTGGATTCATCATCACCACTAAGGGTATTCACATCAATCCTGATAAAGTGAAGGTAATTAATGAATTGCAACCCCCGAAAAACCTTAAAGAACTCAGAGGGTTACAAGGAAGGTTAGCATACATCCGTCGGTTTATTTCAAACCTTTCAGAAAAATGTCAACCATTCTCCAGACTCACAAAGAAAGGTGTATCATTCATATGGGACGACGCTTGTCAAAAGGCATTTGAGGATATCAAAGAATATCTCTCGAAACCTCCTATACACGTTGCACCAAAATCAGGCAAACCGTTCTTGATCTATGTCAAGGCGACGAGCCACTCGTTAAGTTTATTACTTGCACAAGACGATGACAACGGTCTTGAACAGGCTGTATATTACCTAAGTTAGACCCTTGTAGGTGCCGAATCCCGGTATCCAATGATTGAGAGGGAGTGTCTCGCCTTCGTGTTTGCAATTTAAAAGATGCAGCATTACTTAGTTGGACAGACTATTTATGTCATCTCCAACGTTAACCCAGTTCGAGTATTCATGAAATAGCCAGCTTTCATGAATTGGCGGTTTGCAAAATAGGCTCTGCTTCTGTCCCAGTATGATCTGCACTTTAAACAATAGAAATTGGTCATAGGACGGGCTATTTGTGATCTACTGGCAGCTAACCCAACTACGGATACTGCCAAAGTATACGACGATCTGCCAGACGAAACCCACAAAGCCAACGTAACTTCTCATCAACAGGTATGATGTTTGTATTTTGATGGTGCTTCTCGAGCAACTAACATAGAAAGTGGTCCTGGATGTTCTATGATCTCCTCTGGAGTCGGAGTTGTCTTAGTTTCCCTAGGAAAACATGTAATGCCTCGAGCCAACTCACTAACTGAGCCGTGCTCAAATAACGTAGCCGAGTATAACACGCTGCTTATTAGACTCAGCTTTACTAAAGAGCTGGGGGTCGAGTACCTTGAAGCTTTAGGTGACTCTCATCTGGTAGTTAAACATGTTCAAGGGGAGTATGAGGTTAGAAAATAGGATTTGATACCATACCATAGGATGGCTGTTGAGATGGCAGAATCGTTTGAAGGATTCTTTATCGAATACATTCCACGCTTATAGAATGCCTACACAGATGCATTAGCAGTATTAGCCGTATCTCTGGCACAGCCTCTCGAAACGAAACAATTGGTTACGGTGAGAACTCACCAGCTCTTCGTACCAATCTACGATGTAGACGACAGAGAAGAGGATATTAAAGAAGTGCATTCAACCCAAGTTAACTTTAAATCCCAAGACTGGCGTTTCCCTATCATAGACTACGTCCTACACGGGATTTTACCAGAAGACGTGAAGGAAAGAGACTAAATTTGATGAAGCGCACCGAGATTCTAGTATAACACAGAGAGTCGAACACTATATCATCAGGGATATGATAGTTTACTACTACGTTACCTATCGACTAAAGAGGCAGAAGAAGTCCTTAAGGAGATGCACGAGGGGGTTTGTGGTGCACACCAACCTGGCCCCAAGCTTTATGACCGTATCAGAAGGATGAGATATTTTTAGCCCACCATGATCAAAGATGCAATCGCATATGCCCGAAAATGTCAAGCGTGTCAAGTTCACGCGAATTATATGCACTAACCCCCGAAACATCTACACCATTCGGCTACATCATGGCCTTTTGAAACTTAGGGAATGGACGTCGTGGGTCCTATTTCCCCCCTGGTCAAAGGCGATCGATTCATCCTGGAAAATATCGATTACTTCTCCAAATAGGCTGAAGCGATTCCGCTCAGAGAAGTTAAGACGAGCAACATCGTGGCTTTCATCAAACATCATAGTATCTATCGGTATGGCATCCCAAGATGAATCATACATGACAACAGTCCTTAATTTGTCAGTAATGCCTTCATCAAATTTTGTGAGAAATTCAAAATTCAAGATGTCTCGTCGACGGTTTACAATCCCACAGTGAACGGACTGGCTGAAGCCTTTAACAAGACTGTTCGCGGGAAATATTGCTTTCTTCATTGAGTTCATTGTTCTCTCAAGTAACTGTTTTTCGATTACAAAAGATCCGATCTTTTGATAAGATCCGGTTACAACAAAATAAAAAAAAATAAAAATTACAACTTTTCTTATTTGTCGAACAAATCGCAAGATCCTGTTTTGCGGTCTCTTGCTTTTGTGGGTTCTTTGCCTGCGCTGGGGTTAATCTATGGACCACCACGCGATCTAGATCCGGTCGGATCTACACAGTATAACGGGTATTATTTCACCAAGGAAATAATAGTCGGGGGGGATTAGTTCACCAAGGAAATAATCGCCCGAAGTAATCGAAATCGACCAAGCGAAATCGATACTCTTTTCGGGATCAAAGACCAAGCTTTGATCCGGAGGATAACTGTGTAGATCTGAGATCCGATCCCTCTCGAACTCCTGCCTTATTTGATGTGGATGATCGCCGAGCATCGGATCTGAAAAGTCCAAGTCTTCAAAGTCCCAAAGCTTCAATCTTTTTAAGTTTTGAGCCTTCAATCCAGTAGAGATTCGCCTCCAAAAATTCCAACCCTTGAAAAATGAGCCATCCTCCCTCTATTTATAGGCTTCTGAAAGCAGATCTGGGCTCAGATCTGGGCCCAGATCTGCCCGTGGCTTGGCCAGGTGGCTCGGCCACTTGGGTGGCTCGGCCACCGAGCCACTACAAGGTGGCTCGGTCGGCTACCCAAGTGGCTCGGCCGCCGAGCCACCCTATGGGTGGCTCGGCCATGGCCGAGCCACCTCATGGTGGCTAGGCCTCCGAGCCACCATAGGGTGGCTCGGTGGCCGCCGAGCCACCTCAAGGTGGCTCGGCCACCGAGCCACCATTTGGTGGCTCGGCTATGGCCGAGCTCTCCCGGGTGTTCGCCGTTACATCGGTTGTCCGGTCTCATGGTTTATCGGTTTATCCAAGCTTCATCGTTGATCTGAACTCAGATTTGGCAATACGGATCCTGATTTGGCAGTAAATCCGCTTCGGTGTTCGAGTTCGAATCCGTTCTATAGTTGGATGACTCGTTGACTCACCAAACCGTTAGCTTGATTCCGCACGCGAGTGGATTTATTCCGTTGTTTGCGTGTGGTTCGTTAGCCTCGTAGCCTCGTTAATCCGCTTCGTCGCGTGTCACTTGGCTTCGGTGTTGTGGACTAACGATCGTGTTTAGATACGTCATTAGATGGTTCGTTGATTTGTCGAATCACCGTGCCGAGCTGTGTTAAGGGACCTATAAGCAGTTTTATACGCCTACAGATACCCCCTCCAAAGTATTTCAGCATCATTCTTTTATAGAAGAGTCTGGAATACTTTGGATATGATTGTCTCAACCTTCAATCGGTTATGACGGGATGTTTGGAATGGCTTCTATTCTTGATTCCTTCAATCCTCCAGGCTATTCGGTGCTTTGTCGAATGTCTGTAAGGGTTCCGGTGCTCCATTTATTGTCTGACCGTTGTCGGAATTTCGAACTTGAAGCTAATTCCTGATTTTCTAATCTTTAGCTCGTGTTTGTTGTTTCAACATAGAACCGACCATCGATTGTTAGCGTTGAGTCTTCATTTGCAACGCGTTGTCTGGCGTTTAAGCTTCTTTGTGACACGTTGTCCGGCATTTGAGCTTCATTGTGACGCGTTGTCTGGCGTTTGACACAGTTTATACTCGTACGTCTGCTGGAGTGTACACAGTTTTAAGCTCTTAAGGAATTGGAGCGTGGCGAATACTCGAGTCACGAGACCAATCTACGGAGTTGATACATCAATGACTCGTATTTATAGAATTTTTGGCAAATTCTTAGCCATCAACGGGTTTGATGAGCCTTTACCGACTACCGTTTGAGTCAGGCTAGCATGAGGATTGTTTAAGTCCGTTCCGCATGTGACGTTAAGCTAAAAGAGTTAACCCTTTTAGTGCTACGATATTGAATACGTAGACTTCGTCTTTCTCCTGTAAAAAGACTAAATAGCGATGTGTATGAGACATTGACTTAGGATTTTTGGCAAATCCTCAGCCCTCAACAGATTTGACATGCTCTTACCGATTATCGTTTGAATCGGGCTTACATGCGGATTGTTTTAGTCCGTTCCGCATGTGACATTGTGCTAAAGGAATGAACTCCTTTAGACTTTGTGCTATGATGTTGAATACATAGACTTTACCATTTGTTACGGGAATAGGCTACCCGGTGACGCGTGTTAGGCGTTGACTTTAGGATTTTTGGCTAACCCCCAGCCTTCAATGGATTTGATTAGCCCTTACCGACTACCGTTTGAGTCGAGCTAGCATGCGGGTTGTCTAAATCCGTTCCGCATGTGACGTTGTGCTAACGGAGTGAACTCCCTTAGACTTGTTGCTATGACTTTGAATACGTAGACTTCGCCATTGTTACGGGAATAAGCTACCCGGCAACGTGTATTAGACGTTGACTTATCCTTACTTAGGTTTCAGGATAGGATACCCCAGAATCGAACTCTGGTGTCTTTTTTTCTACAGAGAAAGACTAAACCGGCGGCGCGTGTTAGGCGTCGGCATATCCTTTCTTAGGATTCAGGATGAAATTCCCCATGCGTGTAAGGTATGGATTTTGGTGTTATTAATAACAACTTGCCATAATGTTGAATATGTGGGCGGGTGTTCTTTTTAACGGTTAAGAACTAACCGGCAGCGCGGGTTAGGCGCAGACTTATCCTTACTTAGGTTTCAGGATAGGATACCCCAGAATCAAACTCTGGTGTCTTTTTCTACGGAGAAAGACTAAACCGGCAGCGCGTGTTAGGCACAGACTTATCCCTGCTTAGGATTCGGGATAAACTTCCTAGGATGAATCCTAAATTCTTGGAAAAGGATTGGTGTGGGAAAGGAAGAATTTTATATTCAATTCCCCAAACAAGGAAAGAAGAATTTTATATTCTATTCCTTGATTCTAGAAAGGAAGAATTTTATATTCTATTTCCAGTGCAAGAAAAAAACTAGAAGTGGGATCTCCACTCCGAGAATCCGGAAGATCTAGATAAGCTTACCTTTTATAGGATTGGTTATCTAGATGATTTTTTTCGTTTATCGAAATAAAATTTCAACTCTGGTTATAACCATGAAGAGGTTTAACCAAAGAAAAAAGAAGGGAGTTCTTTCGTTTATCGAAAGGAGACTCTAAACTGAAGGTAGACCTCTTGTTCGTGGAAAGAATCAAGAGGGGAATTTGTTGGTGGACTCACTGTCAATTAAAATTGATCAGTGAGGGATTTTGGTGGTAGAAATAATTTTGGGTTATCCTCTAGAATATTTAAGTGTAATATTCTTCAAGGAACTTCTCGATAAATGGGTTATCCTGAATGTACTAGGGATAGTACTTTTTCAGGAACTTCCCATTTATTGGCATTAATTGCCTGACGCCCTCTAGAGAAATTAGGCGATAAGCGTCATTTGAGTAGACTGTGTCTATCACAAATGGCCCTTCCCATTTGGGTTCAAATTTACCTTTCTTCTTGGAGTTGAGGATTATTGGTCGGCGAGCAGCGAGGACTAGATCTCCTTCCTTGAAGCTTCTCTGTCGGACTCTTTTGTTAAAAGCCCTAGATATTCTGGCTTGATAAAACTCAATGTGTTGTTGAGCTTCCAAGCATTTCTCATCCAACATTTCGAGTTCTTCGAGACGTTTCTGATGTTGTTCTTCCGTTGTCATCTCCGTTGCGAGAGCAATCCGAAGGGATGGGATTTGGATTTCCAATGGCAGCACAGCTTCACATCCATATACCAATGAATATGGGGTAGCTCCTGTAGGTGTGCGTATGGTGGTACGATAAGCCCAGAGTGCTTCATCGAGTTTATCATCCCAGTCTCATTTATTGGTCTTCACGAGCTTTGACAGGATTTTAATGATCGTCTTGTTAAAAGCCTCAACTAATCCATTCGCAGTGAGATAATAAGCTGTTGACGAAACATCTTGAATTTTAAACTTGTCATAAAACCTAACAAAAGCGTTGCTTATGAACTGTGGACCGTTGTCATGAATGATCCGTCTTGGCACGCCGTGTCGGTATATGACATGATGTTTGATGAAATTGATGACGTTGTTTGTCTTCACTTCTTTAAGCGGAATCGCTTCAGCCCACTTTGAAAAGTAATCCGTGATTGTGAGAATAAATCGATCACCTTTGACTGAAGGGGGAAAAAATAGACCGACAATGTCCATACCCCATGTCTCGAATGGCCAAGACGTGGTTGACGTGTGTAACCGCTCCGGTGGTTGGTGCATATAATTTGCATGTACTTGACAGGCGTGACATCCTCGGGCGTATTCGATCGCGTCACGAACCATTGTCGCCCAAAAATATCCCATTCTCCTGATGCGATCATACAGTTTGGGACCAGGCTGATGCGCACCGCATTCTCCTTCGTGTGCTTCCTTAAGAACTTCTTCTGTTTCTTTGTTCGAAAGGCATCGGAGTAGCAAATCATCATACCCTCGACGGTATAATGTATGGATCTCGGTATTATAGAAGAACCTTGGTGCTCTTCGGCGGATTGATTCCCTTTCTTTTACATCCTCTGGCAAAATACCATATTGGACGTAGTCAATGATAGGAAAACGCCAATCTCGGGACTCAGACCCAATTTGAGTTGAATTCATCTCCTTAGCGTTTACGTTTCTATCGTCTTCCTCTTCGATATCCATATTGTATATGGGTATGAAGAGTTGATACGATCTTACTGTGACTAGCAGTTCAGTTTTGGGAGGCTGCGCGAGTGATACCGCCAGTGCTGCCAGTGCATCTGCATAAGCGTTCTGGAGACGCGGGATGTATTCAATAAAGAATTCTTCAAAAGTATCTGCCATTTTGACGGCCTCCTGGTGGTACAGAATCAGGTCTTGGTTCCTGACTTCATACTCTCCACGGACTTGATTGACTATCAATTGAGAATCCCCGAAAGCTTCTAGATATTCAACCCCCAGCTCCTTGGCGAAGCTGAGTCCAATGAGAAGCGCGTTGTACTCAGCTACGTTATTAGAACACGGACCAGTCAGCGAATAAGCCAGAGGTATTACATGCTTCCCCGGGGAAACTAAGACAACTCCAACTCCGGAGGAGACCTTAGGACATCCGGGGGTTACTGCCTTATTAACTGCTCTCGAAGCACCATCAAAGTATAATTGCCATACTTGTTGGTGTGATGTAGTATTAACCTCGTGGGTTTCATCCGGCAAGTCATCATATACTTGTGCCGTATCTGTTGTCGGGTTTGCCGCCAAAAGATCACAAATCGCTTGTCCTTTGACCGACTTCTGCTGTTTGAAGTGCAAATCATACTGGGACAAGAGAAGGGCCCACTTCGCTAACCGCCAATTCATCGAACCCGGTTGCGTCATAAATACCCGTACTGGATTAACGTTAGAGATAACGTAAATAGTCTGTCCAACCAAGTAATGCCGCATCTTTTGTACCGCGAATACCAATGCGAGGCATTCTTTCTCAATCATCGGATATCGAGACTCAGCACCTACCAAAGTTCGACTCAGGTAATAGACTGCCTGTTCGTGACCATTATCATCGTCTTGTGCTAATAAAGCACTTATCGAATGGTTCATCGCCTTGATGTAAATCAAGAACGGTTTACCTGATTTTGGTGCGACAAGAACAGGAGGATTCATCGGATATGTTTTGATATCTTTGAGTGCTTTTTGGCAGGCGTCGTCCCAAATAAATGACACACCTTTCTTGTTTAGCTTAGAGAAAGGTTGACACTACCCAGAAAGATTTGAGATGAACCGTCGAATGTAAGCTAAACGCCCTTGCAACCCTCTGAGTTCTCTCAGATTTCTCGGAGGTTGAAATTCATGTATCGCCTTTACCTTGTCAGGATCGATATGTATACCTTTAGTGGTGACGACGAATCCAAGGAATTTTCCACTGGACATTCCATGGAAGGATTTAGTGGGGTTCATCTTCAATTGATGATTCCGCATGAGATCGAACATCGTCTTCAAATCCTTGATATGATCTTCTTTGTTGCATCTTTTTACAACCAAATCGTCAACGTAGCACTCGACTGTTTTCCTGAGATGTTCTTCGAAAATCTTAGTCATTGCTCGCTGGTACGTGGCGCCTGCATTCTTTAGACCGAAAGGCATAACCGTGTAGCAGAAGACACCGAGGGGTGTTCTGAACGCTGTATGCTTCTCGTCATCCGGGTGCATCTTGATTTGGTTATATCCTGAAAAGCCATCCATAAAGGACATTCTCTCAAATCCGCATGTATTATCAATAATAACATCCGTGATTGGGAGAGAAAAATCGTCTTTTGGACATGCCGCATTCAGGTCCCTGAAGTCGATGCAGATCCTGATTTTACCATTCTTCTTCATGACTGGAACAATATTGGCTAGCCAGTCTGGATGTAGCTCCTCTCGGATAAATCCTGAGTCGATCAATTTCTTAACTTCTGCCTCAATGGCTTCCATAATCTGCGGACGAAACCGTCTTTGCTGTTGTTTGACAGGTTTGGCATCCGGCTTGATATCGAGGCGGTGCATTACCACATTAGGGTCGAGCCCTGGCATGTCTTCATAGTTCCAAGCAAAGACGTTAATATATTCCCTGATGAGAGCAATTAATTCCTCCTTCTCATTTGGGGGAAGACTATCGCTGATGAATATGAGCTTTGGGTTGGCCTCGTTGCCCATGTTAATTTGGACTATTTTATCTTCAGTGGGGGGTTCCCTCTGTTCAAACCTATCGCCGTACTGTACGTTCAGGTGATGAACCCATGGGTCTTCCCACGTTGGCATTTGATCATCATCCTCTATTGTAGATGGATCAGCTGTAGTCATATTCGACATTAGGGCTTTGAATACTTCCCCCAGACTCGTATCGGAATCCCATTCCGAGGAATCTGACGAGTACCCATCCTTGTACTGTTTAGATGATTGGTTATTGATTAACCAGCAACATTCGTCTTCTGAAGAAGAGAAATACCCTAATCCTCGTCTGAATTTATAGCAATCATCCGGTTTCCCTTTTGGTACATATGCTGCTTTGGCTGGAACACGGGAACCTCGATGGAAGTATAAACCTTCTCCGAGTGCGAAATCATATCCCTGTTTTTCCATCAGCTAGCGCGTTTCCGGACTATATTTAGATAAATGTCGACCAGGTTTGTCTTCATTCTCATCTTCTCTTAAGATATGATCAGGTAATGGAAAACTCTCTCCTTTACCGTAAATCACTTCTTTTTCACCTCCTATTTTGGCAGGAACGACCAGGGTCGTTCCGAAAGAATGCTGGAGGTGTTTCTTTGTTATATAGGACGATCGAAGCGGCATATATAAATCAGGATTATCATACAATCCCTTCATCACATCATCAAGAGATAATGAGTACTCTAAATTATTATTTATTTCATTATTAGCAAGTTGCCAGTTACAACTGCCATCTGACGATTGTTCATCGTCAAGATTGATTACAAAGGGTACAATGTCATTTAAAACAAAACCTCCATTGTAATCAAATCCGGCTTCGGTATCAGCTTCTTCTCCGCTGTCCGTGCCCTGGGCCGATGGTTCAGTATCGGATTTGTTACCATAAAGGAGAGAATCAGTAAAATAATTCTCAAACCCTTTGAATGGTTGCTTATCCGCGACCATCGTCCTGACCTTACCATCAGTGTCGACATATTTCAGACACTGATGTAGAGTGGAGGGAACTATAACGTTACTATGGATCCAAGGTCGACCCAGTAGTAAGTTATACGATGTCTCGGCATCAATCACGTAACATATAACCTCCGTCTTCAGGTCACCCATTTGACATTTTATCCGGATCTTACCCAAAGGTCTTGACCCGCTGGTATTGAATCCATAGATAACAGTGCCTGTGGACGCTAATTTACTGACTAGAATGCCGAGGCTATGCATCAAGCGAAGCGGCATAATACTCACAGCGGAACACGGATCCACTTGGATTCGGTTGACTTCGCTGGAGCCAATATACCCGATGAAATATAGGGGTTGATCATGGTTCGAATTCTTCGTCTGCATATCCTCTTTGGTGAAGGTAATACAGGGAATGTTTTTTGCCGCTATATTGCAGTGTTGAACTAACAGTTCTGACTCTTCAGGTACCGGCTTGACCTGAGTAAGGAACACTTCCGAATTGGCCAGGGCTTCTTGCAAGGCTTCCCTGGTTTCTTTAGACAACCGCAGCAACTCATACAGTGTTATCTGTGCTGGAATGTTGTCTAGTTGAGCCATAATATCGAAAACGCGCGGAGTGTTCGAGCTCTCCGGTTTATCTTTTCCAATCGGACGATTAAAACGAGACTGCTTCGGATTCTGCACCTCTTGGGGCCTCTTTTCTTTCTATTTATCAACCGGCTGTCGTCGAGCTTCTTCAATCGGTCTAGGATTTGTAACCACCCTCAGTTCCGCGAGGGTTTTGGCTGGTCCCCGTTTAGTCACCCCCTGCTCAGCTAACTGATCACTAGGCGATGGATAGTTGAAGTGGTATTGATTTCCACTTCTAGTGGCAAAAACTTCTTGTTCTTCTTCGGATAACGGGAAAGTAGGAGCTTCATCACCGTCCTCTTCGAAGATCGCGGAAGTAGCATTGCAGGCCTTGCCTTTACCCTTTCTGGTTGAGGAAGTCGCCCACTGCTCGTCTCCAATAAGATCAAGATGGACCCAGAGGATTTCGCCGTTTGGGGCTGTGTGTGGCACAAGTCCTTTTTGGCGCTGTCCGTATGGGTCGTCGTTTATTGTCTTCATTCCCACTTTGGTGATGCGTTTTGGTTCAAACCACGCTGTGGGTACTGATCCAAAGCTGATTGATACTGCATTTGCTCCTACATTCTTGGATGGCTTCGGGGTTATGACGCCCACATCAATTAACGCCTGGATCTTATCCTTGAGATGGTAGCATGACCTTGTAGGATGATGGACCGCTCTATGTTATGCGCAATACTTCGGATCCGTCACTTTACTAGCCCCTTCTTAATCCACGATCGCTGGCAGTTGGATTTTGTTGTTCTCCAACAGGTACTTAAAGATAACGGGAACTTCGTCATCTTTGAAGGAGTACACTTTAGGAAACCTTGGCTCCGAAGATTTCTGCTTCTGAGACCGTTGTTGCCATTGCGACTGCGATTGTTGTGGTGCTCGTTGCTGCGGCTGTTGCTGAGGTTGCAATTAGAAAGTTTGATTAGCATCAACTGCATTAGCATGTGCCTTACCTTTCCCCCATGGGTTGAAATTTTGTGTTGGAGCATTCATCGCCTGCTGGCCTCTCTCCGCCTTCTTCCTTCTGAGGAATCGCTCGGCTTGTTCCCCTCGGACCTTCATATCCTTCAATGTCTTGGACGGTGCTGTCCCCATTGCTTCCAACACGTCCAATGCGAGGTTGTTGTGGCAGGTCTGGAGAATGAACTCCTCCGTGATCGGGTCCCGACAGTTCATCGCCTTGTTCCGGAACCTTTTGATGAAGGTATCAACTAATTCCCCGTCTTTCTGTTTCTCGTCGAGCAACGACCCGATGGATATCTCGGTGTCGTCATCGAAGAAGTTGGTGAGAAATTTAGTCTCCATGTCGTCCCAGCTATTCACACTTCCTGGCTTGAGGCGGCGATACCAATCGAAGGTGGCTCCACGAAGAGTACCAACGAAGGACCGTACCATTAGAGGTTCGTTACCAGAAATAACCCCTAAGTATGATTTGAAGTAAATCACATGCTGAGTGGGTGAACCCTTCCCATCAAACGGCGTGAAGTTGATTAAGTTAAACTTCGCCGGATACAGGATCGATTCCCATTCTCTCGGGTATGGACAAGGAATGCCTGTCTTCTTTATCTCTTGAGCGGAAATCAACGTATTGATTTTGCTCTCGAGATTTTTGATCTTCAAACTTTCACCTGTATCTTCGTTAGCATTCTCATTACCATCCCCTGCATTGACGGGAGGATTATTGGCATTGTGAGCTTCATCCGCATGCGTGTCCTCATCTTCTTGATTAACCTGGTTACGACGACTTGGCTCGCCTTGCCGGTTTGTCAGTGCTTGGATCTGTTGGTCATGTATTTCTCTCATATTTTGCATGGCCATCTGCATCTCGAACCTGAAGCTCTCCTGTTGTTTGGCCATGGCTTCTTCGAGCATCTTGGCCACTTGTTCCGCGCTTATCATAAATGACTCGCGGGGTTATCCTTCGCTGGACACTGTGTTATCTGATGCGACTGCAGAGCCAGCATCCGATTCTTTGTCTTCTGAAGGCAGTCTTGTCCGAATCCTACCATAGGTTGCTCGTATTATGGCTCCGGACTGCAGACGAGTTACACGCCGAGGTATTTCCGGAATCGACTCGGGATTGTCCCGTGTAGATGTCCCATTGCTGGTCATATTAGTGGTGACCCTTGGAAATTCTCCATCTTCGACCACCGTTCTTCTTCGTCAGAAACGCCTAGGTCTTGGTTTTGGCGTTTCGGTGCTGAGCCTTTCGAAAACCGAAACTCTTTTAGGGACTGTATTGATGCATTTGCACTCAGACAACACTGCCCGAATGAGTTTGGAACAGGGGCACTGAGTTTCTGGTTTTCGAGGACTCCTTTTTCTGGTTTTACTCGTACCCCCAACACGATAGTACAACTCGTCAGTTTGAAGGTCGGAGTAACCTATCGTGTGTTGGCACGATTTCTCAGGTATAACGCTATCATCATCAGATGACAACGCTTCCTTCTGAGGATGAACTGCCTTCTTTGGGCTCTCAAGAGTCACACGTCTCGAAACATGCCTTTGTGGGCGTGAGTTCTCAGCGGGCTCCTGAACTTCAATGCGCAAATTGCTACGCTTAGCTGCCATGAACTCCTTGTCATGCTGAGGGTTGCGGCGACCCCCAGCATGTTGAGTCGTTCGGGGCTTCTTCATCGGGCCCAAACGTTCTTGAACTGGAGCTTTGGGAAGTGGACCGAGGTGCTCCAAAACCGACCTCCTTCCTCGGGATGGTTCTGCGATATCTCCCAGAGCAGCTACCGGTGACTTAGGTTGGTTTGCCGGAGATTGAACTTAGGTTGGTCTGCCATATTTGGCGGGTTGGTGACGGTTTCTTGGCCACTTCCTTCTGCAGTCTTCTACGGGTTTCTTGGACTTGAGCCCGTGCCTACGCCGATAGTGCGCGGCGCTTAAGAATGCGCTCCTCAAGCGTTGAACGATTCCGTTTAACACGGATCCATTCCATCGTTGGCGGCTTGGAAGAGTTGCCGTTAATCGATTGTTGAGGCTGTTTGCCTCTTCTGTTCTTCAGATCCGCCTTGTAGCGGACTCCGTCAACGGACTCCATTGCCTTCGCATATTGTCGTGCCAGGCGTTGACGTTGCCTCTGGCGGGCTCTCTTTGAGAGAGTCATCACGCCCTCGGCGGTGGAAGAGTTGGCCAGAACAGATCTGACCTGGTTGGAGGTTGGTGGAATCTCACCCGATGCAACTTTGGCATCAATCGGGGTGAGATTTTTGTTGGTATTCTCTACATCTTCATACCAACGAACTTTTCTCCTGGAGGAGAATTTCTTGGACTTACGGGGGTAGGTGGATCCGGACGAGGATGACAGATACTCCTCGAACTTTTATTGGTTGAATTCATACTCAACCTCCTCCTCGACTGGGATCAAGATCCGCGGTTGCGACGCTTCGATCTCAGCAGCGAGATCGTCGGCTCCCACTGTGGTCGCCAGATTGTTCGTGGGAAAAATTGCTTTCTTCATTGAGTTCATTGTTCTCTCAAGTAACTGTTTTTCGATTAAAAAAGATCCGGTCTTTTGATAAGATCCGGTTACAACGAAATCAAAAAAAAAATTACAACTTTCCTTATTTGTCGAACAAATCGCAAGATCCTGTTTTGTGGTCTCTTGCTTTTGTGGGTTCTTTGCCTGTGCCGGGGTTAATCCGTGGACCACCACACGATCTAGATCCGATCGGATCTACACAGTATAACGGGTATTATTTCACCAAGAAAATAATAGCCGGGGGTGATTAGTTCACCAAGGAAATAATCGCCCGAAGTAATCAAAATTGACCAAGCGAAATCGATACTCTTCTCGGGATCAAAGACCAAGCTTTAATCCGGTGGATAACTGTGTAGATCAGAGATCCGATCCCTCTCGAACTCCTACCTTATTTGACGTGGATGATCGCCGAGCACCGGATCTGAAAAGTCCAAGTCTTCAAAGTCCCAAAGCTTCAATCTTTTTAAGTTTTGAGCTTTCAATCCAGTAGAGCTTCGCCTCAAAAAATTTCAACCCTTGAAAAATGAGCCATCCCCCTCTATTTATAGGCTTCTGAAAGCAGATCTGGGCTCAGATCTGGGCCCAGATCTGCCCGTGGCTCGGTCAGGTGGCTCGGCCACTTGGGTGGCTCGGCCACCGAGCCACTACAAGGTGGCTCGGCCGGC
>BQKN01000491.1:119914-134904 GCA_022839385.1 Asparagus kiusianus | reverse complement strand
GAGCCACCATTTGGTGGCTCGGCCACCGAGCCACCTTGTGGTGGCTCGGCTATGGCTGAGCTCTCCCGGGTGTTCGCCGTTGCGTCGATTGTCCGGTCTCGTGGTTTATCGGTTTATCCGAGCTTCGTCGTTGATCTGAACTCTGATTTGGCAGTACGGATCCTAATTTGGCAGTAAATCCGCTTCGGTGTTCGAGTTCGAATCCGTTCTATAGTTAGATGACTCGTTGACTCACCAAACCGTTAGCTTGATTCCGTACGCGAGTGGATTTATTCCGTTGTTTGCGTACGGTTCGTTAGCCTCGTAGCCTCGTTAATCTGCTTCGTCGCGTGTCACTTGGCTTCGGTGTTGTGGACTAACGATCGTGTTTAGATACATCACTAGATGGTTCGTTGATTTGTCGAATCACCGTGCCGAGCTTTGTTAAGGGACCTATAAGCAGTTTTATACGCCTAGAAAGACTATCATAAAACTTTTGTCAAAACTCGTGAAGACTAATAAACGAGATTAGGACGATAAACTCGGCGAAGCTCTATGGGCCTATCGCACCACAGTTCGCACACCTACTGTGTAGGATCTGAAATAGATACACTTGAACACTAGAGGGGGGGTGAATAGTGTTCTTTTAAAAGTTATGCAAAGTATATTATAAATTACAATGAAAAATAGCAATCTCAGAAAATCACAATCACAAACACAGGTATTTTATACTGGTTCCACCAATCCGGTGTACATCCAGTCCCCAAGCAAATCCCGCTTGAGAGTTTCCACTATGATTTTGAATAAACTTATAAAATCAAAAGCAAACCTGACCAATTTACAAGTCCCTGCAAATTGCAACACCAATTGACAAACACCTTGTCAATTTGAACACCAATCTCTACACCAAGAGATCAACCCTCTCAAACCCGAGAGAAATCCTTTTGAAGTAAGAACACAATTGATCCTATAAGCCTTGAATGTGTAATGAAGTGCAGCAGTGGCTTAGGATTCTTTTAACCTCTGTAAATTGCCTAAATGATAAGTATTTGATGAATGTTTAAAGGCAATTTCAGAACCTCTTCTTTTTCTCAAAAATCTGAATGTTTTTCACTTGAAAAATTGCACAAAGATCAAAGCTTATGGGTGTATATGTCTCTATAATTTTTCTGTACAAATAACCTATTTATAGTCCTTGAAAAGACAAATTTTTGAATTTTAAAAACGTTTAAAAACGGCTATAAACAGTTACATATTCAAACTTTGAAAACTGAAAAAACTGTATTTGTAGTCGACTACTGCTGACATTAGTCGACTATACTGAGTTCAAACAGACTCTGTGTTTTCGGAAAATTTTCTCAGTAGTCGACTATAATGCTCATTAGTCGACTACACTGTATTTTGACAGAAACTTATAAATTGAAATTTGAGTTCGACTATTATGTTAATTGGTCGACTACACTGTAAAATATCAAAAACTTATGTTTCTGTCAAATACTTGAGTAGTCGATTATAATTACTATTAGTCGACTATACTGTAAATTAAGAGAAACATGTATTTGAGTTTAATACAAGAGTAGTCGACTACTATTTTAATTAGTCGACTACTAAGAGTAAAAATTCAGCTATAAAGAGTTTTTATAATCAAGTTTTAATTATTATTCTAATGGTTAACATAGGGGATTTCTATAGTTAACCAACACACTAAGCCTGTGTTAGTGTGTTCTAATATTGTGTGTGTGCATGTGTGTGATCAAGGCTTGTACAATAATTCTAAGTAAAGAAAATATAAAATACATTATCTCATTTGTTCTTTATTTTCTTCACTTCAAAATGCCTTGAAATCAACTTGCACTTTTCACATATTCTGATATTGAAATCTGCATATAAGAGTTAGTGCACACACATTTTATAAATTGTTATCATCAAAACACTATCATGGAGATATGATATTCAACATTCTCCCCCTTTTTGATGATAACAAAATAATTTATGTATCAGATTAAAACTTAAAATAATCATACTTACTTCCCCTGCATATAATACTTACTCCCCCTGCATATATGCAATATTAAGTCTATAATCATAAGTACATAACATAAGTAGGTAACATAACTATTTCTCCCCCTTTATTATCAACAAAAAGAGGAAGCTAAACATGACATTATTTCTTCAACATGAGCTAAAACTTTAAACAAATCATCCAGGTTATGAACATAATCCATAACTTCACCCATCCAAATAGGTAGGCAAAGACTTGCCATAACCATGATTTGTTTAAGATATATAGCACATGTATTATCTAACCAAACATTATCATATATAATAGAAACACACAACTAACATAACTGACATAGTAGCAACATAACAATATTACATAAGTCCTAACAACACATAACCACATAGTTTTTGAAACTTAAACATAATAACATAATTGTTTTGACACATATCATTAAAACATCTTAAGGTGCTGGAGGAGGT
The DNA here is from genome assembly GCA_022839385.1 of Asparagus kiusianus. Classification (NCBI taxonomy): domain Eukaryota; kingdom Viridiplantae; phylum Streptophyta; class Magnoliopsida; order Asparagales; family Asparagaceae; genus Asparagus; species Asparagus kiusianus. The sequence goes on along the minus strand of BQKN01000491.1, from coordinate 132,444 downwards.
TGCTGTCCTTGAAAATATGTATTGAGCTTTGTATCCAAGTCTTCAAACTTCTTGATTACTAATGATGTATGAATTTTGTGCATAGAGAGCTCTTTGACCAGTTTCAAGTTCAAGGATACGTGCACTTAAAGTGTTGTATTGCACGTCTGAAAAGCAAGAGGGTTCTGTAGGAAATGGTGGTGGTTGACTTGAGGAGGCTCCTTCTTGTGTTGAAGATTGTGGAATATCTTCTTGATGATGTTCAGGTTCATTTTGAGGAGGATTTTGTTCATGAATTTCAAAGTTTGTCAATTTCATCCTAGTTAGGGCATTGGAGTCAAAAAATTCAATAGAACGGACAACAGAATTTTTAGATTGGTGATCTACATGGAATTTGTCAAAGATTTTAGTTAGGAATGCACCGTAAGGTAGAAATCCTCTTGGAATAGTTAAAAGATTGTCAAAGTAAACTTCAGCCCAATTAACTTGTATATTTCCCATTATAGCATATAAAGCTTTTGCTAAATCTAGGAAATGAAATGAAAACTTCCAGTTTTTGGAAACAAGTTATATGCTAAGATACGAGCAATGAACCTAGGAATTGGACGAAGTTTGTTTGAGTTTTTTAACGGTTTGCCATATCCATGAAGAAATATATGATTTGACAAAAGTTCTGAATCATTCATCCTAACAGATCTAAGAGAAACTCCTTGATAAGGAATATTGAAAATTTTACCAATTGACTTTGTAGTTAAGTCAATTTCCATTCCTTTAACAAGAGTTTTTAGTTTTTCTGAGCCACCAATAGTTCCCACACGTTCTATATTTGTATAGAACAGTTGCACAAGAAACGGATATGTGGGTTTCCTATTTTCAGCAGAAAATAACTCAAGCAATCCCACATTTTCAAAATATGAACCAAAGTTCCAAGGTATAAAATCATCAAACTTCACAAATCGTCCTGGAAGAACTTCAAAAGTTGATAATTTGTTAAATTCTTCTAATAAATCAGGACTTTTTAAATATATGATGCTTTCATCATTGACAGAGGTATGGGTTTGCTTAGCTTTCTTAGATCTAGACATGATTAGATAGATAAATTGCCAAAGATGTAAAGATCAAGTTTAGAATAATACCCGAAACTGTAGAAACCCTAGATTAGTCGACTAAAGGCTGAATTAGTCGACTACAGAGCCTGGATGCTTGACAGAAATGAACTATTTGAAGAAATTGATGAAGAAAAATTGAGAAATAAGAAAAGCCCTAACCTGGAATCGGTGAAACTGAAGAGGAGAAGATGGGGTTTCGGTTTTGGGAGTAGTTAGAGAGTAGTTTTTGTTTTTAAATTTATCTTTTAAGAATAAAACATTATGTATGGTTGAGATTTGATAGTAAATTAAGTGTAGGGTTGAGATTTGATCTTAAATGTATGGTTAGGATTGATGGAGTTAAAAATGAATGGTTGAGATTGATTTTACTTAAGTGAAACGGGTATGGGTCTTGGGTTTTTGGTTTGGAAATCCAATAAGCTTTTAAAAAACTGTAACACTAAAAATACAGGATCAGTAGTCGACTAATAGTGAGAGTAGTCGACTACACTGTACTAGACAGAAAGATTAGTTTCAGTTTTTAACTCAGAGTAGTCGACTAATCTGTATTGTATTCGACTACACTGTAATCAACAGAAAGTTGTTTTTAAGATTTTAACATAGAGTAGTCGACTATAAAGGTAAGTAGTCGACTACACTGTAATTTTCAGGAAAAATTCTTTGTATTGCTTGTGCATGTAGTCGACTATAAGTCAAATTAGTCGACTAATTATATTATAAATGTTTATTTTATTGTTTTAAAAATTAATTTAAATCTTCAAATGAACATATACCTAATTCCCTTCTTAATTTAACATAAATTTCTTCTTTTAGGGGTTTTGTTAATATATCTGCAATTTGTTTATCTGTAGGTATAAATTCTAATGAAATGTCACCTTTAAGCACATGATCACGTAAAAAATGATGTCTAATATCAATATGTTTTGTACGTGAGTGTTGAATAGGATTTTTAGATAAATTAATTGCACTAGAATTATCACACATAATAGATGATATGGGACAATTTATGCCATAATCAGTTAAAGTTTGTTTCATCCATAATATTTGTACACATGCAAGACTTGCAGCAATATATTCAGCTTCAGTTGTTGATAATGACACTGAATTTTGCTTTTTACTAAACCAAGATACAAGTGAATGTCCTAAGAAATGACATGTTCTACTTGTACTTTTTCTATCAGATTTACATCCGGCAAAATCAGCATCACTATATGATATTAAATCAAAAGAACTATGTTTAGGATAAAATAAACCATAATTTGTAGTATCTTTAATATATCTAAAAATTCTTTTTACTGCTTTAAGATGAGATTCTTTAGGATTAGATTGAAATCTTGCACATAAACATACACTAAACATTATATCAGGTCTACTTGCAGTAATGTAAAGAAGTAATCCAATCATACCTCGATAGAGCTTTTGATCAACATTCTTATCATTTTCATCTTTGTCAAGTGATGTAGTAGTGCTCATTGGTGTTGGTTTGCTTGATGAATTTTCCAATCCAAATCGTTTGAGTAAATCTTTTGCATACTTGCTTTGATTGATGAATATTCCTTCTTTCAATTGTTTAATTTGTAGTCCAAGAAAGAAATTTAGTTCACCCATGTGACTCATTTCAAATTCATCATGCATAGTCTTAGCAAATTCTTGACAAAGATTGTTGTTAGTAGAACCAAAAATAATATCATCTACATAAATTTGAATTAGTAAAATATCTTTGTTTATTTTCTTAATAAATAATGTTGAATCAACTTTTCCAATTTCAAAACCTGAAGTTAAAAGAAACTTCTTTAATCTATCATACCAAGCACGAGGTGCTTGTTTAAGACCATATAATGCTTTCTTAAGTTTAAAAACATGATTTAGAAAACTTTCATGTTCAAAACCTGGAGGTTGTTCTACAAAAACTTCTTCTTTTATAAAACCATTTAGAAAAGCACTTTTAACATCCATTTGAAATAATTTAAAATTCATAAAACATGCAAATGCAAGTAAAATCCTAATTGATTCTAATCGTGCAACAGGTGCATAAGTTTCATCATAATCAATTCCTTCTTCTTGATTATAACCTTGAGCAACTAATCTAGCTTTGTTTCTAACAACTTGACCAAATTCATCTAATTTGTTTCTAAAAATCTATTTTGTTCCAATAATGGATTTATTTTGAGGTCTAGGTATAAGATCCCAAACATTGTTTCTAGTAAATTGATTAAGTTCATCTTGCATAGCAATTATCCATGAATCATCAAGAAGTGCTTCTTTTATATTTTTAGGTTCAATAATTGAAATAAAAGCATTATGAGCAATCAAATTAAAATGAGATCTTGTAGTTACTTTATCTGAAATATTTCCAATAATTAAATCATGTGGATGATTTTTAACTTCTACAAAATCTTTAGGTAATTCATTTAGTATTTTATCATCTTTTGTAATATCTAACATTGGAGTATCATGAATAGTATCAATTATTTCATCATCATTATTTAATATAATAGGTGTTTTTGAAAAATTTTCATCAAAAGAAACATGTAAGGATTCTTCAATAACTAGTGTTCTTTTGTTATATATTCTGTATGCTTTACTATGATTAGAATATCCAACAAAAATTCCTTCGTCGGATTTAGAATCAAATTTATCTAAATTATCTTTTGTGTTTAAGATAAAACATTTACAACCAAAAACTTTAAAGTAAGAAACTTTAGGAATTTTGTTATAAAATAATTCATAAGAGGTTTTCTTTAAAATAGGTCTTAATAAAACTCTATTTAAAATATAACAAGCTGTTGATACAGCTTCTGCCCAAAAATATTTAGGTAAATTACTATCACATAACATGGTTCTAGCATATTCTTGTAAAGTTCTATTTTTCCTTTCTACAACTCCGTTTTGTGGAGCTGCACTAAGAAAAGAAAAAGTATGTGATATACCATGTTTGTCACAATAATTTGCAAATAATTCATTTTTAAATTCTCCTCCATGATCACTACGAATAGAGATAATAGATGTAGATTTTTGATTTTGAATTCTTTTGCAAAATATTGAAAATTCATTAAAAGCATCATTTTTATTTTTAAGAAAAATTACCCATGTAAATCTAGAAAAATCATCAACAAGAACAAATGCATATCTACTTTCATTTAAAGATGCAACTCTTGATGGACCAAAAAGATCTATATGAATTAATTCTAATGGTCTATTTGTAGATATTACATTTTTAGATTTAAAAGAAGATTTGTGCATTTTTCCTTGTTGACATGCATCACAAAAATTATTTTTAAAAGACATCTTAGGTAAACCATTTACTGAATCATTTTTAGAATCTTAGATATATGTTTAAAATTAACATGTCCAAAACGTTTATGCCATAAAATAGAATCATTAGATGATGCAATAAGACAATGTTCATTTGAAATATTATTCATAGATAACACATATATGTTATTCTTTCTATAACCTTTAAAAATAATAGTTTTTAAATCAATATCATAAATTAAGCATGATTCTTTTTCAAAAACAATTTTAAAACCTTTATCACAAAGTTGACTAATACTTAGTAAATTATGTTTAAGATCATCAACTAAAAGAACATTATCAATGATAGGTTTGTTTGGATTACCGACAGATCCAATACCGATGACTTTTCCTTTGTTGTTATCTCCAAAAGTAACGGTACCACCATCCTTGTTTTGAAAAGATGATAACAATTGTATGTTTCCAGTCATATGTTTGGAGCAACCACTATTCAAAATCCACCTATCTTTCTTGGGTACCTGAAATAATAAACATTTATATTTTGGTACCCATACTATGTTGGGTCCTTTAAATTAGCCTTTAGGAAACCAAACCCATGAAGAGTTTGATTTGCCTAAATAGTTAGGTGATAAACAAATATTTTTAATAAAATCAGAAATATAAAATTCTTATGTAAAGAAGATAATTCTTTTGGAACCCAAATAGAAAATAATTTTGATTTCTTTTTACACAAATTTTCAGTTCTATAATCATACAAGTCATGAGAAGGTTTTACAAAAATTGTTTTCTTTGAATTATTTTTATTAAATTTAAAACCTAATCCTTTTGTCTTTTGTGATTCTCTTTGAAAAGAAAGAATATTATTAAGATTTTCTTTTCCTTTATTAAATTTGCTTACATTTAGACATATATCTTCATATCTTGATTTAAAAGAAGAAATATCTTTTTCTAAATTGTTAATACGAATATTTAAATCATTACATTCTGATTTTAAATATTTATTTTCATTAGATAAGCATTCATTTTCTTTAAGTAAAGAAAAATTTTCTTCTTTCAAATAAATTATTTGAGAATTAGAAAAAATAGAGGAATTTAAATCAGAAATTTCTTCAAGTAATCTTTTATTTTCACCTTTAAAAAAATTATGTGATGTTTTTAATCTCACAAAAGTTTCATATAATTCATTGAAAGCATCTAAAAGTTCTTCATTTTCACTTACTTCATCATGTGCCATGAAACACATGTGAGCACTTTCCTTTTCTTTAATATCTTCATCTGAGGATGACTCATCACTATCATCCCAAGTGACTGCCATTGCTTTCCTTTTCTTGTTATTTTGAATGTTGTTGAAGTTGTTGAAATAACTTGATTTTTGCTTATTCTTCAATATTGGACAATCTTTCTTCATATGTCCTGGTTTATTACACTTAAAACAAACAGGGTTATTTGAATTTGAACTTTTAGATTTAAAATTACCTCGTTTTATAAATTTCCAAAATTTTCGTGCAAACATGCCCATTTCTTCATCATCATCATCTGAATCTTCTTTATCGGAAGTGGTATTGAATGCAAGAACTTTCTTGTTCTTTGATTCTTCATCATTCTTTCTATCTTCAAGTTGAACTTCATATGCCATAAGATTGCCAATAAGATTTTCAACCGTAAGAGTTGACAAATCATTGGCTTCTTCAATTGTGGTAACTTTCTTTTCCCATTGTGGAGTAAGTGACAAAGTATCTTTCTTACCATCTCCACTTGAGTATATGTTTTTCTAAGACCAATGAGAGAATTTGTGATGTCGGTGAATCTTGTGAACATTTCTCCAATAGTCTCATTTTCCTTCATCTTGAATAATTCAAATCTGTGCACAAGAACAGAAATTTTAGATTCTTTAACTTTATTTGTACCTTCATGAGTTACCTCGAGTGTGTGCCAAATATCATATGCGGATGTGGCCGTTAACACCCTATTAAACTCATTCTTGTCGAGTGCACAAAATAAGGCATTCATGACTTTAGAATCTAAATTTGCATTGTTCCTTTGAGATGTAGTCCATTCCACGAATGAAGTGGTTGGCTTCTCATATTTAGTTTCCACGACGTTCCAAAGTTCATAGCCAATTGATTGAAGATAGATCTTCATTCGACACTTCCAATAGTTGTAGTTCAATCCATCGAACATTGGAGGACGATTTGTAGAGTGACCTTCTTTAAATTGTGATGCATTTGGAGATGCCATCTTTCACCTTGCTCTGATACCAAATGTAGGATCTGAAATAGATACACTTGAACACTAGAGGGGGGTGAATAGTGTTCTTTTAAAAGTTATGCAAAGTATATTATAAATTGCAATGAAAAATAGCAATCTCAGAAAATCACAATCACAAACACATGTATTTTATATTGGTTCCACCAATCTGGTGTACATCCAGTCCCCAAGCAAATCCTGCTTGAGAGTTTCCACTATGATTTTGAATAAACTTACAAAATCAAAAGCAAACCTGACCAATTTGCAAGTCCCTGCAAATTGCAACACCAATTGACAAACACCTTGTCAATTTGAACACCAATCTCTACAGCAAGAGATCAACCCTCTCAAACCCGAGAGAAATCCTTTTGAAGTAAGAAAATAATTGATCCTATAAGCCTTGAATGTGTAATGAAGTGCAGCAGTGGCTTAGGATTCTTTTAACCTCTGTAAATTGCCTAAATGATAAGTATTTGATGAATGTTTAAAGGAAATTTCAGAACCTTTTCTTTTTCTCAAAAATCTGAATGTTTTTCACTTGAAAAATTACACAAAGATCAAAGCTTATGGGTGTATATGTCTCTGCAATTTTTCTGAACAAATAACCAATTTATAGCCCTTGAAAAGACAAATTTTTGAATTTTAAAAACGTTTAAAAACGGCTATAAACAGTCACATATTCAAACTTTGAAAACTGGAAAAACTGTATCTGTAGTCGACTACTGTTGACATTAGTCGACTATACTGAGTTCAAACAGACTCTGTGTTTTCGGAAAATTTTCTCAGTAGTCGACTATAATGCTCATTAGTCGACTACACTGTATTTTGACAGAAACTTATAAATTGAAATTTGAGTTCAGTAGTCGACTATTATGTTAATTGGTCGACTACACTGTAAAATATCAGAAACTTATGTTTCTGTCAAATACTTGAGTAGTCGACTATAATTACTATTAGTCGACTTTACTGTAAATTGACAGAAACATGTATTTGAGTTTAATACAAGAGTAGTCGACTACTATTCTAATTAGTCGACTACTAAGAGTAAAAATTCAGCTATAAAGAGTTTTTATAATCAAGTTTTAATTATTATTCTAATGGTTAACATAAGGGATTTCTATAGTTAACCAACACACTAAGCCTGTGTTAGTGTGTTCTAATATTGTGTGTGTGTGCATGTGTGTGATCAAGGCTTGTACAATAATTCTAAGTAAAGAAAATATAAAATACATTATCTCATTTGTTCTTCATTTTCTTCACTTCAAAATACCTTGAAATCAACTTGCACTTTTCACATATTCTGATATTGAAATCTGCATATAAGAGTTAGTGCACACACATTTTATAAATTGTTATCATCAAAACACTATCATGGAGATATGATATTCAACATACTGGAGCAACCCCGTACTCTCTAGTGTATGGGAGTGAAGCAGTTTTTCTATTGGAAATTCAAATTCCATCTCTTCGGATCACTCTTGCAACGGAGATGACAACCAAAGAACAATATCGGAAACATCTCGAAGAACTAGAGATGCTTGATAAAAAGCGCTTGGAAGCCTAACAGCATATTGCATTCTATCAATCTAGAATTTCCCGAGCTTTTGACAAAAAGGTTCGATAATGGAGTTTTAGAGAAGGGAACTTGGTCTTTAGATGTCCGACGACCAATGATCCTCAATTCTAAGAAGAAAGGCAAGTTTGAACCCAAATGGGAAGAACCATTTGTGGTGAAGATAGTCTATTAGAACGGCGTATATCGCCTTATCACCAAGGAAGGCGCCCAGCTTATGATGCCGACTCAAACGGTAGTTGTTAAAGGCTCATCAAACCCGTTGATGGTTGAGGGTTTGTCAAAAATCCTATGAGAACCCCGCAAGGGATGAGTAAGTCTATGTATTCAAAAATCATAGCGCTAAGTCTAAAAGAATTCATTCTTTTAGCATAATGTCACTTGCAGAACGGATTTTAACAATCTGCATAGCCCGATTCAAACGGTAATGAGTAAAGGCAAGCCAAATCCATTAATGGATGAGGGTTTGCCAAAAATCCTATAAATATTATGGTTATTCATCCTAGATAATGTTCATAATAAAGAGAATAGTGAGCCAAAGAAAAGATTTTATTTCATTAATAAAGTCAAAATGAAGGAACTATCGCTCCGAGTACAACCCGCGGCTGAGAATCTGATAGTCCAGCATAGATCATTGGCAAAACTCCGCTCGAGTTGAGCCTGCAACTTAGCTCGAATGGAATCTTTAGATGTATCCAGTATCTTCGCGGCTGTACTCCTCAAATTAGCCAACTTCTCTTCTGTAGGCTCCAGCTTCCCCAATGTCTATCTTCAAGAGTCATCAGCATTAGCTAAGTCATCCTCAAGAATAGCACGAGATTCTTCGGCATACTTCAAGGCCTTCTTAAGTTCATCTATCTCCTCATCGGTCGAAGCTAGAGAGCTAAGTAAATCAGCCTTAGCTTTGTCCTTCCTTATGTGATTAGCCCTCATCTGTATAACAAAGCTCTCTTGTGACAGAAGATCATGTCCAATGGATACTTGGAGTCATGCTACTGCTTCAACTCTGATTCCAACTGAGTAGCAACAAAATAGGGAGCACCTCTTGTCTTCTGTTCCCCTAACTCATGGGATTCATGCTCTAGTATGGCAAGATCGACAATAAGGGAATCGGCTAGCTTGGGGTACCCCTCCTCCCTAATCATCATCTTATGACGGTCAAGTGATCGTCTGTACTGATCAAAACAGAATCCATGATGAACGATCATCTTGACCATCTTATCCAAGAAAGTAAGGAAACTCTCAAGATCTATCTGGAACATGTCTGTGCCAGGATAAGTATCAGATAATAAAGCCATAATGAGCTCATATGGACATGGTGTAAACCTACAAATAATCATATGAAGAGGTAAGAAACCCTAGAATATTGTGGGGAAATTCAAAACGAATTTTGAGCTTACCAGCACCGACAGAGGTTCTTTCATTTTGATGTCCTGTAGTAGGCTCCACCAATCTAGTCTCGGTAGAGTCGGGAATGATAGCAGGTGCGACTGTCGACGATATATCGAATGCTCTAGGGAGTCTGCAATGCCCAGAGGGTTTAGGGGAATAGCAGCCTAAAGATGAGAATCGAACGACTGACTCATGGCCATACTTCCCTACAGTAGGGAAGAGACAGAACCCTCAGGCAGACTGGAGACACTAGGAATCGTAGTAGTATCAGTTCTAGTGGCTGGTCCTGCGATTACAACTCTTCGTCTTTCAAATAGAGATTTCGACAAATGAAGAGAATGATGATGTAGAGGATTACATGCATACCTACGGATAAACCACCCTCAGGCAGACTGGAGACACCGGGAATCATAGTAGTATCAGTCTTAGTGGCTGGTCCTACGATTATAACTCTTTATCAGTAAAATAGAAATTTTGACAAATAAAGAGAATGATGATACAGAGGATTACATGTGTAACTCCGGATAAACCACCCTTAGGTAAACTAGGGATACCAGAAATCGTAGCCGTATCAGTTCTAGTGGCTTGTCCTACAATTAGAATTCCCTATTAATCAAATAGAGATTTCGACAAGTAAAGAAAATAACAATGTCGGAGATTAGATGCATACCTACAAAAGAACCACCTTCAATGGATGATCTGCAGCTTCTCTGGTAGCTTGCTTTGCCAACATCTCAACGAGCAACCTAGTGTCGGATCCTGAGAAACTCGGTGCTGAAACGTACATGTGCTCACTAAATCCCCCAAGACCATGCCATGAAAAGTCTCATCCTAGATTGTTCTCTCCAGCACAGCATCTGCATAAGAATTTAAGTGTTGGATATATAAGAAGAAGATAAAAGTTCATGATTAAGAAGTGCGGACTCACTTGTGGTAGAGGCAGGAGGCTCATCCACCCTGATATTCATGCCCGCCTTCAATTTGTCTAAAAGAGAATGAAGCACGAAAGTGATTAAAGGGGGAACGAATTTCTAATTGCCTAACTCCTTTAACTACCACTCGAATGGTGTATTGCCGATGTTAGATATACCTAGGCATAAAATACTCGGCTCAATGGTATTATCCTAGTTTGCATCCCGGTTTGCTCCAACATATGTAGGCTCATCACGAATGACATCGCACATTTGCTGCACAAAGCTCGGGCTATCTAAATTGCCAGGATCGAAGAATACAGAGTCATGCGGAAGTTCACCTCCGTCATGGCTTCCTGAAACACAGAACATGATTAGGTTCAGGAATCCAGAAGAACACCATTTTAATGTCATGAAAATAATGGAACATTACCTTCCTCTGCACCAGTAGTTATAGTACCTCGTAACTCTGCTTCACGGGTGCGCTGACGAATATGTGACTTATGAGCGGTCTTCTTCCGCTTTAGGGGACAAACCTCTATAGGACTAGTGAATCGCTCATGCGTAGATTTAGTACGCATCTCAACCTGTGCAGGAGCCTTGGCGTTGGATTGTAATCTTGAGTAACGGAAAATAAGAGGTTCATGCTCGTCAACCATCCTACCTGGAGTGACAAGAGTCATCTTATTAGGATAAGTAAATAAAACCTTTCGTTCCGGCTCTGGAGGAGCCGGTCGAGATCTAGAGCGTTGAGACCAACGAAGAAATGCCAGATCAATTAATTCTGAAAAGAAAGAGTCTGATAGACCTGTCTCAGATTCTTCCTCATCAACTCCAACGTCAGTGTCCATATCCCTAAATTCTTCTTCAGAAGTCTCATCCTCATCATCAATAGGAAGGAGCTCCTCATCATCCTCCATCCGGCTTTTTCTCGAACGGGAGGGTTTGACAGCTTTCTTCTCTTGCTTCTTCAAAAGCTGAGCCTTACGAGTAGCTTTATGGTAGTCTGGAACAAGTGCTCAGCTTCCAACTCTGAGAGGCTCTTAACATCTAGAAGCTCGTTGGTAGAAAGGAGCCATTTACAGCTGAGAAAGGTAAGCGATGGCTTGCTTTTGGATGAAGGGAGAGCGAAATAGGTGCCGGTACAACCCATCATAGTCCAGAGCCATGCGCGGGCGCCGTCAATAAGACCTCCTTTAGTCCTCAAGCCTCGGTTCGGGTTCCCAACATATAGTTGGTCATAACCGAACTGACGAGCGAAGCGGCAAGGGAGATAGGGCTCTATGTGACAACGACCCTTCACTCGAAGAACGAGGTATCCAACATGAATGTTCACCAACCAACAGAAGCAACCAACATCAAGGGAGGTTCGACCGGCCCTCGGCTTCTCCTCATTAATCAATACGTTATCATAGCGGCCCGAGAAGCGAGGAAAACACTTGAAGAACTCCCAGCTCCTACGAACTTGGAGCTCTCACTGTACATTAGCGAATGTCTTCATGAACCACTTACTCCCCTCTAACAACTACAAAAAAGGACAGAGGCATCGGTAGTACTAGGCATCGACATCAAATCAAGATGGTGAAGGACAAGTCATGCCATAAGTACGTATACGGAAGCTCAACCTTTACGGAGAGGATCTCGGTCGACAGTTCAGAACCCACATGTATAAAACCATCTACCAAATACCTAAGCCCACAATGAATGCCAGTAATCATCACTGGAAGCAGAGAAAGATCCTTCCCATGAGCTAACTAAATGGCAGGGAGGAGGACCTCAATAGGTAAAGCATTAGAGAACTGGTATAGAATGACGCACTTCTTCAACCAGAGGGCGAGATAGCCCGCCAGGAGGGTCTTAGGCCGAATAGTCTTCCGTGCATGACAAAGAAACGTCCGAAATTTGGTCCCTACTGGAAAGGAACCATCCACACTAGCGGTATTGAATGAACAAGTGTCAGCCCTCTCAATTAAGTCATTGACAGATTACAAGCCTTGATTGATGCCTTGAACAAGTGTCTGTAGGCGTATAAAATTGCCTATAGGTCCCACAATACAGCTGGAC
>BQKN01000491.1:42335-114914 GCA_022839385.1 Asparagus kiusianus | reverse complement strand
AACCGATAAACTGTTATCAAGAGTGCAATGACATCAATGAAGAAAGGCACAAATTTTCCCGCGAACAGTGTCAGCCCTCTCAATTAAGTCATTAATGGCAGAAGGTGTCAAAGAGGTTAATACGCAAAGAGTCTCGCCCGAATTGCTCTCCAAATGCTAAAATAAATAATTAGCAAACTGCTTCAAGCTGACCTGCTTCTTCCTCTTTGCCAGGGGACTCCCCCTGACCAAGGATGTATAATAATGACACGTGAGGTCCCAGAGTGTGTCATACATGTCGGAGGAATCTCTCTTCAGCTGTCCTAACTGCAAGTTAGAGGTAAAGTACTCTTGATATGGACAATCTCCCATCGGAAGACCAGAAACCTTATGCATCTCATGGAGAGCTAACCCCAACTCTCTACTGCAAGTCAAAAAAGTATTACTATTAGGGTTATAAAACTCTAGCAATGCCAAAAAATGACAGCTGCTGACCGAGAGTCCGTACATAGTGGCTCGTATAGGTGCATACAATCCACTGCGCTTCAGCTCACTCTCCCAACATCCTAAGAAGTAACTACTCATATGAGTCCACCACTTCTTAGGCGGTAAGGACGACCAACCGAAACATCTAAATTCCTTCGGGGGTAACCTCCTCCCAAGCCTAAACAGACGATTCCTCACGGTATGGGCGACTACTGACACCTAGTCCGGTAGCGCTATATTAAGTCCTAGAATTCCTGGTTGAAGGCCGCAAATATAATTATACCCATCAGAACATGGGGTCTTATGATGGGACATAAAGCCACAATGAACTCAATTATGGTCATATGTAAGATTCCAGGACATCTGTCGCTGCACAGCCCACGTTTCCAAATAAGCAAATGAATGCTGATGGGAAATAGAATGAATGTATAAAAGGCTCCCACCATCATCATTCAACCAATGTTCTTCATCAAGGGTCAACTTAGTCGGATCCTCAACATGATCCCTGAATAACTAATCTGGCTTCTCTAAAGACTGGGTAGAAACGGAATCTTTAGTAAAGGCAGCATTAGTAATCAGCTGGCGCAATGAACGGCGGCCCTCATCTCGTATCAATCGATGCACCTCCTCAAGACGACTCTCGTTTAATTGAGGGGTCGAACCATTAGCCTGCCTGTCAACACTAGTAGTGAATGTCTCCTTGTTGTAACTAGTCGTAGCATGAGGTGGAAAACCTTCTGCGGGGAACTCAACTGTAGCAAAACAAACATGGAATCAGAAAATTATTCATAAATTATACAATGGTTGAATTCATCTCACAAGCTAGCGAGATAGAGTCATTCATTGAGTGATTAGCGAGACGATTTCGAGTGTCCTACATAGGAAGGGCGGTATGCATCATCACGTAAACAACGTAATAATGTATCTCGACCCACACAGTGTAATACAACACGAAATCACCCTAACATGCCAGAAGACGTGAATTGGCCAAGCAAAACACGTCTTTTGAAACCTCAATCCCCGCGAATAAGGACGTTGGTTCTTCTTGAATGACCCACGAAGGGGACAAATGAGGGCATGATAGAATCCAAAATCATCCTGAAACCTTAATCCCCGCAGAGGAGGACGTTGGTTCTTCCCAAATGACCTGCAAAGGAGTCAAACGATGATACAGAAAGCATAAAATCTCACCTCCATAAGAGGAACCTACGGAAGCCTCCCTCTCACTATGCTAAGAAGATGAGCGACTCCTATGAAATCATGGTCGGCGCGAAGACATGGTTAATATGCAACAAAAATCAACAGATCAGATACAATCATAAATCCAAGAACCCGAAAATTAAAAGGGAAATTATGAACTTTGACTAAAATCCTAAAAATAAAATAGGGTTTTGTAGTTGACGTCTAATTAAATCTACGGGCTCTATGCATGCTAATAATGAGTTCAATTTGCATTTAAATCCTTCATGATCAACTTTAGGGTGAAATACCCAAAATACCCCTCATTTTTAGGCTCAAAGTTAGTCATGAACACCTACAAATTTTGGCCCAATTTGCACATACCCCTCTCAAATTTTTGGTCATGGGTATGTAGTCCAAACTCTTGAAATTTTAGCCCTTTTGCAAATAAGCCCCTCTACAATATTTGGTTGCTCTTTGCAAATAAACCCCTCAACAATTCCTATCACCTCTCTCCTGGGGGTTCGTGTTGAAGCCTAGGACCCCATTAAGTCTCCACTCCTGCAAGGCGGTGGTTCTAAACGTGTGACTCATGACATGATGAAAGAAGATCTTCTCATGACCTTGGAACCTTCAAAGGAAACAATAAGTTGTCCTGAGAATGTCAACAAAGTTGAAAGGCAAAAGATACTCTCTCAAGAATATCCTAAGCCGCATCCAACTCAACGTCCCCAAAAGAAGAAGTGTCTATCAAACAAAGACAGCATTATACTTAGGGATGGAAGAAAAATCCTTAAGGAATCGCACCAACAAATGATGGGTGCTCCGGTTACCATGTCGATGAGTTGTACCGTCGGCATAGAGGTGTGAGCACAACTCGAAAGAGGACTATTCAAGAAGCAAGTTCTTATTGTCATACAAGAGTCTTATTAAAGAAGTACTTTCAGAATGTAACTGCTCCAAGCAAAAATCCATTCCACAAAGACTCTCAGTATTCCAAAGATTTTCTACACCATTAACTGAAGCATCAAAGCCTAAATCAAGATGTTTCCGAAAGAGTAGATCTACCATCCAAGATGATGAGTTCCCTGAAGTAACCATTAACATGGCTGGCAAGGGAAAAGAAAAGTCTAAATGACATTCAACTAACTCTGATCCTGACTTTACCCTAGGAGAAAGAGTTGACTCGAGGATCTCTCAGAGAATGTCTCAGCTCCAGCTAAGAGCCAACAAACACAGAGACAATTGGAGGATGCATGAAGGAATGTCTTCAGATGATGAGCTTTCAAACGCTTGCTCCTCAATTGCTTCCGATGATAAAATATCTAGCATAGGGCAAGCTAGAGAAGTGTTCATGATCACTCTTGATGTTATGGCTCAAATGCTTCAAGAAGCTCTAGCTAAACAACGAGAAGAAATTAGAGCAGAGATGAAGATGAGGATGGAGTTGGCTATGTAACAAATGAGCGAGTTGCAGGCTCAAAGACCACCACAACCTGAGTCTAGTCAGTGGGCTGAGTCTAGTCGATGCACTACACCTATCACACCTACTCAAATAAATACAGATGACAGCGACCCAGAAGTGGATAAAGTTATTGTTGCTGATACACCTTCCAATAACAATAATGCTACAAGTGGGCGTAATTTAGTTGATTCTCACCAGCATCATCCAAAGAAAGATGCTGGTGAAGACAAGAAAATGATGAAAGAGATTGAAAGCAAAGTCAATGCCTTGATGTCTGCTCAAGAGGTAAAAAAGACCGACATCCCCTGTCCATACCCAAGGGAGTGGGAGTCAATTTCGCACCTACCAAAGTTCAATCTGATTCACTTCACACTATTTGACAGGAGAGGCTCATCAACCCAGCATCTGATCTACTTCAAGTCTTATTAGGGTATAATCTCTAAAAATAAACCTCTGATGATTCGGTCATTCGTAGGCACCCTTCGCGGAGCTGCCTTTGATTGGTACGAATGTCTCAAGCTAGGAAGCATCAACTGTTAGGATGATATAGAAAGCATGTTCCTCAGTAATTTCTTTGATGATAACGCTGAAGTATTAATTGGAACCCCTTTGGATGAGAAGTAGAAAGATGGGGAGTCAGTTAGTAATTTTGTTAAACACTTCTGTAACCGGTCCATGAATTGTAGTGATCCGGTTATAGAGGAGTTCATATTGCAAACCTACCACAATAATCTCTCCTTGATGTGTTAGAGGCCATGGGGGTAGTACCATCAAGAAAATGAAAGGAGTTGAAGCTATGCGGAGAACAAGCTGAATGCTTTCTTAATAGAAAGAAGACTAAGAGAGGTCAACCGACGGCTAATTATTTGAAGCCTAATTTTACTCCTCGTGGTAAGGGAATGGCACCAGTGACTACTGTTGATGCTCATCAAATGTCACAATAACAACCTCAGAGGCAATAAAAGACTTGTAATCCAAGATTCCAGAGGGTATAGACCTTCAAAGATGATGAAGTTCCAGCCATCTTCAAGTACCTCCTTGACAACAAAAAAATCATTCTGCCACCTATTACAAATCAAGAGGAAGCTAACAAAACTTTGGACCTAAAGTACTGTGCGTATCACAGGAGGGTTCATCACCCCACTAAGACTTATTTTGTTCTTAAAGACAGATTACAAGCCTTGATTGATGCCGACATTATAACAACAAAACTACCAAAGGAGAAGAAGGTGGGAGAAAATATGACGTCTATCAGCTTTGGATCTGGCAACGTCATACCTCCATTGTTGTTCTAGCAGAAGCCTGTTCCAGAGGTGGAAGTAAAGACCATCAACGATGACCCATATAGGCAACGTCAGAAGGGGCTCGTGCCACATAAAGCCTTTAACGGTGGAATCCTATGGGTTCATCCTAATCTTCTCAAGGATGAACAATGGATAGAGTCTTCCTCTAGGAAGAACTCCAAGAGCAATGGAAAATCTTGTTTTGTTATTTCACCAGCTTAAGAGAAAGATGATGAGGGCATTCTAACCCTTTCACTTTCTGAAGATGAGCACGAGATTTTGGTAGCTGGCGGAGAGCCTACCTTTACCACCAGAAGTGGGAACGAATACCAATATAAATATCTAGAATTTCTCGATAAAAATGCTAAGACATTAGCTGAACTGTGGGTGGTTACAATACCTCCTGAGCCTTCTGAGAAGCCCTAACAATAATCAACTACTATACAGAAGGAAGTTGAGGTAAAGCAGAAGGAAAAGGAACACAAGTATAAAGAGGTTTAGAATCCAAAGCAGTCTTGATTCAATCGGCCAATTGGGAGAGACAAGCCAGAGAGTTCAAACGCTCCATACCGCTTTGATGTTATGGCTCAATTATCTAACATCCCGACGAGGATTACTCTCTATGAGTTGTTGCATCTTTCTAAGGACACCAGGGAGGATTTATAATAAGTCTTGGCTGATTCTGAGGTTTTCCTCACTTAGATCAAGCAAACCCCTGAAGAACCTAAACCATCAGTTCAACACTGCCACTTGGCGGCTAAGTAGTTCCCTTGCATCACTTTCACTCGAGATGATATGCAAGTGAGAAACTCAAAGCATGATAGGCCTTTGTACTTCACCGGGTACAGTGGCTTGACTGTCATCAACAGAATCCAAATTGATATAGGCTCTGCAGTCAGCGTCATGCCACTCCGATTGATGTATCATCTCGAATTCCTGCTAGCAAGTTAGCTTCTATAGGAATTGTTATTTATGGATTCAATACTAGTGGGTCCAGACTATTAGGTAAAATTCGAGTGAAGTACCAACTTGAATAATTAAAGTCTGAGGTCACGTGCTATATTATCGATGCGAAGACCTCCTATAATTTACTATTAGGTCGACCCTGGATCTATAATAATGTTATAGTTCCTTCTACATTGCATCATTGTCTGAAATATGTTGACATTGATAATGAAGTCAAGATAGTAGTCGGGGACAAGCAACCATTCAAGGGGTTGGAGAATTATTTCACTGATTCCCTCTTATATAATGTTGAATCTGATAGTGAACCATTAGCCTATATCATAGATAACAGAGAAGAAGCTAATACTAAAGTCGGGCTCGATTATGACGAATGTCTTGTATTTAATGACATAGAACCCTTTGTAATTGATCTTGACGGTGGTGAATCATTAGATGGATGTTGTAACTAGAAACTTGTCAATTGTAGTTATTTAATAAATGATGATTTAGAGTACGTACCTTGTATTGATGATGTAATGCAGGGATTATACAGAAATCCTAATGTACATGTGCCGCTTCAATCGTCTTACGTGACGAAAAAGCATTTCCAAGACTCATCTGGGATAACTTTCATCCTTTCTACAAAGGCAGGGGGTAGGAAAGAGACAGTCTTCAAAAAGGGAGAGTCATTTCCGCCACCGAATCCCTTTTGGGTGACCTTTAACGATGATGAAGAACATGGTAGGCATTTTTTCAGATCTAGCCCACAAGAACAATACTGTATGATGAAGTGGGGATATAATCTTACGCTCGAAGAAGGTCTTCACTTTGGTCGAGGTGCTCGGGTTCTACCCCGGCCTTCTTATGTACCAAATGAAAAGCCTGACAACTATTACGAGCAAAGGAGGGGTCTAGGCTATATTTATTCGTCTTCCAATGAGTGTTGTTAGCAGCTCAGTAACCATTTATCTGATTGAAATAATGTTAGACATTCATCAGATTCTTCAGTGTAGGACTCTGATGTTAGCCTTGGAGAAATGTTCGAAGGCCTGATGTCAAACATGGTCACTGTCGATGCTACAATAGCAAAGGAAGATGATCAGTTGCCAGTCTGGGAAGATCCTTATCATTTAAACATTTAGTATTGTGACAAATTCGAGCAAAGAGAACCTCCTACAGAAGACAAGGTGGCTCAAGTAAATATGGGTTATGAAACAAATCCGAAGCCCATATTCATCAGCTACAGTCTCCCACCAGAAGAAATAGAGGAATTGATTGCCCTCATCAGAGAATATATTAATGTCTTTGCATAGAACTATGAAGACATGCTAGGACTCGATCCAAACACTGCTAGAAATATGACCATTACCGACGGATATATAGCGACGGACATTTCCGTCGCTATAAGTTGGTCTATAGCGACGGAATTGTTCGTCGCTATATATCCGTCGGTAATGTTGTTATACCGACGAATAATTTAGTAATGGCGATGGAAACTTTCCATTACCATTACTGTCCCAATAGAGAATATCCTTCGGTAAAAAACCAACGTTAATAAACTTTTAGCGATGGTTTTTCAATCGCTAAAAGTTAATTGTCTGAAAAAATTTTAGGGCGCGGGATTATCCAAAAAATTTGGGCAAGCTCGCACCTTGAAATAAACCCCCCTCTCCCCTACCCCTCTCTCTCCCGTCAGATCTCCCCCTCTCCCCACCCTTTTTCTCTCTCTCTCTCTCTCATGGTCTCTCCCCCCCATTCTCTTTCTCTCTCATCCGCACCATTGACCACCACCATCACCGCCATCGTTGCCCAACCATCGCCGCCGCCGCTGCGCCACCACGACCGCTGCCGCCTGCGCCCCCACCACCACCACTGGTCGCCAGCGTCTGTCGACGGGAGAAAGGCAGAGAGAAGGAGAGAGATGAAGGGAGAGAGAGAAAAAAAGATTTTTAATTTATTAATTATATTTTTAATTATAATTAGAATTTAATTTTTGCAAAACAAATAAATTGTGAAAAATAACTCAAACCCTAATAAAAAAACCAAAACCCTAATAAATAAATTTAGTGTGAGTTATGGTTAGGCGAGGGTTAGGGTTAGGGTTAGGGTTGGGTGAGGGTGACGGTGAGGGTTAGGGTTAGGGTTAGGGGAGGGTGAGGATTAGGCAAGGGTTAGGGTTAGGGGAGGGTGAGGGGTGGGGGTAAGGGTGAGGAGGTGAAGGTGAGGGTTAGGGTTAGGGTAAGGTGAGGGCGGTGGTGAGGGTCATGGTGAGGGTGAGGTTGAGGGTTAGGGTTAGGGTTAGGTAAGGGTTGGAGTGAGGGTTGGGGTAGGGGCTAGGGTTAGGTTTTGGGGAGGGTTAGGGTTAGGCGAGGGTTAAGGTTAATTAGGTAAGGGTAGGGGTGGGTGTGGGGGTTAGGGTTAGGGGAGGGTGAGGGTTAGGCAAGGGATAGGGTTAGGTGAGGGTGAGGGCAGAGGTAAGGGCGGGTGTGAGGTTGAGGGTTAGGGTTAGGGTTAGGGTAAAGATGAAGGTGAGGGTTAGGGTTATAGTGAGGGTGAGTGTGAGGTTGAGGGGTTAATTATATAGAAACTGCACACACTATGCACTCATATTTTTGAGCTGTAGAATTCCCCATCCAATAAATACTATATATAATCTCTTTATTTAGTTTTCACATACGCGTACGGGATGGTTGGTGGATACGAGACCATCGTGTTCGGTCCGAAAACCTTTTCATATGCGTATGTGACGGGGGGCTTATATATAAATATTTATTGGATCTATCCAGTGTGGACGGGTTAGGTATGTAAACGTGGCGTGTATCTGTATTTACGTGTGTTCTTATGTACTTTCTTTTTGTTAGAGTTTCTGCGACGCCTACTCGTTGTTCTCCGTGTACTATAGTGTACTCAGAGAACAGCAGGTAGGTGCTGTCAAAATTTTGACGAAATAAAAGTACACTTGAACACACGTAAATACATATACACGCTACGTTTACATACCTAATGGGATAGAAGCCTTCCTCTGATAGCCGGTCACACACGCTTGTCCTAACTTAAAATGATATATGTAGGGATATGCTCACTTCCATTAAGTTTTAAATTCTATATGCTGACAATTTTTGACAAATCATTCATGAGCATACCACGTGATCGAAGGCATCTAGACACCCGATACAAGGATGGTATAGAAGCTTTCTTAGCCTACTCTGACACCAACCTTCTACGATCACTAAACGGGTTGATTTTCTATCCTTGCAAGAATTGTAGGAATGGTAAAATGCTCACTAGGAGTGACGTAAGTTTCCATCTGTCAATCAATGAATTTTATAGCTCTTATGTATTTTAATTCTCATAATTATTAGTCATTTTATTATTTTTTTAACACACTGATTTGTATCTCGTTTTTCTTTATATGCTGAAGCGATTTTTCTTTCTTGACGATTACGTTTGTGCCTGGACTTACTGCTTCATGCAAATCAATCTATCATTCAAGAGGTGGCTTTGAGCTGAAGAAAAAATATTTTGTTCAAATAACAAAAGATTGGGAGCTACTGGCATCTTGACGAGCGTGTAGATGGAGAAGATTTTTTTGCACTTTGCGATTACTGGGACACGGCCGAAATTTAGGTATTATTGAAGTATATATTTTCATTTATTATTTGAATTTCTATATTGTATCTGTATGACATTGTTTTGCAGGGTCGAGCTAAAACAGCAAGGAGGAACCGTAATGCGCCCCACAGTTACGAGCATCACGGGGGCTCCAGGTCCTTCAGCTAGGATTATCATCAATTAGCGCTTGAGGTATATAATATATTAGCTCTTAGGTTATCAATTTGAGTATAATTTATATGTTATGGGTTAATGATATATTTGAATAAAATAGGGAAGGGGAGATCTCGGGCATTTTGCAGACGTATTCTGACTTCTTAGAGCTAAAATTACGACTATGAAGAGAAGAAAGCAAAGAACCAGGATCTGGCTGTAAGTAGCAGTTCATTTGTATAGTCAATTTTTATAACAATGCATTATTAATATGTCAACTTGATCGGGTTGTTTTGATATATCATAGGAGAAATTACATGCCAAGGTGCAGGAGCAATTATCATAGACTTAGGTCGATTCTAACACTCCGACCCAACTAAGTAGAGATGAGGAGAACTGCATTATCGAGACGGTCATTGGACCGAGTAGGAAGAACAGATACCGGTGGAGAGAATCCGAGCATCGACCGTACGAGTCCAGTAGCACCTACGAGTCTACAGCACCACCAGGATGAAGTTCTTCTCAAGACCCGACTATGGAGCAGCGGATGAAAGCGATGGAAGATTGGCAATCGCATCGGGAGTCAGAGCTACTCTAGATGGTGGAGGAAGACTGGAGGCGCCAGGAGAAGAGGGAGCTGGAATTCGCCCAGTTCATATCGACTCTGCCTTCTGATTCTCAGGAGGCATATAGGAGACGGTTTATAGCGGATCAGGTAATATATATATATATATATATATATATATATATATATATATATATTATTTTTAATTAAATGAATTAAATATAAAATTCTTACTTAGTTATGAGTATGCCATGTGACTAAATGATATCACACACACACCGATGCACACTGATACAAACTATTACACACAAACCTTAACTCTCCCCAAAACGCAAAACCAAAAATATATATAATGGTTTTATATGATGGTGGTGTTGGTGGTGTGTGCGTGCGCAGCGATGGTTGTATTGGTTGGTGAGTTGGTTAGTTGGTTGTTTTGTTTTATTGTGGTGCGTTCGTGCGTAGGGTCGTTGGTTATGTTATTTGTTGGTGGGTGTTTTCGCCGTGGTGGGGGAGGGGAAGGAGTGGGGATTTGGTGGTGGTGGTGGTGGTGGTGATGGAGGGGGAGGGGGTGGAGGTAGAGTTTGGTTGGTTAGTGGGTAGGGTTGGGGGATTGTGGTGGTAGTGGTGGTGTTGTTATTGTTGTGTTGTGGTGTTGTGTTGTGTTGTCGTGGTCGTTATGTGATTGGTTGGTGTCGGGTTTGGTCGTGGTGGGGGGAGGGGGAGGTGTGGGGATTGGGCGGAGCTGGATACGTGTACGTGCGCGTTTATGGAGAAAGGTACGCGTGCGTGAGTGTGTGCGAGTGGGGTTAGGGTGTGTGCGCGTGTTGTTAAAAACATGTGCGTGCTTGCGTATAATACATAAAAATATGACATGATACTCTCTCTGAAATATATAACATGTAAGAATATGCCATGATACTCTCTTATTGCTATACTTTCATATCTTGCCGTGTTGTTTTATAATTTGTTACTTTACTGTAAAATTCAGTTTTTGATGATGTACGTATTGCTCTATAACTCTTGTTAACGTTTGATTTATATTTTCAGGCCGGGACTTCTCGACAAGGTGGAGCTGGTGATCAGGATGATAATGATCGGGACAGATTTGTTTTGTTTTAACTTTGAAAATAATCAGTGTGCTGTATAAATAACATTTATAATGTTGGGACATTTATTTTATTTTTAGTGAAATATGTGTTATATTTGTGTGAGAATGAAATATGTGTTATATGTGGTTGTGCTGTGTAGATTTATTGTACAGATTTTATTGTGAAATATATTGTATAGGGTTTTTAAATTTCCAAAATTTTTTTTAAAAAAATACTGCTACTTTTTAGCGACGGATTTTCCGTCGCTAAAAATGCTTTTAGCGACGGAAAACGGATACAGTAAACAAAAACTGACACGCACTTTTGGTGATAGATTTTCCATCGCCAAAAGTTATATTGACAGAATTTGTCGTCGCAAAGAACCTAACAAAAATAACGGATTTTCCGTCGTTAAATTTCCATTGCTGAAATTTAGCGACGAAAAAGCCGTCGCTAAAACTTACTTTGCCTACCCTCTCTGTAGTGACAGAGTTTTGTTGACAGAATTATTATTTTTCTATCGCTAAAACTTTTAGCGACGGATTTTTAACTTTTGGCGACGGATTTGTCCGTCGCCAAAAGTCCAGTACACAGTAGTGAAATGTGGTTATGCATCGACTCAACATCAAACCGGATGCCAAACCTGTTGAGCAACAATAAAAAAGGTTTTGTCCATAGATCATGGAGTTGATTGAAGCTGAGGTCAAAAAGTTGATCAACTCAAGCTTCATCAGAGAAGAGCAACATCCAGATTGGTTTGTGAATATTATTTTGCTCCTTAAAAAGAATGGAAAAATCAAAATCTACATTAATTTTAGAGATCTGAATATCATCTGCCCAAAAGATGACTTTCCTCTTCCTATCACAGATGTCATCATAGACAACATATGTGGGTTTGAGATAATGTCATTCATGGATGTATTCTTAGGGTACAATTAAATTAAAATGCATCCAGATGATGAAAGCACACATCATTCAGAACACTGCTTAGTATCTTTTGATACACAGTTATTCCATTCGGCCTAAAGAATACGAGTGCTACGTAGCAACGAGCCATGACGAATATTTTTCAAGAACATCTCCGAAAAACCATCGAATACTATATTGATGATTTGGTCGTTAAAAGCCACAACAAAAATGACCACATTAAAGACTTGAGGATAATGTTTGATCTCATGCGAAGTCATCAATTGAAGATGAATCCTACCAAGTCTTTCTTGGGAATGTGCAGTAGCAAGTTCCTCAGATTCATCGTCACCACGAAAGGTATCCACATTGATCCCGATAAGGTAAAAACGGTCCACGAATTGCAACCTCCGAGAAATTTCAAAGAACTCAGAGGTTACAAGGATGATTGGCGTACATCCACTGATTCATCTTGAATCTTGTAGGAAAATATCAACAATTCTCTATGCTCATAAAGAAAGGTGTGTCATTCATTTGGGATGATGCTTGTCAGAAATCATTCGAAGACATTAATACGAACTTATCAAATCCTCCTATCCTCGTCACACTGAAGTCAGGGAAACCGTTCCTGATTTATGTGAAAGTGATGAACCACTCATTAAGTGCTCTACTAGCATAAGACGATGACAACGGTCATGAGCGGATAGTTTATTATTTGATCAGAACATTGGTTGGTGCTGAATCTCGATATTCGATAATTAAGAAGGAGT
The DNA here is from genome assembly GCA_022839385.1 of Asparagus kiusianus. Lineage (NCBI taxonomy): Eukaryota > Viridiplantae > Streptophyta > Magnoliopsida > Asparagales > Asparagaceae > Asparagus > Asparagus kiusianus. Next base: position 102,480 of record BQKN01000491.1, on the reverse strand, counting down.
CCCTTGCCCTGGTGTTTGCAATTCAAAAGATGTGACACTATTTGGTTGGACAGATAATTTACATCATTTCCAACGTTAATCCAATTTGGGTGTTCATGACGCGACCGGCTTCTATGAATTGACGATTAGCAAGATGGGCTTTGCTTCTGTCACAATACAATATTCCCTTTAGACAATAAAAGTCAGTCAAAGAGTAGACAATTTGTGATCTTCTAGCGGTTCACCCTATGAAACATAAAGCATAGCTATATGAAGATTTGTTGGATGAAACCCACGAAGTCAACACTACCTCTCATCAACAAGTGTGACGGTTGTATTTCGACGGCGCCTCTTGAGCAACTCATGTGGCAAGTACTCCTGGATATTCAAAGATTTCCTTAGGAGTCAGAGTCATCTTAGTTTCCCTAGAGAAGCATGTGATACCTCAAGCCTATTCACTAATAGAGTCATGTTCCAACAACGTGACCGAATATAATACGCTCCTCATTGGACTCAGTTTCGCCAAAGAGCTAAGGGTGGAGTACCTTGAAGCCTTTGCCAATTCTTAGCTAATAATCAACCAAGTTCGAGGAGAATACGAAGTCAGGAATCAAGACTTGATCCCGTATTATAAAGTGGTTGTTGAGATGGTGGAATCATTTGAAGATTTCTTCATCGAGTACATCTCGTGCCTTTAGAACACATACGCAGATGCACTGGTAGCATTGGCAGTCTCTCTAGCGCAACCTCCTGAGACGAAACTGCTGGTTACTGTGAGAACTCATCAACTCTTCATACTAGACTATTCCCTAGACATCAAAGAGGTGCATGCAACTAGACTCGAACTCGAACCTCGAGACTTGTGCTTCCTAATTATTAACTATGTCTTACACGACATCTTGCCGGAAGACATAAAAGAAAGGGACTCAGTCTGGCAAAGAGCACTAAAGTTTTACTACAATGCAGCAACCCAGATGCTTTATCACCGTACATATGATGGCCTGTTGCTCCGATGCCTTTAAACCAAAGAGGCAGAATAAGCCCTCAAGGAAGCGAATGATGGAACTTGTAGTACACACCAGCCCAGTCCCAAGCTATATGATCGCCTTAGAAGATTAGGCTATTATTGTCCCACTATGGTCAAAGACACAATCGCGTATGCCCGACGATGCCACGCATGTTAGATACATACCAATTATATGCATCAGCCACCGGAGCACTTGCACCCTTCAACCACGTCTTGGCTATTTGAAATCTGGGAATGGACATTGTTGGTCCCATTTTTCCTCCATCAACCAAAAGTGATCGTTTTACTTTGGCAATCACTGACTATTTCTTCAAGTGAGCTAAAGCAATACCACTCAAAGAAGTATAGACGAGCAATGTCATTAAGCTCATCAAACCCCATATCATCTATCGATACGGTGTTCCAAGACAAATCGTGCATGATAACGGCCCTCAGTTTGTTAGTAATGCATTCATCAAATTTTATAGAAAGTTCAGAATTCAAGACGTCTCGTCAACAGTAAACAATCCCACTGCAAATGGTTTATCTGAGCCCTTCAACAAGACCATCATTACGATATTGACGAAGCTAGTAAAAACTAACAAGGGAGATTAGGATGACAAACTTGGTGAGGCTCTCTGTACCTATCGTACCACAGTCCGCACACCTACCAGAGCAACTCCATATTCTCTAGTGTATGGGTGTGAGGCTATTCTTACCTTGGAAATTCAGATTACATCCCTTCGCATCACTCTTGCATTAGGGATGACGAAGGAAGAGCAATATCAAAAACATCTCGAAGAACTTGAGATGTTAGATGAGAAACACTTGGAAGCTCAACAACAAATTGAGTTATACCAAGCTAGAATCTCTAAACCCTTTGACAAAAAGGTCCAGTAGCGGGTCTTTAAAGAGGGAGACTTGGTACTTGTCATTCGGTGACCAATGATACTCAACTCAAAGAAGAAAGTCAAGTCCAACCCAAATGGGAGAACCGTTTGTAGTAGAGATAATCTACTCAAATGGAGCATATTGCTTGATCACCCAATATAATGACAAGATTATGATGCTAAATAATATGAAGTTCCTCAAGAAGTACTACCTCTTAGGTCCTTTGTTTTGATGATAATTTACAAACACCATTATTAGTGCTAATCGTTTATTGAGCTATATTGTAGATCACATATCATTAGCACCTTTCATGGAGGATTGGATAGAAAATGAGCTATAACGACAATATTCAAGGAGGCGGAGGCAAAGTAATGAAGAAAACCTTTCAAGAGCACTATATTCATGAGAAGCTTCATTAACTCAAAAGCAAATATCAAGACTCAAGCCATGTACTCATATGTGAGGGATATTTGTTATTTTGTTTTCTCTCTAGTACTTAATATAGGCAAGTAGTTAGTTGATTACATTTGAAGCTCATGGGATAACACACTTGCACACTTTCATAAACTCATATTTAGTTACTTTTGCTAAAATAGTGATTTTACAAATACGAGGACCTTTTTATAAAATTCCTTTTTAAACAAGTTTGTTAAAATGTTTATAAACTGTTTACAAAGTTTTACAACTTTTGGAATTTATTTACTATTTTTTACAGAGCTTTGAAACTCAATTTCAAAATTATTTTAGGCTGATAACTTGTTATCAGCTGACTGATCAGTCAACTGATGAAATCAGTGACGTGTCGATCGATGAAAGTGCTTAGAATCATCAAAAAGTCTCTGTTCTGTTTTGGTCGATTGACCAATCGACTAACGAGGTCGTCAGTCGACTGAAATGATCGTCAGTTGACTGATGATCTGGAAATCGTATACAACGATCAGCTCATTCGTCGACTGATGCTTCCCGTCAGTCGACTAATGGGTACAGTAAAGGCTAGTTTTTTACAGAATCTATTTCTAAAGAATACAACAACTAAAACCCCAATGAGTAAATATGTCAAAAAGGATAGTGGTAAAATGACCGAAGATGAAAGAAACCTAGCCAACCTTAACATTAAGGCCATGAATCCACTAATTTGTGGTCTTACCCCCAATGAGTAAAAGAGAGTTTCTATATGTGCAACATCACTCGAAATTTGGGAGAAGTTATGCATTACCCATGAGGAAACCCCCCAAGTGAAGGAGTCTAAGATTAGTGGTCTCATGCATGATTATGAACTATTCAAAATGATTCCAAGTGAATCTATTGACTCTATGTTTTCTCGGTTCACTAATGTTATAAATGAATTACATGGTCTTGATAAGGTCTTAGAGAATCAAGAGATGTGCTACAAAATTCTTTGCTCTTTGACGCCAGCTTGGGAACCTAAAGCTACAGCCATTGAAGAAGCACATGATCTATCTACTCTCACTCTTGATGGACTCATTAGCAAGCTCAAAGTCCATGAGAAGAAGGTTAAGGAGAAGGAAGAAGCACCCCCAAAGGCAACCGAGGATCACCCCAAAAATCAAAGTCCATAGCTCTCAAGGGAGCAATTGACGATTCATCCTCCTTAGATAATAAAGATGATGTCTCTAGAGAAGTGGCACACCTCTCTAGAAGGATATCAAGACTAATTAAAATAAACAAAAATTTTAAGAATCGATCTAACAACAAATTTTCTTCTCGTATAGGTAAATGCTTTGAATGCAACGAACCGGGACACTTAGCCAAGGATTGTCCTAAGCTCAAGGAGAAGTATTTGAAATACAATAAGAAGAAGGCTATGTATGTTGGATGGGATGAATCCAAACCAAGTGATTCGGATAGTGATGATGAGGGTGCCAAGATTGCTCTTCATGACCAGAACATTTGTTTCATGGCTCATGAAGATGAGGTACAATCTGAAACTGAAAGTGAATCTCTTTATATGCAATACGAATTAGAAGCGGCTTTAGAAGAATTAAAATTTGAAGTTAAGAAATTAGCAAAAGAATATTCTTCATTCAAATAATTGCTTGTTTCTTGTGACTCTAAGTTTGAGCAACTATAATCATCTCTTGCTCTAAAAGATGAGATGATAGGAGATCTAGACTTTGAAAACAAATAACTAAGATCTAAAGTTGAGAGATTAGAAAATAAAAACATTGGAATTAAATCTAATCATGCTCATTCTAGTCATCATCATGTTAGTAGAAAATGGTATCATCAATCTCATGCTCCTACATACAAGAAAATTTTTTGTGCACATATTGCATGAAATATGGTCATATTTTTACTCATTGTAGAATTAAAAATAACATTAATCATTATGAGTTAATATGGGTACCCAAGGGTACCAAAAATACTAACACTCAAGGACCCAAAACTTGGGTACCTAAAGGTTCTACAACTTGTTTATATGTAGGAAACGTCTTGCATAAGACGTAAGGAGTTGTGGTACCCTGATAGTGGTTGCTCTCATCACATGACGGGTAATAAAGAATTATTTGCAATCCTATCAAGGATTGAAGGAGGCAATGTCTCCTTCGGTGGTAGCGAGAAAGGTAAAATCATAGGAATCGGTTCTATTGGTAAGATACTTTCTCCCATAATTGAGGATGTTTATTTTGTTAAAGGACTAAATCAGAATCTTCTTAGCATTAGTCAATTAAGTGAAAAAGGCTTTGATATCTCTTTTAAACCGGATAAATGTATGGTTAGTATGAATGATAAAGTTATTTTTGTTGCTTTTAGAATATCTAATGTTTATATTTTTGAGATGAATGAGCTAATAGATCAAGATGTTAAGTGTCTTGCCGCAGTGGATGGGGATACTTGGATTTGGCACAAGAGACTTGGACATGCTAACATGAAGCTTATATCTAAGCTATCCAAGAAGAATTTAGTAAGAGGATTACAAAATCTATCTTATATTAAGGATTCTTCTTGTGAGGAATGCGCCAAGGTTAAACAAACTAAAACTTCTTCCAAATCCATAAATGAGGTATCCACTTCTAAACCTTTACAATTATTACATCTTGATCTCTTTGGACCCATGCGTGTTGCCTCTTTAGGAGGCAAACACTATGTTTTTGTTATTATTGATGATTTCTCCCGCTTTACATGGGTAATTTTTCTTGCTAATAAAGATGAATGTTTTGAAAAGTTTTCTCATTTTGTAAAAAGAATTAAAAATGGAAACGATTTAAAAGTTGTTAAAACTAGAAGTGATCATGGTGGAGAATTTAGAAACAAATTCTTTAATGATTTTTGTGCTCATCATGGTATAACACATGTGTTTTCTGCTCCAACAACGCCCAAACAAAATGGTGTTGCTGAACGGAAAATTAGAACCATACATAAGATGGCACGCACAATGATAAACTCTTATGATTTGCCAAAATAATTTTGGGCGGAAGCCGTTAACACGACTTGCCATGTTTTAAATCGTGTTTTGATTAGACCTTCTTTTAAGAAAACTCCTTATGAACTCTTTTTTGGCAAAATTCCACATATTGGATATTTTTGCATCTTTGGTTATAAATGCTTTATCTTAAATACTAAAGACCACCATGATAAATTTAATTCAAAAATTAATATTGGGATTTTTTGGGATATGCTCCTAGAAGTAAGGCTTATAGAGTTTTCAACAAGTGAACACTCATTGTTGAAGAGTCTATAAACGTTACTTTTGATGAATCTAATATTAGTTTGTAAGAAAATTTGCATGGGGATGATGATGAGGTTGAGGAAGGAATGGAGCTCTTGCAAATCCTCAACGAAGGCACAAGTTGATGGGAAGAACATAAATGAACAAACTCAAGAAGAACTTCCCAAGGCTTGAAAGTTTTCAACGGATCACCCTAAAGACCAAATTTTAGGGAGTCCATCCAAATTCGTTTTGACTCGTTCAAAAACAATGAGCGAATGTGGTAATGTAGCCTTTTTATCCCAAATAGGACCTAAACGTATTGATGATACTTTGAAAGATGAGTTTTGGATTTTAGCTATGTATGAAGAGTTGAATAACTTTCAAAAAAATTGTTTCGAAATTAGTTCCTAGACCAAATAATACTTCTATTATTGGAACTTAATGGGTTTTTAGAAATAATCTTGATGAGTTTGGCATAGTAACTAGAATAAAGCTTGCTTAGTTGTCCAATGATACAATCAATAGGAGGGTATAGACTATGATGAAATTTTTGCACCAATTGTAAGATTAAAATCTATTAGAATATTTTTGGCCTTTGCAAGTTTTAATAATTTTAAATTATTTTAAATGGATGTCAAAAGTGCTTTCTTAAATTGTTTTATTAAAGAAGAGGTTTATGATGAGCAACCCCCTGGCTTTATTGATTCATCTTTTCCAAATCATGTATATCGAGTTTAAAAAGCTTTATATGGGTTAAAACAAGCTCCTAGAGCTTGGTATGCTCACGTCTCAAGTTTCTCATTGAAAATGGTTTTTCAAAAGGACCAATTGATAACACTCTTTTTGTTAGAAAATGGAAAATTGATTTTATTTTAGTTCAAATTTATGTAGATGATATTTTTTTTGGTGCCACTGATGAATCTTTATGCAACAACTTTTCTAAAGTAATGCAAGATCAATTTGAGATGAGTATGATGGGAGAGCTCACTTTCTTTCTTGGCCTCCAAGTTAAGCAATCTAATGATGACATCTTCGTATCACAAAGCAAATATGCTAGGGAGTTCGTGAAAAAATTCGAGATGAAAAATTCAAAACATGCACTAACTCCAATGAGCACCACCATCAAGTTGGATGTGGATGAAAGTGGTAAAAAGATAGACCAAAAGCTATATCAAGGTATGATAGGTAGTCTTCTTTATCTCACCGCTAATAGCCGGACATCATGTTTAGTGTTTGTGCATGTGCACATTTTTAAGCTTCTTCTAAAAAATCTCATTTGGTTATGGTTCAAAGGATTATTAAATACATTAATGACACATTAGAACTTGGTTTGTTTTATCCTAAAAATATATCTTTTGATCTTTGTGGCTATTGTGATGCTGACTTTGCCGGTTGTAAGATGGACCGCAAAAGTACGAGTGGTACTTGTTAATTTTTAGGTAACTCACTTGTATCTTGGGCATCCAAGAAACAAAATTATGTTGTTTTGTCCACTACAGAAATGGAATACATTGCCGTGGGCTTATGTTGTGCACAACTTTTGTGGATGAAACAAAACTTGGTTGATTTTGATTTATACTTTCATGATACAAAATTTCTTTAAGATAATACTAGTGCTATCAATATCTCAAAAAAATTTGTTTTACATTCTAGGACCAAACATATAGATGTATGGCATTACTTCTTGGGTGATCATTGTAGACGATAAAAATTGCCTATAACTTCCCCAAACACAGTTCAGGACAAGGAGAAGACAAAAAATGTTATTATCTAAGTCAAGAGAATTTATCTAACACCAGTAAGTGTATAAAGTGGATCAATAAAATGTACAAGTCAGAGAAGCGATGAACCGTACGCAAAACAAGCGAACTGGAGGGGTCACGAATCGTCAAAATATCAAAAAGATGAGCGAAACACCACTCGGAGGCTTGTGTAGGCGCGAGTCACCAATTAGTGGCTCGCACTCATGCGAACCACCAAATGGTGGCTCGCACCTATGCGGGCCACCAAATGGTGGCTCGCACAGTCCCAAGCCACCAAGACTCCTTTTGACTTTCAAACCTCCCAAAACACGGATTTTGATGATTTTTAAGGATTTTTTCGTCTCAGAACCTCCCCAATTGTTTTGAGGTTATCCCTAAACGCGTTTAAATAGTTATAAACTGCAGATAACATTTAAATATAAATTCTTATTCAAAAGGACATATCCAAAGGCCTATAAATAGAAGCCTAGGGTCTTTAAAGAGGATCTAAAGTTGAGAAGGCGAGGTGTTGTCAAATTGTCCAGCTAACCACGAATTTCAGACGAGAATCATCAGATCTTGGCGAACACTTTCATAAAGAAAGCCCTTCGAAAGGTTTGTGATTCTTTCCCCTTCTTTCCTCCGGATTAAACTTGGTTTTAATCTCGAGAAGAGCCACAATCTCGATTGGTCGTGATTGTCGCTTCCGCAATTGTTTCCTTCGTGAAACAAGAGCGTAGTTATACTGTCAATCGGGTTTGATCTGCGGTGGTCTACAGACTAACTCGTCCCCGGTACAGGTAAAGATCCCATGCAAAGCAGCGGGAGATAAACTACTGCTGTGCTTTGTTTGATAAAGTTGTAATTCTTATTTTTCATTGTAAGAAGATCTTAGAAAAAGATCAACTTTGCTTTCAGTTTGAACTTGTAATCGATAAATGGTGTAACAGGTTTGAAAACAAAGAAACACTTCCAACATTCATTCAGAACAACCCTGATCGTTCCTGCCAAAATAGGAGGCGAAAAAGAAGTGATTTACGGTAAAGGAGAGAGTTTTCCATTACCTGATCATTTCTTAAGGGAAGATGAGAATGATGAAAAACCTGGTCGACATTTATCTAAGTATAGTCCGGAAGCGCGCAAGCTCATGGAAAAATAGGGATATGATTTCACACTCGGAGAAGGTTTATACTTCGATCGAGGTTCCCGTATTCCAGCCAAAGCGGCATATGTACCAAAAGGGAAACCGGATGACTATTATAAGTTCAGACGAGGACTAGGTTATGTCTCTTCTTCAGAAGACGAATGTTGCTGGTTAATCAATAACCAATCATCTGAGCAATACAAAGATGGGTACTCGTCAAATTCCTCGGAATGGGATTCCGATACAAGTCTGGGGGAGGTATGCAAAGCTCTAATGACGAACATGGCTACAGCTGATCCATCCACAATGGAGGAGGACGATCAAATGCTAATATGGGAAGACCCATGGGTTCATCACCTGAACATGTAGTACGGTGATAGGTTTGAACAGAGGGAACCCCCTACTGAAGATAACATAGTCCAAATCAACATGGGCGACGAGGCCAACCCAAAACCTATATTCCTCAGCGATAGTCTTCCCCTAAATGAGAAGGAGGAATTAATTGCTCTCATCAGGGAATATATTGACGTCTTCGCTTGGAACTATGAAGACATGCCAGGGCTCGACCCCAATATGGCAATGCACCGCCTCGATATCAAGTCGGATGCCAAACCTGTCAAACAACAGCAAAGACGGTTTCGTCCGCAGATTATGGAAGCCATTGAGGCAGAGGTTAAGAAATTGATCGACTCGGGATTTATCCGAGAGGAGCAACATCCAGACTGGTTAGCCAATATTGTTCCCATCATGAAGAAGAATGGTAAAATCAGGATTTGCATCGACTTCAGGGACCTGAATGCAGCATGTCCAAAAGACGACTTTCCTCTCCCAATCACGGACGTCATCATCGACAATACGTGCGGATTTGAGAGAATGTCTTTTATGGATGGCTTTTTAGGATATAACCAAATCAAGATGCATCCGGATGATGAGAAGCATACAGCGTTCAGAACGCCTCTCGGTGTCTTCTGCTACACGGTGATGCCTTTCGGTCTAAAGAATGCAGGCGCCATGTACCAGCGAGCAATGACTAAGATTTTCCAAGAGAACCTCAGGAAAATAGTCGAGTGCTACGTTGATGATTTGGTTGTAAAAAGCCGCAACAAAGAAGATCACATCAAGGACTTGAAGACGATGTTCGATCTCATGCGGAGTCATCAATTAAAGATGAACCCCACTAAATCTTTCATTGGAATGTCCAGTGGAAATTCCTTGGATTCGCCGTCACCACTAAATGTATACATATCGATCCCGATAAGGTAAATGCGATACATGAATTGCAACCCCTAGAAATCTAAGAGAACTCAGAGGGTTGCAAGGACGTTTAGCTTACATCCGGCGGTTCATCTCAAATCTTTCTGGGAAGTGTCAACCTTTCTCTAAGCTAAACAAGAAAGGTGTGTCATTTATTTGGGACGATGCCTGCCAAAAAGCACTTGAAGATATCAAAACATATCTGACGAACCCCCCTATTCTCGTTGCACCAAAATCAGGTAAACCGTTCTTGATCTACCTCAAGATGATGAACCACTCGATAAGTGCTTTACTAGCACAAGACGATGATAACGGTCACGAACAGGAAGTCTATTACCTAAGTCGGACCTTGGTAGGCGCCGAATCTTGATATCCGATGATTGAGAAAGAATGCCTCGCATTGGTATTCACAATACAAAAGATGCGGCATTACTTGGTCGGACAGATGATTTATGTCATTTCTAACGTTAATCCAGTACGGGTATTTATGACTCAACCGAGTTCGATGAATTGGCGTTTAGCGAAGTAGGCCCTTCTCTTATCCCAGTATGATTTGCACTTCAAACAGCAGAAGTCGGTCAAAGGACAAGTGATTTGTGATCTTTTGGTGGCAAACCCGACAACAGATTCGGCAGAAGTATATGATGACTTGCCGGATGAAACCCACGAGGTTAACACTACATCACACCAACAAGTATGGCAATTATACTTTGACGGTGTTTCGAGAGCAGTTAATATGGCAGTAATCCCCGGATGTCCTAAGGTCTCCTCCGGAGTTGGAGTTGTCTTAGTTTCCCCGGGGAAGCATGTAATGCTTCGGGCTTATTCACTGACTGGTCCGTGTTCCAATAACATAGCCGAGTACAACGCGCTTCTCATTGGACTCAGCTTCGCCAAGGAGCTGGGGGTCGAATATCTCGAAGCTTTTGGGGATTCTCAATTGATAGTCAACCAAGTCCGTGGAGAGTATGAAGTCAGGAACCAAGACCTGATTCCGTACCACCAGGAGGCCGTCAAAATGGCAGATTCTTTTAAAGAATTCTTTATTGAATACATCCCTCGTCTCCAGAACGCTTATGCGGATACACTAGCAGCACTAGCGGTATCACTTGCGCAGCCTCCTGAAACTGAACTGCTAGTCACAGTAAGATCACATCAACTCTTCATACCCATATACAATATGGATATCGAAGAGGAAGATGATAGAAATGTAAACGCCAAGGAGGTAAATTCAACTCAAATTGGGTCTGAGTCCCGAGATTGGCGTTTTCCTATCATTGACTACGTCCAATATGGTATTTTGCCAGAGGATGTAACAGAAAGGGAATCAATCCGCCGAATAGCACCAATATTCTTCTATAATACCGAGACCTATACATTATACCGTCAAGGATACGATGGTTTGTTACTCCGATGCCTTTCGAACGAAGAAGCAGAAGAAGTTCTTAAGGAAGCACACGAAGGAGAATGTGGTGTGCATCAGCTCGGTCCCAAACTGTATGATCGCATCAGGAGAATGGGATATTTTTGGCCAACAATGGTTCATGATGCAATCAAATACGCCCGAAAATGTCATGCCTGTCAAGTACATGCAAGTTATATGCACCAACCACCGGAGCATTTACACACGTCAACCACGTCTTGGCCGTTCGAAACATGGGGTATGGACATTGTCGGTCCTATTTTTCCCCCTTCAGTCAAAGGTGATCGATTCATTCTCGCAATCACGGATTACTTTTCAAAGTGGGCTGAAGCAATTCTGCTTAGAGAAGTGAAGACGAACAACGTTATCAATTTCATCAAACATCATGTCATATACCGACACGGCGTGCCAAGACGGATCATTCATGACAACGGTCCACAGTTCATAAGCAACGCTTTCATCAGGTTTTGTGACAAATTCAAAATTCAAGATATCTCGTCAACAGCCTATTATCCCGCCGTGAATGGATTAGCTGAGGCTTTTAATAAGACGATCATCAAAATCCTGTCAAAGCTCGTAAAGACCAATAAGCGCGACTGGGACGATAAACTCGGTGAAGCACTCTGGGCTTATCGTACTACCATACGTACACCTACGGGAGCTACCCCATATTTGCTGGTATACGGATGTGAAGCGGTGCTGCCATTGGAAATCCAAATCCCATCCCTTCGGATCGCTCTCGCAACTGAGATGACGATGGAAGAAAAACATCAGAAACGTCTTGAAGAACTTGAAATGTTGGATGAAAAGTGCTTGGAAGCTTAACAACACATTGAGTTTTATCAAGCCAGAATATCTAGGGCTTTTAACAAAAGAGTCCGACAGAGAAGCTTCAAGGAAGGAGATCTGGTCCTCGCTGCTCGCCGATCGATAATCCTCAACTCCAAGAAGAAAGGTAAATTTGAACCCAAATGAGAAGGGCCGTTTGTGATAGACACAGTCTACTCAAACGGCGCATATCGCCTGATTTCTCTAGAGGGCGTCAGGCAATTAATGCCAATAAATGAGAAGTTCCTGAAAAAGTACTATCCTTAGTACATTCAGGATAACCCATTTACCGGGAAGTTCCTTGAAGAATATTACACTTAATATTCTAGAGGATAACCCAAAATCATTTTTTACCACCAAAATCCCTCACTGATTAATTCTAATTGACAGTGAGTCCACCAAAAGTGTCTTTCTGGTCCAAGTCACCAACAAATTCCCCTCTTGATTCTTTCCACGAACAAGAGGTCCACTTTCAGTTCAGAGTCCCCTTTCGATAAACGAAAGAACTCCCCTCTTTTTCTCTTTGGTTAAGCCTTCTCATGGTTATAACCGAAGTTGAAAGTTTATTTCGATAAACGAAAAACTCATCTTCAAACTAGATAACCTATCCTATAAAAGGTAAGATTATCTAGATCTTCCAGATTCTCGGAGTGGAGATCCCACTTCTAGTTTCTTTTGCGCTGGAAATAGAATATAGAATTCTTACTTTCCAGAATCAAGGAATAGAATATAAAATGCTTCCTTCCTTGTATTCGGGTTCGCCTTCACCCTAAAAGAAGACCGGGAAATAGAATATAAAATTCTTCCTTTCCCAACCTTTTCCAAGAATTTATCAATCTAGGATTCATCTTAGGAAGTTTATCCCGAATCCTAAGCAGGGATAAGTCTGCGCCTAACACGCGTTGCCGGTTTAGTCTTTCTCCGTATAAAAAGACACCAGAGCTCGATTCTAGGGTATCCTATCCTAAAACCTAAGCAGGGATAAGTCTGCACCTAACCCGCGCTGCCGGTTAGTTCTTAACTATTAAAAATAACACCCGCCCATACATTCAACGTTGTAGCAGGTTGTTATTAATAACACCAAAATCCATGCCTTACACGCATGGGGAATTTCATCCTGAATTCTAAGAAAGGATATGCCGACGCCTAACACGCGTCGCCAGATTAGTCTTTTACTGTCTAAGAAGACACCAGAACCTAATTCTGGGGACCTTTATCCCGAAGCCTAAATAGGGATAAGTCAGCGACTAATACACGTCGCCGAGTAGCCTATTCCCGTAACAATGGCGAAGTCTACGTATTCGAAGTCATAGCAATGAGTCTCAGAGAATTCACTCTCTTAGCACAACGTTACATGCGGAACGGATTTAGACAATCCGTATGCTAGCCCGATTCAAACGGTAGTCGGTAAAGGCTAATCAAATCCGTTGAAGGCTGGGGGTTAGCCAAAAATCCTAAAGTCAACGCCTAACACGCGTCGCCGGGTAACCTATTCCCATAACAAATGGTAAAGCCTATGTATTCGACATCATAGCACAAAGTCTCAGAGAATTCGCTCTCTTAGCACAACGTTACATGCGGAATAGATTTAGACAATCCACATGCTAGCCCGACTCAAACGGTAGTCGGTAAAGGCTTATCAAATCCGTTGAGGGCTGAGGGTTTACCAAAAATCCTATGAGTATTATGGTCAATCATTCCAAACAAAATGAGAAATCATAATAAAGATAAAGATAAAACCATGTCCAATAAGAAGAGCAAAAAGTCAAAATATCCAGCAAAAGAAATCATACATCAAGCCCATGGCTAAAAATCTGCTGACTAATCTTAGACAGCTTCTCATCATAAGCTTGTCTAAGCTCATCCTCCAATTCAGCTCTGAGGGACTCTTCAGTGGTGACTAGAGTCTTCACAGCAATTTCCTCCGTCTCGACCAGCTTCTGTTTTAAGGATTTTAATTCCTCAGATAAGGCAGTGTGGGCTTGTTGATCCTGTACCTTCGTCATCTGAAGGATACTCAAAGTCTCCTCTTCTTCACGAAGACCTCTTCTGAACTGTTCTATCTTGGCCTCGCAAGAGGCAATAGAAAAGTCAAGCTCGGCAAGTGAAGATGATCTAACAGCAAGGTTGGTCTCAACTCGATCTACCGGATCCCGCTGCACCTGAATCTTAAACTCAGCAAGAACTCGAGTATCGCGCCATGTCTGTAAGCGAGTATCCAACTCGGCAGCAATGAATGAAGAGGCACCTGCGTCACGGAGCTCACGTAACATCTGAAGCTCGTGCTCTAGACAATCAAGGTCATCAATAATAGCCTTCGCCAGATCCGGATATCCTGCTTCCCTTATCGAATTTATTCTGGAGAGTATTTCTCTAAAAATATTCTTAAGGATAACTCAACAACACTCCAAAAAGTATAAGAGTATAAACTGCTTCTCGAGACTCCAGCAGACGTACGAGTATAAACTATGTCAAAATGCCGGACAACGCGTTGCAAATGAAGACTCAACGCCAACAATTGATGGTCAGTTCTATGTTGAAACAACAAACACGAGCTAAAGATCAGAAAATTAGGAATTGACTTTAAGTTCAAAATTCCGACAACGGTCAGATAATAAATGCAGTACCGGAACCCTTGCAGACATTCGACAAAGCACCGAATAGCCAGGAGGATTGAAAGAATCAAGAATAGAAGTCATTCCAAAAATCCCGTCATAACCGATTGAAGGTTGGGACAATCATATCCAAAGTATTCCAGACTCTTCTATAAAATAATGAGACTGAAACACTTTGGAGGGGGTATCTGTAAGCGTATAAAACTGCTTATAGGTCCCTTAACGCAGCTCGGCACGATGATTCAACAAACCTACGAACCATCAGGCGATGTATCCAAGCATGATCGTTAGATCACAACATCGAAGCTAATTAAGATGCGACGAAACAGATTAACGAGGCGACGAGGTTAAACACCAAAGCGGATTTACTGCCAAATCAGGATCCGGACTGCCAAATCAGAGTTCGGATAAACCGCAAAACCGGAAAACAACGAAAAAAACCAACATTTGGAGGACTCGGCCAAAACCGAGCCACCTCTAGGTGGCTCGGTGGCCGAGCCACCAATTGGTGGCTCGGCCAAAGCCAAGCCACCTTTTGGTGGCTCGCCAATTGGTGGCTCGGCCAAAACCGAGCCACCTTTTGGTGGCTCAGTAGCCGAGCCACCAATTGGTGGCTCGGTGGCCGAGCCACCATGGTGGCCGGTCGAGCCACCTTTTGGTGGCTCGGTGGCCGAGCCACCAAGGTGGCCGAGCCACCTGGGCCAAAGCCCAGGTCTGAGTGCCTATAAATAGGCTTGGTGGCTCATTGTTTTAGAGGTTGGAATTTTTAGAGGCGAAGCTCTGCTGGATTGAGATCTAAACCTTGGAGTTTTGAAGCTTTGAAGACTTGAACTTTCAGATCTGGTTCTTGGCGATCATCCACACCAAACAAGGTAGGAGTTCGAGAGAGATCAGATCTGAGATCTACACGGCTACCCTCCGGATCAAAACTTGGTTTTTGATCCCGAGAAGAGTATCGATTTCGCTTGGTCGATCTCGATTACTTCGGGCGATTATTTCCTTGGTGAACTAATCCCCCTGGCTATTATTTCCTTTGCGAAATAATACCCGTCATACTGTGTAGATCTGACCGGATCTAGATCACGCGGTGGTCCACGGATTAACCCCGGCGCAGGCGAAGAACCCACACAAGCAAGAGACCGCAAAACAAGATCTTGCGATTTGTTCCACAAAAAAGGAAAGTTGTAATATTTTTATTTTTCTTTGAACTTGTTGTAACCGGATCTTATAAAAAGACCGGATCTTTTGTAACCGAAAAACAGTTGCTTAAGGAGACAATGACTTAAATGAAAACAATAATTTTTCCCGCGAACACCCATAAGCTTTGACCTAACTTCTCACTCTAGTCTCGTTTCCTTGTGGAAACCAACTTGGTGAGAATTTTGATGATGGTCTTATTGAAAGCCTATGCTTGTCCATTCATAGCAGGATTATAGGTTGTCGATGCTAAGTTTCTAATTCTGACTTATCGCAGAATAGTGTGAAGGCCTGGCTAACAAACTGAGGTCCGTTGTCATGGATAATACGCCTTGGGACACCGTACATGTATATGATGTTGTGTTTGATGAACATGACCACATCACTTATTTTGACTTTTCTCAATAGGATTACTTTGGCCCATTTAAAAAAGTAGTCGGTTATTGCTAGAATAAAATGATGTCCTTTCGTAGAAGGCGGGGAAATCGGGCCGATTATATCCATACCCTATATTTCAAATGGCCATGAAGTGGCTGAAGGATGCTGAAGCTCTAGTGGCTGATGCATGTAGTTATCATGTATCTGGCAGGCATGACACCATTTGGCATAGGCAACGATATCACTGATCATCTTTGGTCAATAGTAGCCAAGTCTATGTAGTCGGTCTCACAATTTAAGTCCTGGCCTGTGAGCTCCACAAATACTATCGTGGGCTTCTTCTGCTTCTTTATTCGATAAGCAGTGAAGCAACAATCAATTGTACGATCTCCTATACAAGGTTTACGATAAGGAATCATGGTAGAATCTTGGTGCTCATCTGTGGACGGATTCTCTTTCTATAACATCTTCAGGCAATAATCCGTATAAGACATAATCGATGATTGAGAATCGCCAATCCCTGGATTAGAATCTTTGGCTCTTCGTTGACGGTGTTGACATGCAATGAATATTTTGGTCGGAAAAGTTGTTTTCTAGCTACAGTGATTCACTGAGTAGCTCCTTCGGGCAGAGCTAGTGTAGCTGCAAGTGATGCTAGGTCGTTGACATATGTATTCTTGAGGCAAGGTACATAATCAATGTAGAAGATTTCAAAAGAATTGGCTAATGTAATGGACGCTTCATGGTAAGGAACCAGATCCTAATATCTAACTTCAAATTCCCCTTTTAGTTGAAAGATGATGAGCTTCGAGTTGCCATATGCTTCTAGGTGCTTTACCTCCAGCCTCTTAGCTAGGTCAAGACCAATGAGCAAAGCGTTGTATTCAGCCACGTTGTTAGAACATGGCTCTATTAAGGAGAAAGCTTGAGGTAACACATGATTTTGTGAGGAAACCAAGACTACCCCCACACAAGTGATGATTGTATCTTTAGGGCTTGTACTTGATGCGCCGTCATAGAATAACTGTCATACCTATTCTCTTGAGACTACATTAGCTTCACAAGTTTCATCCGGCATATCTTGGTATAAATCAACTTTTTCTTCCAATGGGTGATTGGCAAGGAGATCGCAGATAGCTTGACCTTTTACCATCTTTTTTGTGGGTGATATTTTGAGATTTAACTAGTTTGAAAAATTAGAATTTCCTCGTTTGTTCTCCTTCATGAGGCATTCGGGAAGAGCCGGTATCCTCCTTTGCGAGGATCGATGCTTAATTTGGAGTATTTTGCTTGGCCAAAACATATCCTAAAGCGCAAAAGATAGTTCCACACTATCTTGCAGTTCGTAAGACAGAGTATACTGTCTTGAAGTTTGCGCGACAATGTTCACTGTCTCACATGTGTGAGATAGTTTTTCTTATCCTACAAACTGTAAGACAGTTACCACTATCTCACAGGTTTGCAAGATCAGTCTAACTATCTTTTTTTCTCTTAATTTGTGATAAGAATGTTCTTTAACTGCTTTTAACACATACTCTTTTATGCGTTACAATTAACTTCCCGCCCCCAGTATTTTCACCCAGGGAGGTGAGCGGTCAGAGCGGCATCACCAATGCTTCTTCAGACGAGATGCCCATTATAAATAAGGCCCCTCAGTTTGATATAAATAAGCCGAAGGACATCCCTGAACTTGTACAAAAGGGTATTCATCATACACGACGGCGACTGATCACAGATGCACAGCTTACAAGGGATCAAGAATCAACTCAACCCATTGACGATCCCGACATTCTTGCTTGTAGCTCAGAACATTGGTTAAATGAGTATGACGGGGCCTTCAGTTTCCTTCCTTCGATTCATCGCCATTATTCCTTGGTTGAACTGGGAAGATTGGCAGTGACCAGGGAGATGTCCATGCGTTTGACTGAGGATCAGGAGGGAGTACATTATGGATTCATCAATAAGAGTAAAACTCCTGGTTCTAGTGATCGGGCCTCTATTCATGGACTTCATCATGGGGTGTTGGGCTAGGATAGAGTGCCGCATAATGAGTTGATGATAAGGGCGAATACAATGAAGAATCACCTTGCTCGATTGGTAGGGAGCTGCCCATTAAGAAGTATAGGTGCTATGGTTTGGTCCACTCTTCTGCTAACAAATGGTGGACCGGGATGACAAATTATGTACTCGGGCGTTAGGGCAAGGAGTTGAATGAGAAAGGATTATATGTCCCCATCTGAGCTAGTATATATGGCCTCCCTATAAGTGTGAATCATTTCTTCACACTATTAAAGATATATAATCCGGATACGAATACCTTTAGAGAGTTAGGCCTTCTTCTTCATGAGATGATGAAAGTATCTAGATTACCAATGAAGGATGTGTCACATCAAGAATACTTCCCTACCACCCGCTAGCTAAACCAGATGAAAGAAGTAGGCTTGGCTACATATGACATCCTGTGGGAATTGACTTGCCACTACCAAACTACTGTGGCAGATGTTGATGTGAAGGCAAAGAAATTCCTCCAAGTTAGCTTAAAACAATTCGCTGACTACCTCTTCAAGAATCTTGAGGATTCTTTAGGCAACGAAGTCTACGAGTTGTCCCATTTGACCCCATTTGATATTAACAAGCTGATTGCTAAGATTCGGGCATGATCTTACACCACTCCCTCAACAGAAGGCAAATTTTTGAGGGGTACAAAGTTTGAGACCTTCTTATAGTATGCTCAGAGGAGGATAAAGCTAACAGCCCTTTTGGCGGGGTATTTAGCTATATGGTTAAAGAAGTGCGTAGTACCACACCAAGTCTCTGAAGCATTTCATGTTGAAGTCTTGTTCCCGAGCGTCTAGTTGGCGATTGGATGCAAGCGTTCTTTACTTCTTACGATGATCGCTGACATCCACAACGGGCTGCGATATTTGGCTACCACTTTTACATAAGAAGGAAGCAAACCTTCAAGTCATATCCCCAACTCCAAGATAGAGCTAAAATATACTTATTTGATGGCCTAGCTCGTCCTACACCATCTTGACCTAGTGACGACGCCCGGGGTTGTAAATTTGGATATCCCCCTACTATAAATTTTGGAGGAGTGTAAATAGGAGGCGAGGCTATGGCATGAGGTGACTACGTAGTTCAGGGTTCACAAGTGCTGGGAATATTTCAAATGCTTTCCTCAATTCTTCAGCAATTATAATGAGCTTCTTGTTGATGAAGAAGAGCCCAGGAAGAACATGACTATTTTGGATGAACATCCACCTAGGCTATCTGGTTTTCTGGATGAAGAACAAGTGCAACATTGAGCCCTACATCCCTTGTCAGTTCGCTCGTCAGTTTGGTTATGACTAACTATATGTCTAGAACCTGAACAGGAGATTGAAGGTTCATGGAGGTCATATTGAGGGTGCTCATGCATGGTTCTTGAGCATTACCGGTTACACGAACGCCAAATTCAGCCTTCCGGTTACAGAGCCTCAGTTGCAGACAATGTTCTTTTGTTGCAAATGGCTTATAGACACCAAAGCACCTACGAAAAAGAAGAAAATTTTAGAGCTAGAGGTAGAAACAACATTAAGACTTGCCACTGAAGTAGTTCGATAAGCTATATCTTCTAGGAAAGGGAAGAAACCTGTTGAATCCTCCGACAAAGGGAAATGAGTTGCTGATCTTGATGAGAGCGAGGAGGAACTCTTTACGGATGTGGCTTGGACATCTGAGGAAGAAGGTAAAGCTAGGGGTACTGAGGGCGGGGATGACGAAGAAGAACTAGTGAAGAAGATGTAGTAGGTCTCTCACCTTCTTTCTTCTCAGGAAGGGGTGTTGTCCCACCTATAGCCCATAGAACGTATCGCTTTGACCAGCCCAAGTCTTTGCATCAACCATTATCTCCTCCAAGATCCAAGGAAAAGAGGATCCGAAGGAGCCGAGAGAAAAAGTTGTTCTCACATATCCCCACCGAATGACGGTAGAAGTTCATAGTAAGGATGAAGAAGAAGATACAGAGCCTATTGAAACTAGGCTCATCGGTAGATAAAGATCTCGACCTTCAGCTCAAGCCCCAGCTCAAATTTCCCCTAAGGTTGACTTACGTACCAAGTTTCTGTAGGAGAGTACTGTCGTTTCCGAAGGACTTCAACCCATGAAGAGAGTTAAGAAAGTTGTACATATGCCACACACTACACTGCCTACATCTCAAGAAGCACCAATCAGCGATCTCCTGTTTGAGAAAAGGGTAATATTTCACCCTTTTGTTGTTTTTTAAAGCTCTATCTCCAAGTTCATTAATCATATACTTTATTTTTCATTCATAGGGGATCGTGAAGAAGGTGAAATCCTACACAAAACTAATTCTCCTGAGTTCACTCTTCCTGAGGGGCTAGGCTTCACCTAATAAATGCATGCTGCAATTAGTGAAGAGCCCTCGGACACTGAAGCTGTTGTAGATACCGGGGTCCAATTCGATCCGACTACTGACGTCACTCCAAACTTTTCTAGCTCAGGTATATCTAGCGTAGATACTACCTTATTTGGGTGGCCATTCAGAGAATTGAGTGACTCGGAATTTGTACCTCCTCTAATCGTTTGTGTGCTTCGTCTTCTTTTTGAGAAGGAAGCAGGTACAAATGCTAGAGTTGTGGAATCTGCTAAAGGTAAAGTTGACCTCTATTTGATGTAGACTCCTGCTCTTTCTTTCATATTGAAAGTTATCTCCTTTTTGCCGACCTTGCTATGGAAGAGTCGGCTGAAGAGGAGGCTGCCCATGATGCTTTTGTTAGAGATCTTCCTGAGCAAGACTTCAATCAGATGATAACCTTCTCCAAATCTGACCATAACTTGATTTCTTAATTACTGCTAGAATTAGGCAAGGGTGAAGCTACAGGACAAACCGCATAATCTAGTTCATCTGTAAGTCTGCATATCTTACCTCAAGGTTACTTCTACAATTGATTTTTGCGAGTAACTAAGTGGGAGTTTTAATTGTAGGACCAGTCATTGGTGCTGATACCGCTACTATCTCGGGTTTGGAACTAGAAATTGTTGAAGTCTAGTTACATATTTCCCAACTCGAGATGGTTATCCTTCAGGCCTCGTCGGAAACTCCTCCTGTCTAATAAGGATCATCGGCTGAATTGCACAAATAGGGCAAGAGCGCCAAGTTGAGAGATCTTCTGCTGAAATCGGTACTTTCTCTATCCTAGTTACTTTAAAGTCCCAAATATGAGCATCATCATGGATAATTATTGAAGTGGTTATTCTTTTTTTGGGTCTCCTTCATTGTTGTATGATTTTATTAAGGCGCTGATGTTGGATGAAGATTCGGAGAAGGCCGTGATCTGCACAGAGCTTTATAGCTTCGTCTCTTTTCTGAATATGATGATCAACAAAGTCCTTCACAAGGGGTTGCCCTTCCACTCTTTCCGGTGAATCCTTGATCGACATATAACAGATATTAGGGAAGAGGGATATGCAGACTTGGCCGATTCTATTGTAGCGGACTTGGCTCGCTTAGAGCATGAACTTGGAGAGTTGAATGAGCACCAGACTACCAGTGCTTCTTCATATATATCTGCTTAGATAGAATCCATCTTGAAGGTGTGGCATGATAGACGGATGTCTGCTGAACTTGAACTTAAACAGCTACAAACTTGTGTTGAGCATATCAGAACAGTGTTACACAAGAAGGCAGAAACCAGAGCTAACTTGCTCCAATCTCGCAAGCTGAATCAAGCAGAGATTGTCTGTCTCCAAAAAGCCCTCGAGGATGCCAAGAATGCTCGAGCCATCATGGATGATGATTTGACCAGCATAGAGAATGCTTATGCCAAGATGCTCGAGAGAATGAAGTCCTATAAAGAAAAGTTGGCGGAGACATGGAGGAAGGTCACTAAGGCTTCGACTATCACTGAAGACTCCGCAAAAGCCAAACTAATGGTGGAGCTTGCATGGGCTTACGAAGAAACGCTTTCCAGGATGGAAGAGGAAATCTGCCGTCGCAAGCTACCCATTAAGTGATAGCACCAACTTTTGTCACTTGTTAATGATTATCAAATTCCATGTATATTTATTTCTTTAAAATGAACCAAAACATTATGATTATCAAACTTTATTATGATTAATCATTCTATTTGGAATAAATAAGTATAATACTTATAGAATTTTTTAGCAACCTCTCAGCCATAAACGAGTTTGTTGAGTCTTTATCGACTACCGTTTGAGTCGGGTTAGCATGCAGAATGTTTAAGTCCGCTCTGCATGTAACGTTGTGCTAAAAGAGTGAACTCTCTTAGTCTTAATGGTACGATATTGAATATGCAAGCTTCGTCATTCTTATGGGAATAGACTACCCATCTACGTATGTTAGACATAGACTTATCTCTGATTAAGGACCGAGATAAAATCAACTATGTATGATAGGCATAGATTTAGGTGTCATTAAATAAGTAATAACAACTGGCTATACATGTAGACTTTTGGAGTTTTGTGTCTTCTCTTGGGGTAAAGACAACCCTGTAGTGCCTCTTTTGGGGGACAGAGACGAACCCTGTTGTGTCTCCTCTTAAGGCAGAGACGTACCCTGTTGTGAAGGGAAAGAATGTATTTTGTTATCTTTTGCTTCGGAAGTGACTCCTTGTTCACGTGAAAGACTTTGAAGGCACGTGCATCAGCGAATCTAGAAAGAAACTCAGAGTGGGATCTCCACTCCAAGAATCAAATTCGAGTCATGCCATGTGGCATTGACTCATAAGAGACCCTTTTAACACACGTGAGCAAAAAGGTGGAATTTGGATAACTCTAAACTGTCTGAAGGTTTGATTATCTAATATGAGTGGTCCTCTTATTCATGGAAATAATCGAGAGAGGATTTTGGTGTTGGTCCTAACTGTCTGAAGGTTTGATCAGATGAGTGTCTAAAGGTAGTGGAAATAACAATAATGGTGTTGATTGTCAAGGTCACTTTGTCAATAAGGACATAGTGGGAGTGTTGGTGTCAAGTTCTCGACGGTATTTTCTTATGAAAAGCTGACATAGTGGAGTTTGCTAATTGCTATGGATTATCAATTAACACACTGTGGGATATCAAATATTGTATCAGGATTTCATTAGTATTAATATTAAATGCCTAGACATAGTGAGAGATGTATGGGTTTAACCATGAAAGAAAGAAAGAATGTATTTTTTGATCTTTCGCTTCACAAACGAGTTTGAAGGAATTCAAATAATTTTGATTTAGTGGTCCCACTATCAATTGATTGATTAGTGAGGGATTTTGTAATGGAGGACTGTAAATTGTTGAACGCTCAACAATTATACAGTAAGAATTTTATTAGGGAAAATCGATTAGATGGGATCATCAAATTTTTGTCCCAATGAAAGAGTAATCAAAGAACCATAATGGGAATGTTGATAAAGTAATCCCGGCCATTAGCAATAACCAAGGACTGTTGGTGAAGGAAAGATGATATTTTGTTATCTTTTACTTCATGAGAGGATTCTAGTTATCATCTCGATAATAGTTAAGAAAAACTATTCAGATGGTTGAATTCCATCTTAAATAGTCAATTGATGTCAGGTTATTCTTAAGAATACTATGTATAGTATTCTCTAGAAACTTCACATCATTGGGCACTACTATCCTCATTGATACGGAGTTATATACATGAATATGTATGACAATTCATGTTGCGTGTATCAAATTTATCTTTAATAGGTTATCCTGTATGTACTAAGGGTAGTGAAAGGCCCTAGAGGGGGGTGAATAGGGCTTATAGACCAATAATATGCAATTAAAAGATTTTTTTAATAAATCACACACAAATATTAAATACAATGATAATAAAAGAGAGTAGAGATAGGGATAGATAGCCAATTAATGACACGTCGTATGTTCACGGAGTTCGGTCCACTGACCTACGTTCCTGCTCCCCACTCTCAAGGAGAAATCCACTACACACCCGGTTTGGAAGCCAAAACTTCTTCTACACAATTGTCTCCACCGAGATCTCACAACCACACAGTCGATCTCCATGAGATCAAGCTCACAACAGTAGCAAATGAAAGAAAAACCCTCTCTTTACAGTAACCCTTATGGCAAGAAGAGAGATTGCACTGAAGCTTGGGATGTGAACTTTGAAATAGTGAAGAGCAAGATTGAAAGTTGAAGCTCTTTGAAAACACAAACTTAAACACAAAAGATTTGTAATAATACTCAGGTTACTGAAGTAGTTGGGGTGTTAGGTATTTATAGGAAAAGAATACAATAACTAAAACCCTAAGGAATCAGCAGAAATCCCACAAAAATCGAGAAATAGATTCTGTAAAAAACTAGCCGTTACTATAACCATCTGTCAATTGACGAGAAGCATTAGTCGACTGATGAGTTAATTGTTGTATACGATTTCTAGCTCATCAGTCAACTGACGATCATTTCAGTAGACTGATGACCTCGTCAGTCGACTGGTCAGTCGACCAAAATAGAACATAGATATTTTGATGATTCCAGGCACTTTCATCGGTTAACACATCAGTCTACTGATTTCATCAGTCGACTGATCAGTCGATTGATAACAAGTTATCAGCCTAAAATGATTTTGAAATTACGTTTCAAAGCTCTGTAAAAAAATAGTAAATAAATTCCAAAAATTATGAAACTTTGTAAACAATTTATAAACATTTAAAAAAACTTGTTTAAAAAGGAATTTTGCAAAAAGGTCCTCATATTTGTAAAAATCACTTTTTTAGTAAAAGTAACTAAATACGAGTTTTTGAAAGTGTGCAAGTGTGTTATCACATGAGCATCAAATGTAATCAACTAACTACTTGCCTACATTAATTACTAGAGAGAAAACAAAATAGCAAATATCCCTCACATATGAGTACATGACTTGAGTCTTGATATTTACTCTTGAGTTAATGAAGCTTCTCATGAGTATAGTGCTCTTGAAAGCTTTGCTTCATTACTTTGCCTCCACCTCCTTGAATATTATCGTTATAGCTTATTTTCCATCCAATCCTTCATGAAAGATGCTAATGATATGTGATCTACGATATAGCTCAATAAACGATTAGCACCAATAATAGTGTTTGTAAATCATCTTCAAAACAAAGGACCTAATAATCTCCTCCTTTTTGATGATGACTAACAACCATTATGCAAGAGCAAGTAAAATTAACTATTTGGCTTATAGATAGTTGCTCCCCCTATCTATAAGGCTCCCACTTACTATGTGCACAAATGAGGAGATTTCTCTCCCCCTTTGTCACCATCAAAAATGGGGTAAAATAAAGACAACATGCATGCTAAAAACCCACGCAAATGCACCTCAAGTGTTGGCCTACCTGTATCTCCCTCAAGTGTTAGGAATTATGACCTACCTTTAGGCATTACCACCTACCCCACTCCTCTTGGGACGACCCCAGTCTCTCACCTCTACACTCTTCTTGGTACCCATTTGTGTTTAAGCACGGCTTGATATTTTAGGATAAAAAAAATTTGTAGTTATGACAGTGGTAGACCAAAGAATTAAAAACCAAAATAGGCAAAAAAAATATTTTTAAAGGATGCACATGCCTAATTCATTTTTAATACGGTAAAAATCAACTTCACAAAGGGGTTTGGTAAAGATATCCGCTAATTGAGAGATGGTGTTCATATAAACAAGGGAAATATCTTTCCGTTCAACATGATTGTTTTCGTCAAAAGTTGCCTTTTCCATTGCTTTCAAACCTGTTACACCGTTTATCGATTATAAGTTCAAACTGAAAAAAAGTTAATCTTTTTATAAGATCTTCTTACAGTGAAAAATAAGAATTATAACTTTATCAAACAAAACGCAGCAGTAGTTTATCTCCCGCTACTTTGCGTGGGATCTTTGCCTGTGCCGGGGACACGTTAGTCCATGGACCACCGCAGATCAAACCCGATTGACAGTATAACTACGCTCTTGTTTCACAAAGAAAACAATTGCGGAAGCGACAATCACGACCAAATGAGATTGTGGCTCTTCTCGAGATTAAAACCAAGTTTAATCCGGAGGAATGAAGGGGTAAGAATCACAAACCTTTCGAAGGGCTTTCTTTATGAAAGTGTTCGCCAAGATCTGATGATTCTCCTCTAAAATTCGTGGTTAGCTGGACAATTTGACAGCACCTCGCCTTCTCAACTTCAGATCCTCTTTAAAGAAGACCCTAGGCTTCTATTTATAGGCCTTTGGAGATGTCCTTTTGAATAAGAATTTGTATTTAAACATCATCTGTAGTTTATAACTGTTTAAACACGTTTAGGGATAACCTCAAAACAATTGGGGAGGTTCTGAGACGAAAGAATCCTTAAAAATTATCAAAATCCGTGTTTTGGAAGGTTTGAAAGTCAAAAGGAGTCCTGGTGGCTCGGGACTGTGCGAGCCACCATTTGGTGGCCCGCATAGGTACGGGCCACCGTTTGGTGGTTCGCATGGGTGCGAGCCACTAATTGGTGACTCGTGCCTTCACAAGCCTCCGAGTGGTATTTCGCTCATCTTTTTGATATTTTGGCAATTCGTGATCCCTCTAGTTTGCTTGTTTTGTGTACGGTTCATCGCTTTGCTGACTTGTACATTTTATTGATCCACTTCATACACTTACTGGTGTTAGATAAATTCCCTTGACTTGGATAATAATATTTATCATCTTCTCCTTGTCCTGAACTGTGTTTAGGGAAGTTATAGACAATTTTAACGTCTACAGATACCGTCTCCAAAGTGTTTCAGTCTCGTTTCTTTTATAGAAGAGCCTGAAATACTTTGGACGTGATAGGCCCAACCTTCAGTCGGTGTAAAAGGACCTGTATTTGGCTTTAGCTCTTGACTCCTTCAGTCTTCAATCTACTCAGCGTTTTATCGAATAGATGAAGTTCTTACAGTCCTGCGTTTATTGTCTAACCGCTGTCGAAGTCTTAAATTGAAACTTATATATTAAATGGTGTCGTTGATTTGACGTTGAACTGACTATCTTTGTTGGGAATTCATATTTGACGACGTCTTGACAGGCATTGACCAAAAGCTATGCGTTAGATCAGAGAGGACCAGTTTATACTCGTATACTCTTAGGAGTTTTGGGATTTAGTTTAGCCTCATATACCCATCGGAGGTTGCCAGGTTATCCTTAAGAATATTCCACACGATATTCTCCAGAAACTTCCCGTTGAGGGTGGGAAACAGTTTCAACTCATATACCCATTGGAGTACGAATACGGGTATCATATATGTCAAAAACACTCCAAAATGGGAAAAAATATATGCGGAGCACCCTCGAAGCTCACCACACGTGCGAGTCAGTGTTTCGTGGTTCGCACGTGCACGAGCCAGTAGTTCGTGGCCATCACTTGTGTGAGCCAGTAGATGGTGGCTCGCATGCGTGCGAGCCAACAGATGGTGGCTCGCATGCATGCAAGC
This sequence comes from Asparagus kiusianus, assembly GCA_022839385.1. Taxonomy (NCBI): domain Eukaryota; kingdom Viridiplantae; phylum Streptophyta; class Magnoliopsida; order Asparagales; family Asparagaceae; genus Asparagus; species Asparagus kiusianus. The sequence continues at coordinate 74,915 of BQKN01000491.1, read as the reverse complement.
CAGCAAGTGGTGTTTGGGTCTGGTTTGATTTGGTTCAGGCTGATTCGGTTTGGTTCAGTTTAAGGCCCTTTTAAAAAAGTCCGATTCCTTCATCTTCTTCTCGTCGTTTCAAAATTTTTCTTCGAGCCCCTTTTTCTCAAGAACTTATTTTAGACATTTCCCATCCTCTTTGTTCTTCGCCTCTCTGAATCTTATTTTCAAATCCAGTTCATTATGACAAACTCACTCTTGAAGGCTAGGGTTTCAGTTTGCTTTTGATTTGGGCTTGAGCACTTGTAGGTCTTCTTGGCAAAGCTTCATTTTCCTTGATCTTTCTTCGTTCTCAGGTAAGAGCCGCATTCAATTTGATTTCTTCACTTCAAATCCTTGATTTTCTGAAACCCTAGCTTTTTTTTTATTTGGGGGGAGCAACATCAATCTTGATTTCGGGTTCTTAATTTCTTGTATTCGACTTTGGATGAAAACCAAGAATATAGGTTTCAAACTTGGATGATAACCAAAATACTTAGTCTTGAACTGTGACTGATCCCTCAATTCCTAACTTTGATTGGGAACTGAAATTCTTGGGTGGACTAAACTTGTATGTAAACTTAGCCGAAACTTAATCTTGCATGAAATCAGTTTGTGAACTGTGCTTGGATGTTGCGAATTTTGAGCTCGTGAAGAGAAAGGGTTGGAGTTTTCACCTTTGTTTGTAGACATTATTGAGGTCTTCGACTTTTACCCATGATCCTTGTATATAACGCTCGAGCTTTTGGTTTGAATGCTTTGTATTTCGATTAAGTCATCACCCTCGAATTGTTTGTATGCACAAATCCGGCTAGCCTTAAGCTTGTTATCCTCGGGCTTTTAGTCATGTACGAGAACCGAATTTATAGGCGCGTCGAGATATCTTGTTTGGCCATTTGTATGAGAGGTTTAGTTTATGTTCACCCTTTTGGTTTCAACAATTTGGTTTTGAACTTTCAGTCGTGCGTGATAACCGAACTTTCAGTCATGCGCGATAACCATTATATCAAGATTTTAGCGTATATGATAGCCTAATTTGTAGGCTCGTCATGTTTCATTACTGGCCACGTAGATGACTTTGGCCAAAATCCTGAAATTCTAGCTTAAATTGTTGCATGACAGGTTGTGGGTTGAAACTGAATCTGCATCAGGTCTTCCATTTAGGTTTAGTCGGCCTTTTTAAACAACCAATCCTATTTCTTAGAATAACGCCATTTACTCCTTGTATTGGTCTGATATTTCCCAATTTTTGATGTAATTGAATTGTTAATTCTCTCTATAGATATGTCACCTAAGAGATCTCGCGTTGCTCGAGGCCGTTCAGCGACTCAATTGCCCGAGCCGGCGCCGTTCAGCTGCACAGGTATATCATCGTCGCTTGTTTTATTCATGAGTTAAATATTGAGATATCACATTGCATATTGCATCCCCGCTTTGTTCTCCTTGGTGAGGCAATTGGGAAGAGCCGCCATCCTCCTTTGTGGGGTGGACGCTTCACAAGTCGTGTTTTGCTTGGTCAAGACATGACTGAATTAACTCGGGGTGATTTCTTGCTGTACTATACTCCGAAGGATAGGTATATTATTGCGTTGTTCACGCGACAATATATTCCGTGCTTTGTGCGTATAGTGTGGCTCTTAATCGTCTCGCCTAGTCAATTTATTGTGAACATGTACTTGATATAATATCCTCGCTTTGCTCTCCTTTGTGAGGAAATTGAGAAGAGCCACCATCCTCCTTCGTGAGGGTGAACGCTTCACAAGATGTGTTTTGGGTAGTCAAGACACATTTTAAGCCAATATGTGGCGATCTCATGTTGTGTCATATCACACAGACTCGGGTATATCACCGGGTTATTCACACATTAATATGCTTTGTCGTTTGCGTGTGTGTGACATAATTAAGATCGTCTCACCATTTATAAGGCCGTGACTCTATCTCACGATTTGTGAGGTGAGTTCGACGCCTATACTGTTTTAATATAGGAATTTATGACTGTATCTGATAATTACCTATTATTTTACCTCAGTTGAATTTCTCTCGAGGGAGTTTGGTGCTCATTCAGTGGAAGACCGTTGCAGTGAGGCTTATGCCTCTACTGCTGAGCCAATCCCTATTCCGGTAGCTCCTCAGTTTGCTCCGGGTGTACCAGAAGAGCTTCCACGGTTAATACGGAAGGGAGAGCACCATAGTTTAAGGCAACTTATCACGGATGCGCCGCTAGTGAAGGACCCAAGTTCTACGCATCCGTTAAGAAAGCCAGACTACTTGTTTGGGGATTCCATAGAAGATCCCGCCGCTATATTTCTTGGAATGGAGTAATGGCTGTACCATGATGACAGTGGCCACTTATACCTTCCTCTGATTCCTCATCACCATTCGCTCGTCGAGATTCGGTGTTAAGCTGTTCCTCGGGAGATGTCATGGAGATTAACAGAGGAACATGAGCGCATTCACTATGATTATATTACCCATGGTGCGATCCCTAGCTCAAGTAATCGAAACCGGATAACGGGGCTGCATCCGAGGATCACAGGATTGAATGACCCACCCAAAGGTGAGGTCTTCACTATTGCTAATACTGTGAAGATTCAACTCGCAATTTTAGGTCGAGAAATGCCAGCGACCGGCCATCGATGCTATGGCTGGGTACATTCATCGGATAAACTATGGTGGACCCGTTTGAGCCACTATATTCTAGACCGATTTGGTGAGGATTTGAAAGCTAGTGGTCTATATGCAGCTATCCCCGCCACCACCTATGGACTTACCATTAGTGTCCCTCATTTTTTGGTGCTGTTAGAACTCTACAATCCTGACACCAATACGTTCCTGACCAAGCACGGGGAGTTAGGATTAGTATTGCATGAGATGTATAAAGTCTCCGGTCTTCCGATGGGGAATATGATTTATCAGGAGTACTTTCCTTCTAACAGGGAGCTGCCGCAGTTGAAGTCGCGGACTCCCAACCGCTACAACACCTTCTGGGATCTTGCCTGCCACTATCACATAGCTCTTGTGGGTGTTGATCCGTTATCAAAGAAGTCGCGACCGCAAATTAGTTTAAAGAAGTTTGCGGATTATCTTTTCAAGAACACGAACAGCGTTCTGGATGAACCAATTTGTGAGTTATCGCCGCTAACCACCTCCGAAGTGAATGAGCTAATCAAGAAGTCGAGTGCTCAATCTTACACCACAGTTGGTACTGAGGATGGCTTTGCTGCTGGAACGAAGTTCCAGACCTTTTTGTGGCAAGGAGTGAAACTGATCCGGCTTATGACATTACTTGCCGGGTACCTAGCTATCTGGCTAAAGAAGTGTGTAGTGCCATACCAATCTACTGACACACTTCCCCTAGAAGTTTTGTTTCCAGCAGTTCTGCTTGCTCACCGAAAAAACTTATGTCTTCTTCCGTCAATGACCGCTGGTATTTACAGAGGGCTTCGCCAGATCGTGAATGCATTCACTCAGAAGGGGAATTCGCCACCAGCTCAGATTCCTTTCACAAAGGTGGAACTCCCCTACACCTACTTAATAGCTTGGCTGGTGCTTCATCGCTCAGATATGATGTCGGCCCTAATTTCTGTGGATCCCTCACTTCCTTTTCTTCAAATAATTGAAAACTGCAAGTGGAAGGATCGAGGTTATGCAGAGGTCAGGAAGCAATTTCAAAATCATAAGTGCTGGGTCTTCCCTACTTGCTTCCCACGATTTTCAGGTCATTACGACGACTCATTGATGGATGTAGAGAAGCCGAACACAGGTCGGACTTCACTCGATTCGGGTTTCTTCGATTGGTTGGTTAATATACGACCGGGCTATGTGGTCTTTCGGGTTCAAAACCATTGTTACATAGAACCCTACTTGCTATGTCGGTTCGCCCATCATTTTTGTTACGATCAGATTTACATCGGGAACCCGAACCGACAGCTCCGGACTCGTGGAGGTTTAGTGGATGAGGCTCGAGCATGGCTTTGGAACATCACTGGTTGTATCTGTTGGACCCTAGAGGGGGGTGATTAGGGTCAAGAGGCTATAATTATGCAATAAAATTAAGACAAGCAAACCACAGTAATCTAATGCAATCAAAATAAAGGAGATAGAGTAAGGAATCGTTATCCTGTGACACGCGATATGTTAACGAGGTTCAGTCCGCTGACCTACGTCCCCGCTCCCCACTCTCGAGAAGAAATCCACTACACAATCCGGTTTGGAAGCCGGAACTCGTCTACACAGCGATCCACTCACGATCTCACACAACACAGTTTGATCTACACAAGATCACACTCCCACACAGTTTGATCTACATAAGATCACACTCTCAACATAGTAGAAATGGTGTAAGACTCTCTCTTTACAATGTCCCTATAGCAAAGAGAAAGAGCACACTGAAGCTGGGAAGTGAACACACAAAAACACAGAAAGAACAGGTTTTGAAATTTTAGCTCTGTGAAAAATAACATCACTGGTTTTTGCAAAAGCTGGGACCAACTGAGAAGAAGAAAAGGATGAGTATAAATAAGAAAAATAGCTGTTTAAACCCATACCCATAATTCCCCAAAATCTGGAAGCAAAACGTCGCTGAAATCTGTACTGAGCGGCGCTGACAAAGGACAGAAATTACCGTTGAAAATATTCGACGGTCGACCGACGAAATTTTCGGTTGACCGCGATCCAGGTCGAAAACAAGAAAAACAAACAGAGACTTCATCGGTCGACCGGTGCGGTCGACCGATGGAAAAATTGAGTTCTCGGTCGACCATGCCGGTCGACCTGCCCAGAGAAGAATGAACATAGGTGCGGTCGACCGGTGCGGTCGACCGCATTCTGATACATTCCTAAAACACTGTTTTTTGACACATTTAAACAATTTGTAAAATATTCATTTGACTTCTGAAAATTGTGAAACTTTGTAAAATGTTTTTAATACTAACAACAAATTGTTTAGAAAAGGAATTTTGCAAATAGGTCCTCATACTTGTAAGAAATAGTATTTTATGAAAAACGCTTAAAAACATAAGTATGAAAACGTGTGTGTGATATCCCAATAGCTTCAAGTGAATTCGATAACTCTTTGCCTACATTCTAGCACTAGAGAGAAAATAAAAACTAGCTAATATCCTCACATGGAATAGAATACTTGAGTCTTGATATAGCTTGATATGGATGAAGTTCTATATGAATTTGTTGTTCTTGAAATAACATTGCTTCATCGTTATGCCTCCTCCACCTTTGGATATCATCGTTGTTGCGTATATTCCATCCAATCCTCCATTTGTGGCACTAATAAGCTTGATATATGAATTCACTACATTTGCACTCAATAAGCCATTAGTATCGATAATGGTGGTTGTAAAACATTATCAAAACATAAGGGCTAACAATCTCCCCCTTTTTGATGATGACAACCAACCATTATATAAGAGCAAAAATAAATGTAGCTTATAGATAGGTGCTCCTCCTATCTATGAGCTCCCTCTAAGTATGTGCAACAAATGAGGAGATTTCTCTCCCCCTTAGTCACCATCAAAAATGGGGTAAAGAGAAATGCAAAATAAAACTAAACAAGCAAGCAAATAGAACTTTCACATATTGCATAAGCCCAAACCATTTGTTATGCGACAAAAATCATCCTCACCAAGAGGCTTAGTAAATATATCCGCTAATTGAGATTTTGTGTCAACAAACACTAGGGATACATCTTGTCATTCTACATTATCGCGTAAGAAATGATGGCGCACATCAATATGCTTGGTTCTAGAATGCAAAACCGAAATTTTTGAAATATTGATAGCACTAGTGTTATCACAAAAGATTTTTATGTTTTGAAAGTTCAAATCATAGTCAACTAAGCTTTGTTTCATCCATAAAACTTGAGCACAATATAAACCAGCGGTAATGTATTCCGCTTCGTAGTGGACAATGTAACACAATTTTGTTTCTTGGAAGCACAAGAAACAAGTGAATTTCCTAAGAATTGGCATCTTCCACTCGTACTCTTGCGATCTACCTTACATCCGGCAAAGTCGGAATCACAAAAACATATAAATCAAAAGAGGTGCTTTTTGGATAAAATAAACCAAGATTAAAAGTTCCATTAACATACTTAATGATCCTTTTAACCGCAATTAAATGAGATGCTTTGGGAGAAGCTTGAAAACGTGCACAAGCACACACACTAAACATGATATCGGGTCTACTAGCGGTAAGATAAAGAAGACTTCCTATCATACCTCGGTATAGTTTTTGGTCTACGTCCTCACCACTTTCATCCGCATCAAGCTTAACACTTGTACTCATGGGAGTTGGCGCATGCTTAGAATTCTCCGAATTGAATTTCTTCACCAATTCCTTAGCATATTTGCTTTGATAGATGAATATCCCATCCTTAGTTTGTTTGACTTGGAGCCCGAGAAAGAATGTAAGCTCTCCCATCATGCTCATCTCAAAATGGTCTTGCATAACCTTAGAAAATTCCTTGCACAAAGATTCATTAGTAGCACCGAAAATGATATCATCAACATATATTTGAACTAAAATAAAATCATTTTTCCTTTTTCTCACAAAAAGAGTGTTATTAATTGTTCCTTTTGAAAAACCATTTTTAACAAGAAAACTAGAGAGGCGAGCATACTAAGCTCTAGGAGCTTGTTTCAACCCATATAAAGCTTTTTAAACCCGGTAAACATGATTAGGAAAAACATGATTTATAAAACCGGGGGGTTGCTCAACATATACTTCCTCTTCTATAAAACCATTTAAAAAGGCACTTTTAACATCCATTTGAAATAATTTGAAGTTTTTAAAGCTAGCAAATGCCAAAAACATCCTAATAGATTCTAACCTTGCAACCGGTGCAAAGGTTTCATCATAGTCTATGCCCACCTCTTGATTGTATCCTTGGGCAACCAAACGATCTTTATTTCTAGTAACAATGCCATGTTCATCAAGTTTGTTTCTAAAAACCCATTTAGTACCAATTACACTAGCATTGTTAGGTCTAGGAACCAATTTCCAAACATCATTTCTTGTAAAATTGTTTAGTTCTTCATGCATAGCCAAAACCCAAAATTTATCATTTAAAGCATCATTAATCTCTTTAGGTTCTAGTTGAGATAGAAAAGCAACATTACCACACTCACTCAAGGCTTTTGAGCGAGTAACAACTCCTTTTGAAGGGCTCCCAATAATTTGTTCCTTTGAATGGTTTGATGCGAATTTCCAAAGTTTAGGAAGTTCAACTTGTTCATGAGCATTAGAGCTATCCACATCCTTTTGAGCTTCTATAGAGGGAGTATTATTGATTTGTAAAAAGTCTAATCCTCCTTCAACATCATCATCATCATCTTTCCTAGGTAAAACAACTTGAGAGCCAACATTAGTCTCATCAAAAGTAACGTTTATAGATTCATTAACAACGAGACTTTGTTTATTGAAGACCCTATAAGCCTTACTTCGAGGTGCATAACCCAAGAAAATACCAACATTAATTTTGGAATCAAAATTGTCATGATGATCTTTTATATTTAAAATAAAACATTTGCAACCAAAGATACGAAAATAACCAATAAAAGGATTTTTTCCATAAAAAAGTTCATAAGGAGTTTTCTTAAGCTTTGGTCTAATCAAAACACGATTTAAAATATGGCAAGCCGTATTGATGGCTTCCGCCTAAAAATATTTTGGCAAATCAAAAGAATTTAGCATAGTACGTGCCATCTCTTGTATGGTGCGATTTTTCCGTTCAACAATACCATTTTGTTGTGGTGTTTTAGGAGCGGAAAACATGTGAGTTATACCATGATGAGCACAAAATTCATAGAAATAATCATTTTGGAATTCACCTACATGATCACTTCTAATTTTCACAACTTTTAAATCTTTTTTATTTTCAATTCTTTTAACATGATTAGAAAATTCTTCAAAACAATCATTTTTATTTACAAGAAATATTGTCCATGTAAAACGCGAAAAATCATCAATAATCACAAAAACATAGTGTTTCCCTCCAAGAGAGGTAACACGCATAGGACCAAACAAATCAAGATGAAGTAATTGCAAAGGTTTAGAAGTTGATACCTCATTAATAGATTTGAAAGAAGATTTAGTTTGTTTACCTTTGGCACAATCCTAACATGTGCTTTCTTTGATGAAGTGTAAATTTGGTAACCCTTTTACAAGATTTCTCTTAGACAATTTTGATATCAAATCCATATTTGCATGTCCAAGTCTCTTATGCCAAATCCAAGGGTTTTCATCAATTGCCGCAAGGCACTTCACATCTTGATTCACTAGTTCATTCATCTAAATAATGTATACATTAGATTTGCGATTAGCAATAAAAATAATTTTACCATTCATACTAATGATACATTTATCCGGTTTAAAGGAAATATCAAAACCTTTATCACTTAATTGGCTAATGCTAAGAAGATTATGATTCAAGCCATATACCAAATAAACATCTTCTATAACGGGTGAGGGTTTCTTACCAATAGAACCAACACCAATGATTTTACCTTTTTCACCACTACCGAAGGAGACGCTACCTCCTTCAGTCCTTGATAGGGTTGCAAATAACTCTTTGTTGCCCGTCATATGATGTGAGCAACCACTATCACGGTACCACATCTCCTTACGTCGTTGCCGTGAAGTTCCCTACAAGAGATAAAGATGAAGATGTAGTAGCTTTAGGTACCCAAGTTTTGGGTCCTTGGTGGTTAGTAGTCTTGGTACCTTTGGGTACCCATGTCAATCCATAAAATTCAAAGTTATCTTTAATTCTACAATGAGTGGAAATATGACCATGTTTCATATAATATGTGCACACAAAATTTCTCTTGTGTGTATGAGCATGAGATCTATGAAACCTATTTCTACCATGATGATGATAATTAGCATAAGCATGAGTGGGTCTAATCCTACCACTCTCAATTTAAAGTCTCTCAATCTTAGATCTTAATTGCTTGTTTTCAAAATCAAGATCTCCTAGCAATTCATCTTTTAATGCAAGAGAGGTTTGTAATTGTTCTAGCTTGATATCACAAGAAGCATGCAACTTTTTAAAAGAATAGTATTCCTTTGACATTCTCTTAAATTCAAAGTTTCATTCATCTAGAGCCGTAGCTATGTCACATTGCATGTAGAAAGATTCACTTTCGGTCTCGGATATTACCTCTTGCTCATGAGCCATGAAACAAATGTTGGGGTCATGGAGAGCAAGTTTAGCTCCTTCTTCATTACTATCCGAATCACTTGGTTCGGATTCTTCCCATCCGGCATACATAGCATTCTTCTTCTTGTATTTCATGTACTGCTCCTTGAGCCTTGGGCAATCCTTAGCGATATAGCCTGGTTCATTGCATTCAAAGTATTTTCCTACACGAGAAAAAAATTTGTTGTTAGATCGTGGGTTAAATTTCTTATTCATTTTTATGAGTCTAGAAATTCTTCTAGAGAGATGAGCCACTTCTCTAGAAAAATCAACTTCACTATCCGATGACGAAGAGGAGTTATCACTAGCTCATTTGAGAGCTATGGTCTTCAATTTTGGTGATGGCTCCTCAACATCCCGTGAGGGCACTTCCTCCTTCTCCTTTCCCTTGAGCTTCTTCTCATGGACCTTGAGCTTCCCGATGAGGTCATCGAGAGGTAAAGTGGTAAGGTCATGAGCTTCTTCTAGTGCCGTCGCCTTAGGCTCCCACATTGGAGTCAATGAACGAAGAATCTTATAGTTCGTCTCTTGAATATTCAATTTCTTGTCAAGACCATGCAATTCATTGATAATGTTAGTGAAGCGAGAAAACATAGCATCAATTGATTCATTTGGAAGCATTTGAAATAACTCATATTCATGCATAAGTCCACTAATCTTGGATTCCTTAACTTGGGGGGTTCCTTCATGTGTGATACACAATTTCACCCATATTTCGTATGTTGTTGCACACGTTGAAACTCTATTGTATTCATTTGGGGAAAGACCACAAATTAAGGCGTTCATAGCCTTAGCGTTGAGATTAGCTTGGTGCCTCTCTCCATCGGTCATAGTCCCAACTTTGGACTTTTCTACGTATTTTTTCTCTATGAGTTCTAGGATGTCAAGGTCAATGCAATGAAGGTAAATTCTCATCCTAGCCTCCAATAAGCAAAGTTACTACCGGTGAAGAGTGGTGGTCTAGTGGTGGATTGTCCCTCTAGCATATGCACATTCATTAAAGCCTCCATAAGATCTTTTCTCTAAGGTGATTAAACCAAAAACTAATATAGAGACCAAGCTCTGATACCAATTGTTGGACCCTAGAGGGAGGTGATTAGGGTCAAAAGGCTATAATTATGCAATAAAATTAAGACAAGCAAACCATAGTAATCTAATGCAATCAAAATAGATGAGATAGAGTAAGGAATCGTTATCCTGTGACGCGCGATATGTTAACGAGGTTCGGTCTGCTGACCTACGTCCCCGCTCCCCACTCTCGAGGAGAAATCCACTATACAATCCGATTTGGAAGCCGGAACTTCGTCTACACAGCGGTCCACTCACGATCTCACACTACACAGTTTGATCTACACAAGATCACACTCCCACATAGTTTTATCTACACAAGATCACACTCTCAAGATAGTAGAAATGGTGTAAGACTCTCTCTTTACAATGTCCCTATAGCAAAGAGAAAGAGCACACTGAAGCTGGGAAGTGAACACACAAAAACACAGAAAGAACAGGTTTTGAAATTTTAGCTCTGTGAAAAACAACGTCACTGGTTTTTGTAAAAGCTGGGACCAACTGAGAAGAAGAAGAGGATGAGTATAAATAAGGAAAACTGCTGTTTAAACCCATACCCCTAATCCCCCAAAATCTGGAAGCAAAACATCGTTGAAATCTGTATTGAACGGCGCTGACAAAGGATAGAAATTACCGTTGAAAATATTCGGCGGTCGACCGACGAAATTTTCGATCGACCGCGATCCAGGTCGAAAACAAGAAAAACAAACAGAGACTTCATCGGTCGACCGGTGCTGTCGACCGATGGAAAAATCGAGTTCTCGGTCGATCGCGCCGGTCGCCCGACAAACTCTCTGCTGCCCAGAGAAGAATTAACATAGGTGCGGTCGACCGGTGCGGTCGACCGCGTTCTGATACATTCCTAAAACACTGTTTTTTGACACATTTAAACAATTTGTAAAATATTCATTTGACTTTTGAAAATTGTCAAACTTTGTAAAATGTTTTTAATACTAACAACAAATTGTTTAGAAAAGGAATTTTGCAAATAGGTCCTCATACTTGTAAGAAATAGTATTTTATGAAAAACGCTTAAAAACATAAGTAAGAAAACGTGTGCGTGATATCCCAATAGCTTCAAGTGAATTCGATAACTCTTTGCCTACATTCTAGCACTAGAGAGAAAATAAAAACTAGCTAATATCCTCACATAGATTAGAATACTTGAGTCTTGATATAGATTGATATGGATGAAGCTTCTATATGAATTTGTTGTTCTTGAAATAACATCGCTTCATCGCTATGCCTCCTCCTCCTTTGGATATCATCGTTGTCACGCATATTCCATTCAATCCTCCATTTGTGGCACTAATCAGCTTGATATATGAATTCACTATATTTGCACTCAATAAGCCATTAGTACCGATAATGGTGGTTGTAAAACATCATCAAAACATAAGGGCTAACAGTATCGGTGCTGGGTTCAACCTTCCTGGTGTCGAGCGTAAGTTGAAGCTAAATTTTCTACAGTGCTGATGGCTCTTGGTGGCCAATGAACACGTACCAGTTCAACCGATCGCCGAGTCAACCGATGAAGAAGCTTCTCGGGTTGCTACTCGGAGTGTCCATGAATCCGAGCTTGAAAAGAAGAGAAGGAGGGAACCAGTGGGTCCTTCTAGTCATTCAACGCAAAGGGAGCCTACTACGGAACCTCATGTTAGGGGTGATGCAGAGGTTGGTGGCGATGGTGAAGAAGAGGAGCCGGAATAGGTGTGTTAGATCCCCTCTCCTTAGAGTTATTTGAATTAGCAATTGCTGAAAGAACTCGCCGCTTTCAACTATCCTAACCTTCACCTCCTGTAAAGAAGCCAAAGATGCAAGTCTTGTTCGCCGCTTTCAACTATCTAAACCTATCCTAACTAGATGTCGGTTGAAATCCCAGGTGCATTTTCTGAAGAGGAGAGAGAGGAGCCCAGCCTTATTCATCGGACGCGGTCCCGATCCGCAACTCAGGCTACTCCAAGGCACGAATTATGTTCTAAATTTTCCGAGGAGAGGTCTGTTGATCCAGAGGAGGAACGTCTGGCTAAACGCAAAAAGTTGGCTTCTAAGCGACGGAGCAACCTTGAAATAGGACCGGCGACTCAAGGAGTGGCAGCTGAAAGGGGTGAGTACTTCTTCATATAGTTTCTTCCGATATATGTTGAGCTTTCGGACTTAAACAATTTTCGCACTTCGCAGAAGAGGATTTTGCAAGCGACTTTATTTTTGACGCTTCTTCCCCTGATATTGACTTCTCGGAACCAACTCCGGGAATCAGGCTGCAAGAGCGTACAGACGCTAAGACTAATCTTCTTGATGAGACCGGCACGGGTCACGACGTCGAGCCAGGCTTAACCGAACAGGCTGAGAGTTCAGGTATACTTAAAACCAGTAGCGCATCTTTCGGGTGGCGGGAACTGAACGATGGAGAATTCGTATCCCCGCTAACTGTTTCTATACTTCTTACTCTGTTAGAAAAGCTGTAAGAGGTAGATCGAAACGAACGGGTGAAGGAACCTAGCGTTGCCGTTGAAGGTGAATCTTATTTGATTTTTCTTTTGTTGTAAGTCTGGTGAGTCGAAACAATTTGTATTTTGACTCTTGAACTTTCTTGCAGATGCGATAACAGAGGGTCAAGGTGACGAGGGGGGTTCCCAAGACGCACCCTTTGAAGAAGAGGGTCCAGCTTCACGTGATTCGATATCGGCTTCTGACGATATGCTGCTGGACGATATGTTGCGTGAACAAGCCCAATACGAGGCCGCCGATCCAATAATCATAGCCGACTCACCCGCAAGTACGGTTCTTATTCCCATGTTTCACTTATTTATTCATGATTTTTTATTTAATCATCGGAGGGTTCAAATCGTAGGACAGTCATTAAGACTGATACAACTACTCCTAACGGAAAGTCTGGTGAATCTGAGAGTCTCGATTTCTTGCTTTTGGCAGGAGTTGTTATTGACGCTCGGTCATTAGGCTTCTAGCAACAACTCTCGGTTTCTTTAGGAATGCCAACTACTATACCTACTATAACTATTAGCGGGAGTTCGACTGAACAGGCCGTGAGACCAACTGGGAGTTCGACTGAACAGGCCGTGAGACCAACTGAAGGAGTTGGTGCTTCAACGGCTACTACACCCGTAATGCTTCCTGCGACACATGAAGTTGAGCGACCAGAAACAGGTGTAGTATGTTCGGTCAAAGAAAGTTCTTCGGGGACTGGTAAATCTCGTGCGCTATCTTTTTCTTTTACTTTTTTGACTTATCATTACTGGATATTCATGATTTTGCGCTTTCTTTTTCTAGGATTGTCATCTCAACTGCGCGCGGCCGTTGATGCTTTATTATCTGATGACGACCCAGATAAGCACCTCCTTTGGTTGGAAGTCGGCAACTTTTTTAATTTTGTAGAGTCACTAATTGACAAACTTCTGGAGAAGAGGATCCCTTTCAGCCACTTGCGGCCGGTCCTTGAGCGCAAAATAGCCTTAATAAAGGACACTGGTTCCCTCAACATAGCTGAAGCATTAACCAACAATGTGAATCAATTAGAGCGCAGATTTGTGAAACTACAAGAGCTCCAATCTGTTGGTGCTTCTGGTTACGTTGCTGCCCGAATGGAGGCTCGTTTGTAGACATGGCGTGAATCTCAAGCATCCGTCGGGCTTAGGATCCAGGTGCAGAGGAAACGTGTCGACCAAGCAGAGGAAGTTCTTTCCGAAAGACTGGCTCATTTACGCGAAATCGACTCGTCATTAGCCTCTGTTGACGCCGAAATAGCGGAGCTTGAACAGAAACTAGCGGAAACAAAACAACGAAGAACTATTTTGGAGGTGACCAAGGCCGGGGAGGAGCATAGCAAAGCCATGATGTCCAGCAAAGTGGTGCTCTCGAAGGAAAGGTTAGCCAAGATGGAGGAAGAAGCCGCCTAACTCTTATCTGCTTCTGAGGACTCTTTCATGACAGAGCTGCAGCGGGAGCTTGAACGTACTTATGCTGAAGAATTAATCAAGCTAGAGCAAGAAATTATTAGTCAAAAATTCAATGTAAAGTGACTGCAGCTGTTGTATTTGAACACTTGTTTTTGTTAATGATACGCGTATTTTGTTCACTCTACTTTAATTCTTATTATGATTTCTCACTCTGTTTAGAATAATAAACCATAACACTTATAGGATTTTTGGTAAATCTTCAGCCGTCAACGAATTTGACATGCCTTTACCGATTACCGTTTGAATCGGGCTAGCCTGTGAATTATCTAGGTCCGTTTCACAAGTAATGTTGTGCTAAAGGAATGAACTCCTTTAGACTTAATGCGACGAATTTGAATACGTAGACTTAGTCATTTTCTTTCGGTAAAAGACTAATCGGCAGCGCGTATTGGGCGCCGACTTATCTCTGCTTAGGATTCGAGATAAAATTCCCCATATGTGTAAGGTATGGATTATGGAGTTATTAGAATGTAGTGTCTTTTTACAGGGCAAAGGCGAACCAGATACTGAAGAGGATGAATTTTATATTCTATCTTCAGTCCTTCTTTTAAGGGAGAAGTGAACCCGATACCAAAGAAGAAAAAAATTTTATATTCTGTCCTTGGTTGCAGAAGAAACTTAGAGTGGGATCTCCACTTCAAGAATCTGTGAGATAAAACTAAGAATGGGATCTCCACCCTGAGAATCGAGAGGATTCAGTTAACCTTAACTTTTATAGGATTGGTTATCTGATCCGGAAGTAAGTTTTCTTGTTTATCAAGATGAAATTCAGACTCCAGCCCTAACTTTTATAGGTTTTGCTGGAGGGAAAGGAATGAAATGTTTTTGTTTATCAAAAAGAAATCCGATCCTGGCCAGAGTGATTTGACAGTTTGACCAAAAAGGGATATTGAGACGACCCTAACTTTTATAGGTTTGGTCGTTCGAGTGGAGTGAAATCATTCGTTTATCAAAAGGAAAAAAGATTTAAAAGTGGGCCTCTCGTTCATGAAAGGAATCGAGAGGGGATTTTGGTTGTTGTCCTTAACTGTAAAAGAGTTTGATCGTGTGGGAGTGTGAATACGAATCATAGTCGAAGTTTGGCCAGACTTGAACTGTTTAGATGATAGATCCTTTTCTAGAACAACCGGTTAATTACGGGTTATCCTTAAGAATATTATATATGGTATTCTTCCAGGAACTTCCCGTTAAAAAAAACTGTTCTGAGCGTACTAAGAATAGTACTTGTTCAAGAACTTGCCATTTATTGGCATCATGATTTTATCACCGTCTTTAGTGATTAAGCGGTATGCACCGTTTGAGTAGACCGTCTCTATCACAATGAATTTACCTTTTTTCTTGGAATTGAGTATCATAGGATGCCGAATGGCGAGAACCAAGTCTCCTTCCTTAAAGCTTCATTGCTTAACTTTCTTGTCGAAAGCACGAGAGATGCTGGCTTGATAAAACTCAATTTGTTGTCGAGCCTGCAAGCATTTTTCATCTAACATCTTAATTTCTTCAAGACGTTTCTGGTGTTGTTCTTCCGTCATCATCCCTGTCGCGAGAGCGATACGAAGGGATGGGATCTGAATTTCCAAAGGGAGAACAGCTTCGCATCTGTACACTAATGAATAAAGAGTGGCCCCGGTGAGCGTGCGGATCGTGGTATGACAGGCCCAAAGGGCTTCACCAAGTCTGTCGTCCCAGTCTCGCTTGTTAGTTTTTACGAGTTTTGACAAAATTTTTATGATTGTCTTGTTGAACGCCTCAGCCAATCCTTTTGCCGTAGGATTATATGTTGTGGAAGAGATGTCTTCAATCCTGAATTTTCCGCAGAATTTAATGAAAGCGTTACTCACGAACTGAGGCCCGTTGTCGTATATGATTCGTCTTGGGATGCTATATCGATAGATGATGTGGTGTTTGATAAATTTGACGACATCGCTAGTCTTTACTTCTTTGAGTGGGACTGCTTCGGCCCATTTTGAAAAATAATCGGTGATTGCCAAAATGAAGCGGTCACCTTTAACTGATTGTGGGAAGATAGGACCAACGATATCCATTCCCCAAGTCTCGAATAGCCATGAAGTAGCCGAGGCGTGAAGGTGTTCTGGGGGTTGGTGCATATAATTTGGGTGTATTTGACATGCATGGCACCGTCGAGCGTAGTCAACCGCGTCTTTGACCATGGTTGGCCAATAATATCTCATTCTTCTGAGTTGATCACAGAGTTTGAGACCGGGTTGATGTGCACCGCAGATTCCGTCGTGAGCTTCTTTGAGAACCTCTTCTACTTCCCTGGTTGAAAGGCATCTAAGTAATAACCCATCATATGCGTGACAATATAGTGTATGGGTTGTTGTATTGTAATAGAATCTCGGAGCTCTTCTTCGAACCGAGTCCCTTTCTTTTATGTCCTGTGGCAAAATACCATGTACAACATAGTCAATTATAGGAAATCTCCAGTCTCGGGGCTCGAGAGCGATCCTAGCTGTATATGCTTCCTTAACGTTAATGGCGTAATCCGGCACAAACAATTGGTGGGTTCTGACGGTAATGGATTGTTCAGAGTCAGGAGGTTATGCCAAAGATACTGATAATGCTGCCAGCGCGTCTGCGTATGCGTTCTGAAGATGTGGAATGTAATCAATGAAGAATTGTTCGAACGAGCTTGCCATTTCGATGGCCGCCTTGTGATAGGGTACTAAGTCTTGATTTCTGACTTTGTACTCTCCCCGGATTTGGTTGACTATTAGTTGAGAATCGCCAAAAGTCTTGAGATATTTGACCCCCAGCTCTTTGGCGAAACTAAGTCCGATAAGCAGTGCATTATATTCGGCAACATTATTCGAACACTTTCCTATTAATGATTAGGCTCGGGGTATCACATGTTTTTTCGGGGAAACTAGGAAAACTCCGACCCCTGCGGAGATCCTAGAATTACCAGGCACTCTTGCCGTATTAATCGCTCGGGAAGCTCCATCAAAATATAGTTGCCATACTTGATGATGGAACGTAGTATTGACTTCGTGAGCTTCATCGGGAAAATCATCATACAACTTAGCTGTATCTGCTATGGGGTTAGCCGCTAGAAGATCACAAACTACTTGTCCTTTGATCGACTTCTGTTGTTTGAAGTGCAGATCGTATTGAGACAGGAGTAGGGCCCACTTTGTTAGTCTTTAGTTCATAGAGGGTTGTTGTGTCATGAACACTCGGACCGGATTAACGTTGGAAATAACGTAAATCGTTAGTCCTACTAAGTAATGGCGCATCTTTTGGATAGCGAATACTAAGGCGAGTTATTCTTTCTCAATCATTGGATATCGAGACTCAGCACCAACCAAAGTTTAACTCAAGCAATAAATGGCCTGTTCGTGACCGTTGTCATCGTCTTGTGCAAGTAAAGCACTTAACGAGTGGTTAATCACTTTAATATAGATTAAGAGAGGCTTACCTGACTTTGGTGCCACAAGAACAGGAGGATTCGCCAAATATGCTTTGATATCCTCGAATGCTTTTTGACAGGCGTCATCCCAGATGAAGGATACACCTTTCTTGGTAAGTTTAGAAAATGGCTGACATTTCCCAGATAGGTTTGAGATGAACCGTCGTATATAGGCCAGCTGCCCCTGCAATCCTCGAAGTTCTTTGAGATTTCTCGGGGGTTGCAACTCGTGTATTGTTTTTACTTTGTCGGGGTCGATACGGATACCCGTCGTAGTGACGACAAATCCTATAAACTTACCGCTGGACATTCCAGGGAAAGACTTGGTGGGGTTTATTTTTAATTGGTGAGTTCGCATGAGGTCGAACATAGTCCTTAGATCTTTGATATGATCGTCTTTGTTACGGCTTTTCACTACCAAGTCATCGACATAGCACTCGAAAGTTTTACGGAGATGTTCTTGAAAAATCTTAGACATTGCCCGTTGATAAGTGGCGCCTGCGTTCTTTAACCCAATAGGCATCACTGTATAGCAAAAAACGCCAAGAGGTGTTCTGAATGCAATATGTTTTTCATCTTCTGGGTACATCTTGATTTGATTGTAACCCGAAAACCCATCCATAAAGGACATTCTCTCAAACCCACACGTGTTATCGATAATAACATCTGTGATAGGGAGAGGGAAATCATCTTTCGGACACGCATTATTCAAGTCTCTGAAGTCGATGCATATCCTTATTTTCCCATTCTTCTTTAGGACCGGAACAATATTTGCAAGCCAATCCGGATGTTGTTCTTCCCGGATAAAATCAGAATCGATTAATTTTTTGACCTCTTCTTCAATCGCTTCCATGATTTGTGGGCGAAATCGTCTTTGCTGTTGTTTGACAGGTTTTGCATCCGATTTGATGTTAAGATGGTGGGCTGCCATGTTCGGATCAAGCCCTGGCATATCTTCATAATTCCAGACAAAAACATCTATGAATTCTCTGATGAGGGAAATTAACTCCTCTTTTTCATCTGGTGGAAGACTATCACTTACGAATATTGGCTTTGGATTCGCCTCATCACCCATATTTACCTGGACCACTTTATCTTCGGTAGGAGGTTCTCTTTACTCGAATCGATCTCCATACTGTATATTTAGATGAAGAATCCATGGGTCCTCCCAAGCTGGCAGTTGATCATCTTCTTGAATCGTAAAAGAATTGACCATGGTCATATTCGACATCAGGCCTTTGAGTACCTTTCCCAGGCTGACATCTGAATCCCAATTAGAAGAGTCGGATGAATATCCATCTTGATTTGCTAAATAGCCTATGACTTGCCAGCAACACTCGTCATCAGAAGCATAACCCAGGCCCCTTTTATAGCTATAATAGTTATAGGGTTTTCCTTCTGGTACATAGGCCATACGAGGTGGAACTCGTGGGCCTCGACCAAAACAAAGACCCTCTTCGAGCGCAAAATTATATCCCCATTTTGTCATGAAATCACGCGCCTGTTGACTATATCTGGATGAATGAAGGCCAGATCTCTCCTCATCTTTATCTTCATTTTGAGAGAGCTACGATGGCGGAGATACTTCCCCTTTGCCAAACACTAACTCCTTTTCACCCCCTGCTTTAGCAGGAATGACAAAGGTTGTTCCAAACGAGTCTTGGAAGTGCTTTTTTGTGAAGCAAGATGACTGAAGCGGCATGTGTATGTCGGGATTATCGTACAATCCCTATATTACATTAGCCAAACATGGTGAGTACTCTAAATCGCCATTTATTACTTCTTCGGCAAGTTGCTAGTTACAACTACCGTCAACGATTCACCATCGTCAAGACCGATTACAAAGGGTACAATGTCATTCAGTACAAAACCGCCATTGTAATCAAACATTGCTTCTGTGTCAGCTTCACCCCCACTATCCGTGCCTTGAGCCAATGATTCAGTATCAGATTCAGCACCGTAAAGGATAGAGTCGGTAAAGTAGTTTTCTAATCCCTTAAACGGTTGCTTATCTGCGACCACCGTCTTGACTTTATTATTGGCGTCTACATATTTTAGGCACTGATGAAGAGTAGAGGGAACTATAAGATTACCATGGATCCATGGTCGACCTAATAGTAAATTATAGGAAGTTTTCGCGTTGATTACGTAGCACGTAACTTCAGACTTTAAATCCTCAAGCTAGCATTTTATCCGGATTTTACCCAAAGGTCTAGATCCACTGGTATTGAACCCATATATAATGGTACCTGTGGAAGCCAGCTTGCTCGCTGGGATTCCGAGATTGTACATCAACCGGAGTGATATGATGCTAACAGCGGAACCCGGATCGACTTGGACCCGGTTAACAACGCTGGAGCCAACGTATCCGGTAAAGTATAAAGGCCTATCATGCTTTGAATTCCTCACTTGCATGTCATCCTTAGCGAACATAATATGAGGGAATTGTTTGGCTGATAAATTACAAAGCCGAACTGATGATTCTGTTTCTTTGCAGGCCGGCTTGACTTGAGTAAGGAACGCGTTAGAATCGGCTAAAGCTTCTCGCAAGGCTTCTCTAGTATCCTTGGAGAGGCGCAATAACTCATATAAAGTTATTCTCGCTGGGATGTTAGCTAGCTGAGCCATAATATCAAAGCGGTAAGGAGTGTTTGAACTTCCCGTTTTATCTCTCCCAATCGGGCGATTGAATCGAGATTGCTTCGGGTTCTGAGCCTTTTGAGGTTGAGGCTCTTTCTCTTTTTGCTTATTGGCTGACTTCTGTTGAGATTTTCCAACTAGTGCGGGTGGAGTTATGACCACCCCCAGTTCGGCTAACGTCTTGGCATTTGCGTCAGAAGTTTTGGGGTATTTATAATGATATTCATTCCCACCCCTAGTGACAAGAGCCTCTTGTTCATCTTCAGAATGTGATAAGGTGGGGATACCTTCATCATATTTTTTAGGAATTGCTGTGGTGGGACAGCAGGTCTTGCCCTTACCTTTGTACTTCTTTTTAGATGAGGATCCTACCCATTGCTCGTCTTCGGGCAAGTCCGGGTGGACACAAAGAATTTCGCCGCTAGGAGCTATGTGTTGTACAAGTCCTTTCTAACGTTGTCCATAAGGATCATCGTTGACGGTCTTCATTTGTACCTCTGTTGAGATTTTCCAACTGGTGCGGGTGGAGTTGTGACCACCCCCAGTTTGGCTAATGTCTTGGCATTTGCGTCAAAAGTTTCGGGGTATTTATAATGATATTTATTCCCACCCCTAGTGACAAGAGCCTCTCGTTCATCTTTAGAAAGTGATAAGGTGGGGATAGCTTCATCATCTTTTTCAAGAATTGCTGTGGTGGGATAGTAGGTCTTGCCCTTACCTTTGTACTTCTTTTTAGATGAGGATCCTACCCATTGCTCATCTTCGGGCAAGTCCGGGTGGACCCAAAGAATTTCGTCGCTAGGAGCTATGTGTTGTACAAGGCCTTTTTGACGTTGTCCATAAGGATCATCGTTGATGGTCCATAAGGATCATCGTTGACGAGCTCTCCATCTTTCTGCTTTTCTTCAAAGAGTGTTCTGATCGATACTTCAATGTCATCGTCGAAGAAATTAGCAAGAAACATGCTTTCCATGTCATCCTACGTATTGATACACCCTGGCTTGAGACGATGATACCAATCAAAGGCAGCTGCCCGAAGGGTTCCTACGAATGATCGTACCATCAAAGGTTCATTGCCAGAAATGATCCCTAGGTGAGACTTGAAATAAATCAAGTGTTGAGTAGGTGAACCCCTTCCATCGAACGGTGTGAAATTAATTAAGTTAAACTTCGCTAGGTATGGAATTGAGTCCCACTCTTTCGGGTAAGGACATGGAATGCTAGTCTTTTTTACCTCTTGAGCAGACATCAAAGCATTGATTTTGCTTTCCAAGTCTTTCATCTTAAGGTCTTCGCCTACGTCTCTCTTCTGGCGATTTTGGGGAGGGATATTGGTACCACCCCCAGCGTTAAGGACATCTTTGGTATTTTTATTCTCAGATGGAACTTCGACATTGATATTTTCCTCTACTTCTGAGTCGCTATCTAAATGATTGGTAGTCTGGCGACGACTAGATTTATCGTGCTGATTTGTCAACTACTGGAGTTGTTGGGCATGTAAATCTTTAACCCGTTGCACAGCCATCTCCATTTTGATTTTAAAGTCCTCTTTCTGCTTTGCCAATGCTTCTTGAAGAAGCTGAGCCATCTGTTCAGTAGTGATCATGAGTGACTCTCGAGTCTGTCCCGTGCTGGACACAGTGGCACCTGAAGCGATCGCAGAGTTAGCGTCTGACGTTTCATCATCTGAGGACTACTCTCTCTGAATTCTCCTATAATCTCTAGGCCTGATGGCCCCGGTTTGTAGCTGAGTCAATCACTGAGGTATTTGTGGAAAAGGTTCGGGGTTGAAGCGTCGCGTGGACTTTCCTTTGTCCGTCATGTTAATCGTGACTTCTGAGAATTCACGTTCTTGAACAGCCAACTTCCTTTTACGGAAACGTCTTGACTTTTGTCCTAGCGTTTCTGTAGAAAGCCTCTCAAACACTAAGATCCTTTACGAGGCGGTTTTGGAGCAGTTACACTCTAATAATACCGCCTTAATGAGTTTGGTACATGGGCAAAGAGAATCCATTTTCCGGGTATTTTTCTTACAAGATTTATTCATACCCCTAGACTGATAGTACAACTCATCGATATGATTATCAGAGCAACCTATCTTGTGCTGGCATGATTCCCCCATTCTCACGTCATCGTCTTCTAACAAACATAGCTCTCTTTGTGGGTATAATGCCTTGTCGTTGTTCTCAAGAGTTGCTCGTTTGAACCCACGCCTTCGTGCGCTTGAGGACCTAACGGGCTCTTGGACTTTAACTCGCAATCCGAGGTGAGTGGTTATCGGTATTTTCTCCGTAGGAGAGATTTTTAACATATTGGGGCGTCGCGTACGACCCCCACTCTGATGAACCATCCAAGGTTCATTTTTATGCAAAGGACCGCGACGATCCGTAATACTCACTTTAAATCGGGACAGGTCCACACTGTCGTGAGTTCTACTGAAGGTGAGGAAGTCATCGGAACATAAACAGGAGCTGTCAGAGACTCAAAACTGGTCGCGGGAGGCGAAATTTCTGCGAATAGGGGATGAACGACTTGGCGGTGACGTGAGCCAATAGCTGGTGGCTCGGCCCTGGCCGAGCCAGCAGACGGCAAGTTGGTTCTTTCTCACTTTGTCTTGGATTTCAGCCTCCAGATTTGACGTGTCTTTGATAGTCTGTTGTCCACTTGATTTGTTTGCAATTGTTTGGCCTCTTGCACCAGAATTCTTGCGTGCGCAAGTAAAGCGTGGCGCTTCTTGATCCGTTCTTCAAGAGTTGAACGTGTCCTCTTAACAAGGACCCACTCATTCGCCATGGATTTGGAACAGTCGTTCGTTCGCTATCATGGTGGTTGGTGTCTTCTAGACTTCAGATCCGCCTCATAGCGGATTCCATCAACTAACTCGGAAGCTTTGGCTAATTGGCGTGCGAGGCGCTGACGTCGTCTTTGACGCTCTCTCTTGGATAAGGTCGGCGTGTTTTTAGTAGTGGCTTCGGCTTTGTAAGGTGTGCCTTGTGCCACTGCGAGGTGAATATCTTTGTTTTGGACCTTCAGATCCGAGTGTCTCCGAATCTTCCTTGTGGAGTCCCTTCTATTCCTGCGAGGGGAGGATGATCGGGAAGATGAGGATAAGTATTCTTCATACTTTGCTTGGTTGAACTCGTACTCGACCTCCTCGTTGATCGGGATGGCGATCTTTGGTTGCGACACTACTCTTGAAACTCTTGTAAAAACTCTTAGTGAAGAACCAAGTCTTGAGGGCTATTTATAGCCTCTTAAACAAAGCAACCAAAACTATCCATTATGTAGAAAAAGCAATGATCATCCATCGGTCGACCAATCTCATCCATCGGTCGACTAATGACTAACATATCAAATACTTGATTTGCTGAAAACTTACTTTTCTAAATTCATTTTAAAATGCAAATCAACTCCAAAAATAGTAAAACTTGGGAAAATGTTTATATATATAAAAATAAATATGTTGGAAAAGAAATTTCTAAAATATCACTTCCCATTTGTGAAAACTTATTATTTTGCAAAACTTTCAAAAAATATGATCTCGTTAAAACTTGATTTTGATGAAATTCTTTCAAACAAGTTTTGATATTCTTTTTTGTGGATTAATAGACTTTAGAAATGATATAAAATAGTACTATTTAGTCTATAATCCTAAAACCATGTTAACTCACAAAACAATGTATAAGCAACAAATGTAAAACAAAAGTGTGAGTATATGATTTGAGCTCTAAGCACAACACATAAAATATAAATACCAAAACTACTATACCCAAGGCAAATAATCTTCATGATGCTTGATCTTGGGCAATCCTCCTCTTCGTAGTAGGAATGAAGCATGATCTTATATTTGACTTTAATTGTGACGACTTTATTCCAATATCCACCAACCTCCAAAAATATCATCGTTGAGGCGCAAATCCCTCCAACCTCTAACCTAGAAGCATGTTGGAGGAAAATAGAAATACTAGAAATAAGATTAGAAATTGTTTCTTAATCATTAAAACTAGATTAGAAAGTAGGCTCACAAATATGAGTCTTAACAGTTCTCAGCTGTTCGTTTGGCGCACGACCATTCATACACTCTCCTCCCAACCATGATTGCTTGCATTCACGAAGGATTGATGCGATTGTGCGCTCAGTTTTGTGGATGTGTTGAAAATCCTCAAGTAGAGCTTTCCTATGCCTATCTCATGGTGTGGTTCGTAATGCACTATCCTACTCTCATGACTGTACCTTCCGCTCGAGATGAGGACCAAACTACCCCCTTCATTCAGTGGTTGGAGAATTATTCCTGGACGAAAGGGTACATGGCCATAATGAGGAATGCCCTGAGGGATCATAAAAATTTTGACTTTTTCAGGAGCTTCCCTCATTTTTCTAAGACCAGCTACGACCATACACTTGTGGACGAGACGAATGGCCAGGGCTATACTTCATTTATTGGCTGCTTTAGGTGGCTCGTGAATATACGTCCTGGGTACTTGATCTATCGCTTTGGTCCGATGTGTTAATTAGAGCCATATCTGCCTTGCTATTTTTCTCTTCAATTCAATTTGTTTTTAAGTTTTGGTGTGTTTGTTTATGTGAAGAAAGTTTCACAAAGAGAAGATCTTAATTTTGGTTTTGATGCGTTCAACCTCAAATCTTCATCTACATCTCTTTGTTTACTTTGGAGAAGTTTTCTAAACTCTTTCTCTAGCTTAATCTTCATTTTCGTTTAAATATATATATATATATACAAGCTAGATTTACTTGAGTTTAATTTCATTTTTGCTCTTTATTATTCACTGTAGCGTCTAAAATTTCCTACGAGCCCTCACACATAGCTCAAAGCACAAAGAAGACGATGAACATCACTATCTGAGTCACAAAAGCTTAATCGATATTGACAAGCGCATGAAGTGAGTCAATGAACTATGTGAAGCAACGGAACTGCAGAACAACGAGGAAACAAACTAATCAGGAGCTCCGCGTCACTTACGAAAGACAAAGCGCCCTTCGTGTCCTATTTACTCAACATATGATTCAATCATGTGAGCTTGTAGATCTCCTTGTCGGTTTTCTGACATATTCTAGATCGCACGATTCTGAGTTCAGATGATAAAAATACAGTGAAAACGGACAGAATATACGAAACCGAGCCTTAAGGCAAAGTCCAGACACCCTTTGGTGTCTTGGCCAACCCGAGACACCCAAAGGTGTCTCGGCTTGGCGGAAACACTCTAATGTGTCTCAGCTAAGCTGAGACACTATTTGGTATCTCGGCCAAGCCGAGACACCCCTTGATGTCTTGGCTTGGCCAAGACACTCACAAGTGTCTCGGCCATGCCGAGACACCCACAGGTATCTGCTGACCCAAAAACTAGATTTTGTTAGATTGTGGTCGTTTTTTGACTGTTAACCACCTGGATTTGCTCCAACAAATAAAATATCATCCATAAACGTACTTAAGTGGTTACAACTATAGATAAGAGTGAATCGGTCGTTCTTATCCGAAAACAGGGCTCCTGAAGCCTATAAATACAGCCCAGGGCCTTCAATTTTTGGATCTGGAATTCTCGAGCGTTGGCAAAGCCCTGCCAAACTGAGGATTGAAGAGCCACGAATTTTAGAGAGGAGGAGGAGATATCAGCGAATTCTTCAGCATAAAGAAGAGGAGTTCGTCAGATCTGCAGCCCGGTTCCTTCCCTTGAGATTGCCCCGTTGCGGTGATCTCCAGAAAAGTGATTATCTCGCTGTTACCGAGATAATTACTTTGGTTTCTTGATTCCTTCATGAATCAATGAATCTTTAGATATGATCTGATCATCTGGTGGTCCACGGATATTGACGTTCCCGTCACATGCTAAGATCCCACGCAAGCAGTGGACGATAAACACCCGTTGCGTTTGTTTGAAGGAGATTTTAATTTTAATTTCATTGTGTAAAGGTCTTATAAAAAGACTGATCTTTTTTTGAACTTGTTGTAACGACTGAAGTTGTAATAAGTTATACAATAAAAAAATTGATTTCCCACCCAAACATTCACACACAACCACTTTAGCTTTAGTATTTCACATATTGTATATTTGGGTTGTGAGTGATTCATTGAGAGAGCTTACATTTTCATTCTCATCTTGTTTAGAGAATAAATCTTTATTTGTACTTATTGGTAAACACGTTGTAATACAAAAGAACACTTAGATGAGTGGTTGAAAAGAGACCGAGATCAATTCTAAAAGGAGTGTGTTGGTAGTAAAGCCTAGGGAGAGGTCGTAAATCCAAACACTTGAGGAAGGTGTAGGCTGTCTAAAAATTACTACGGATAGTTGATCCCCGTCAAACACCAATGACAAAAATTATAATTTGACAACTTTCAGAATATATGAGAGTTACAAGTCTACAACTCTCATATTTCAAAGAGCCGAATGCAAGGATTATAATACAATGATCTTTCCAGAACTTAAAAAAAAGATTACAATTGACGATCTCTTTAAGCCCAAACATGGAGGCCATTCTCGTGCTCAAAGCTCAAAACGCAGAGCTCATTGTTGCATTCCAGACTCAGAACACAAAGAGCATAGTTGTGTTCTAAACTCAAAACACAGAGTTCATCGCTACGTTCCAGACTCAAAATGCAGAGCTCATCATTGCATTCCAGACTTAAAATGCAGAGATCATTGATGCGTTTCAGATCCAAACGCAAGATCAACTCCGCATCTCAAGTTCAAGACGCAGAGTTCATGCCTAGAACACAAATTTCGCGTTTGACTCGTTCAAACACGAGCTGAATGGTTCCAAAACTATTTCTCCTGATTTGAGGGGGATTACACCCTACTAAGGAGCGATTTTAGGGGTTAGTTACACCCTTTAATCCCCAATAAATAGCTAGAAGCTTAGCTAAGTTGGAAGAGGCTAGAAAATCGAGATTAGAGTGCTTTTTGAGGATTAGCATCATCATCTTTGGCTAGAGCTATGGTGAAGGCTTTTCTTGGAGCTTCGTTCTTAGCTTGAAAACTGATTTCAGTTAAATAAAAAGAGGATTAATCTCCTTTTTCAAATTAACTCTTCCATAAAGTTTCAACTCATTAAGATTTTTTTTAACTCGTTAAGAGTTTCAAACTTGTCTGGCAAGTTCTCCTCAACGTTAAATCAAGAGGAATCAACCAAGTTCTATGAGGCAAAGTGTTTGAATCATCAACGTGATACAAGAATCAAACTTTCATCGACACCAAGAAGAACCCAGTTTTAAACAAAGGGAAGGATCTCCGTTGATTCCTTCTTTCTTTTGTAAATCGGGATACCAATAGAGAAGAGTTGTAATTTCTTTTTCAAAGTCAGTTAGAGAGAGATTACAGTGAGAGATTGAATTCATTCTTTTTCTAAGTCAATTAGGGAGATTAATACAGAATTTCATTCTCATTTCTTCTTCTTCCCATGAACAGAAGGTGACACGGGTAGTCCAACACTTAGAAAAGTATTGCTTTTAGGATTGACAATTGTGTAAATTATAAAAGCTTTTGGTGAACTTTAAAAATCGAATTGTGAAGTTATTTGAGATTTAGTGGAGTATCTCCTCCAGGTGAGGAGTAGAGACGTAGGTTGTGGGTTGACCGAACTCCGTGATCAATTTCTTGTGTTTGTGTTTGGCTTTGGCGTATCTTTCATATTGCACTTATTATTTATATCTCCTATTGTCTTATTGTTTCAATGTATATCCTTGTTTTTTGTGTATATCATCATTGTCAGGATAATTCATTATTAGTTTTAATTTGGCATTAATATCGGATTAGATTAGAAATTAACCTATTCACAGGGCGGGCCCCCCCCCCCCCCCCCCGGGGCCTCTCATGTGGTAGCAAAGCTTGGTGCTTCTTATTCATGGCTTAATCGCCTAGAGTCAAAGATCCTTGCTATTATACTTTGCTAATCTAACTTTTATGATTTTTATCTTGCTTGTATGGATATACATGGTGCACCTAGTTTAGGCTATGCTATTGATGTTGCTCCTAAATTCAATGATTTCCCCTATACTCAATGGATGTTTAGATTTAAACTATTTGTTAGATCTAAACAAATCGATTTATAGAAAATAATTGATTATGCTTATGTTGTGCCTATGTTAGAGAAATCTAAGTGAAGCAATAATGATAAAAGAATGTTTACTATGAATAAGTTGTTAGAATTTTTGCGTAAAGCTTTTGAACCATCTATTTCTAACAAACTTGCTTCTTTTGAAAGTGCTTATACATTATGAAAATATATAGAAGCATATCACGGTAACTTGGAGGAAATCCAATGCATTCTAGTGGATTCTGCTTTAAGTGAGATTGGAGCCTCATCATGCACACGGTCACTAGGCGATTACCATAGTGAGGTATGCAAGTCTGAATCCAAAATTAATTTATCTATAGATGAACTCGCTTGTGCTTATGAAAGATTAATGCATGCCTATAACAAATTAAATTATAATTTTGTGAATTTGCAAAACAAGCATGTAAACCTAAAATCTAATCTTGATTTGCTAGCATCCAAATTTGATATCATTGCTAAGGAGAATGTCATACTTAAAGAAAACAATGATAAATTAAATTTAGAAAATGATAATTTGAGCTCAAAATAGCTAGCTTATCTAATGCTAAGAATGATGCCATATTAGAGGAAGAACTAATTAAAAATGAATTTAATTTTATTAAAAATGATCTTGTTTGTTCTACTTCTAACGTCAATGCTAATTTGACAAATGATGAGTTGAATAATGTGAAAAACTATATTTCATTATTAGATTCAACTTTAACCTCATGTATTAACAATAATAAGAAACTTATGGACTTGTGTGCAAAGTCCCGTGCAAATATTTTAAAATCACACACTCATTGTATACACATGTATAGCAAAGTTTACAAATACACAACTTACGGTCGAAAATACATCTTGCTAAATTTTTCTATGATGCACGAAAACCCACTAAGGTTGATATTATTACTCCTTGTACATCTCATAAAGTTTCATCATCTCACACACATACACATGCACCAAATGTACATTCTAAACATATCAATGTGTATTAGTGTGATTTTTGTAGTAGACTTGGTCATTTGGCCGAATTTTATTTTAATTTAAAAAATGTTTCACATTTACAAAATACTTTAAAAAGGCCATCTTTGTTTGCAAATGTTTCTCATGCACAATCAAAAGGTCATCATAAACAAGTGCATCCATTCCATGGCACTTATTGTAATAGAACGAGTTATTTGCATAATTATTGCTATGACCG
Source organism: Asparagus kiusianus (assembly GCA_022839385.1). NCBI lineage: Eukaryota > Viridiplantae > Streptophyta > Magnoliopsida > Asparagales > Asparagaceae > Asparagus > Asparagus kiusianus. The sequence continues at coordinate 45,321 of BQKN01000491.1, read as the reverse complement.
AACACGTACACTAAATGCACCCAAATGAGACCATAACCCAAGGGCTTTGGATTTAAATGATAGGGGTCATGTCCCTAAACTCTTCGGCACTAAGAGTGTTTATGTACCAAAACATGTTTAAAATTTTAAACAAGTTTATTGTGTTTTCGGTTTTATTATTTTAAAAGATGATTTTTGTTCACTTTTTGTAAACAAATTGTAGATATTTTTAAAAAAAATATATAAGAAGATATTTTCACCATACTTAGAAAAGAAATTTAGATATATATATATATATATATATATATCTATTCATTTTTGAATATAATATAAATGGTGTTTTAATTTTTTTCAATATTTGTTTATGTTTAAATGCATATGCTTTATGGCTGCTATTAGTCGACTAATCACTTTTATCAGTCCGATCACAAAAATTAGTCGACTAACCAGTGTGTTTTACTGAGTTTTATGTTATTGTATTTTTTTTATTTATAAATTAGTCAGTTATCAACCTGTTTAACTTTCTTTCAATTGTGTTTTAAAATAAATACATTTGTTTTTCATTACGTATTATGATTTTTGTTGGTTTTGACTTTAAGGGCATTAATTGTGATGAATTCTTTGCATTAGTTGCAAGGATAGTGTCAAATTCTTATTTCATTCTAAATGGTTTTATATATGCAGAGGTTGATGCTTGAGTAGCACCTCCCCGAATTTATTGATCCTTTCTTTCAAATCATGTTTACAAGGTGCTAAAAGTTTATATGGATTGAAACAAGCTCCAAGAGCATGATATACTCACCTCTCTTGCTTTCTTGTTGAATATAGTATAAATTAATCTTGTTTTTTTATCCTAAGCATATTTCTTTTGATCTTTTTGGATGAAACATATAAATATTTGACATCACTTTTTGTATGTTTATATATATAAGATGTGTCCTTTATTTATAATTAACACAAAATCTCCTTAGCGGATATCGTTACCTAACCTCTTAGCAAAAAATTTGCTTTGTCATATAAGAGATGAATTGAGAATGTTTATCACTTGATTCATGTTTACTTGATCATTTCTTTATCCTTTTCAAAAATGATATTTTATGATTTATTTATCCGCTGATTCATGTTTGATTGATCATTCGGCCTTCGTGAATTCATGATTTTCATGATTTACTTTCTTGATTTACTTTCATTGTCCCCTACATATTTTTACATAATCTTCTTTCATGAATTTTTATAAATATTTTTGAATAATGCCTTTAGATCCACGTTCTGTTTGTACTACTGGTTCTTAGCTTCACTTAAACTTTTTTTTTCCTTTTGTATTCAGTTCAAATCTATGCATTGCCTTTTTTATATTTGTTTTTAAAATATGTATTGAGACACCATTCATAATGATAAATATATGTGTTCTTTTTAGGTCACTTTGAGTATGAATTGTGTATGCTTGCCTTAAATTTCTTTTGATATATGCTCTGTGGCTTTTTTGATAGGGGAGTCTTTTCCCTATCTGTTTATCCTCACCATGCTTTTTAATAGGGGGAGCTTATGGCTATCTTTCTTTCTTTTTTTCCTAATTTTGATGTTAACAAAGAGGGAGAAACAAGTGTATTGTGAGTATCTTGAATGTGTATTTTATATTTTTATATTTTTTGTGAAAATTACTTGTCATCATCAAAAAAAAGGGAGATTGTTAAGACCCATATTTGTGAGCTTACTTTCTAATTTGTTTTAATAATTAACAAATAATTTCTAATCTTATTTCTAATATTTGTGTTTTTCCTCCAACAAGCTTCCAAATTGGAGGTTGGAGGGATTTGCGCCTTAACGATGATAATTTTGGAGGTTGGTGGATATTAAAATGAAGCCGTCGCAATTCAAGTCAAATACAAGATCATGCTTCATCCCTATTATGAACAGGAGGATCGCCCAAGATCAAGCATCATGTAGATTATTTGCCTTTTGTATAGTAGTTTAGGTATTTATACTTTATGTGTCATGCTTAAAGCTCAAATCATATACACACACTTTTGTTTTACATTTGTTCCTTATACATCATTTTGTGAGTTAACATGGTTTTTTGGATAATAGACTAAATTATACTGTTTTATATCATTTCTAAAGTCTATCAATCCACTAAAAAGAATATCAAAACATGTTTGAAAGAATTTCATCAAAATTAAGTTTTAACGAGATCGTATTTTTTGAACATTTTGCAAAATAATGAGTTTTTACAAATAAGAAGTTATATTTTAGAAATTTCTTTTCCAACATGTTTATTTTCATAAATATAAACATTTTTCCAAGTATTACTATTTTTAGAGTTGATTTGCTATTTTAAAATAAATTTAGAAAATAAAGTTTTCAGCAAATCAAGTATCTGAAATGTCAGTTATCAGTCGACCGATGGATGAGATCGGTCGACCGACTAGTAGAATTATTTTTAGCATGAGTTTTATAGGCAAATCAGTCAATCGATTATCTATATCAATCGACTAGGAATAGTGTTTTCAGTCGACAAATTTTTCTTATCAGTCGACTGATTCTGGCTGTTTTGGTTCCGTTGCTGTAACGGCTAGTTTATCAGTCAACCGATTTTCTTTACCAGTCGACTGATCAGTGTTTTTTTTTTTGCATAATGGCTAGTTTTGGCTGCTTTGTTTGAGAGGCTATAAATAGCCCTTAAGATTTGGTTTTTTACTAAAAGTTTTTACAAGAGTTTCAAAAGTGTTTGTCATCAGTTTGTTTCTAAGTTTTTATGTGTTTGTTTATGTGAAGAAAGTTTCACAAAGAGAAGATCTTAATTTTGGTTTTGAGGCGTTCAACCTCAAATCTTTATCTACATCTCTTTGTTTTCTTTGGAGAATTTTTCTAAACTCATTCTCTAGCTTAATCTTCATTTTGATTTATATATATATACAAGCTAGATTTACTTGAATTTAATTTCATTTTTGCTCATTGTTATTCACACACAACCACTTGAGCTTTAGTATTTCATATATTGTAAATT
>BQKN01000491.1:19222-36462 GCA_022839385.1 Asparagus kiusianus | reverse complement strand
GACGGAATCCGAACAACGAAACGAACACAAGCCCACACCTAGGGGGGGCTCGGCCAAAGCCGAGCCACCCATAGGTGGCTCGGCCAAGAGCCGAGCCACCTATAGGTGGCTAGGCCCAGAGCCGGCCACCTGTAGGTGGCTAGGCCCTATTTTGTGCCCAAGGCACAGTCTCGAGTGCCTATAAATAGGCCTTGTGCTCATTTGGTTCAAAGGTTGGATTTTGGAGGGTCGAAGCTCTGCCGGATTGGAATCTGAGATCTAAAAAAGGTTGGAGCTTTAGAAGATTGAAGACTTGGACTTTGAGATCCGGTGCTCGGCGATCATCCACGCCAAATAAGGCAAGAGTTCGAGAGGGACCGGATCTGAGATCTACACGATTTTCCTCCGGATCTAAGCTTGGTTCTTAGATCCCGAGAAGAGTCTCGAATTCGCTTGGTCGATTTTGACACTTGGGCTACTATTTCCTTGGTGAATTAGTACCCCACCCGGCTATTATTTCCTTCGTGAGATAATACCCGTCATATCGTGTAGATCCGACCGGATCGAGATCACGCGGTGGTCCACGGCAAATAACCCCGGCGCAGGCAAAGAACCCACACAAAGCGAGTGACCGCAAAACAGGAGCTCGCGATTCGTTCGACATAAAAGGAAATAAATTGTAATCTTTCTTTTTCTTATTTTTGATTTTCATTGTAACCGGCTCTTATAAAAAGACCGGATCTTTGTAACGCATAAAGTTGTTAACTAAGATGGCAATGATATCAATGAAGAAAGGCACAAATTTTCCCGCGAACAATCTCGTTTTTCATTTTTACAGCCGCCACAGTACCCTCTCTCTCTCTTCTCCCTCCTCTCTCTGTTCTCTCCTTTTTCTCTCCTAGCGTCACCCTGACGCCGAGCACCACCCCACCGCTTGACCACCCCCGAAGCCAGCCCCCACCCTCGACCGCACCTTCTCCAGCCGCCCCTGTTCTCTCTTCAACTTGCCCAAGCACGCCGCTGTTGGCCTTCCTCAGACCCGCGTCGCCTCCAGCCCATCATCGCCGCCCTCATCGTCCTCCTCCACGCCTCCCCACTGCGCGGCCGTCCTAGCCACCGAACCACCTCCCTCAGCCCATCTCCTCACTGCCACCCCCGCTCCTCCTCCCCACGCCGTCGAGCGCCACCGTCCACCACGCCTGCACCATCTCCTCTCTCTTTAACCTCTAACCCGTAGTCTCCGCCTGAGCCCGTCGTCGTCGTTGGCGAACTCCAGCGCCGCCCCCACTCCACCACTGTAGTGAGCCGTGCCCTAACCCCGTAGCCCTCTCAGATTCGGACCCACCTCGTCGCTGCCGTTCCCCTCCGACAACCAGTGACGCCACCTCGTCGTTGCCCGACGCCGACCCGAGCTCGCCGCTTGGCCTTCGCCGTCAGTCCCGACCAGCACGCCAACGTCGATCCGTTCGACGAAACCCCGAGGCAAGCTCCCTCTTGCTCAGATCTAAACTCTATACCTGTTAGAAATTATTTGCATAATATATTTATGACGTATTTATCTGCGTGGGTTGTTTGCTGAAGAATATTGATCTAAATAATTAATATGTGATAAATAGTATTTCTGGAATAATTATAATAAGTTAAAAGAATTTAATTTGATAATGGATTTATTTTAGAGAATTTATAATATTTAAAAAAGAATTTGTCTTGAGAAAAAGAATTATTTTAGATTTTTATAATGAGAGACAATTTTAAAGAAAATTATTCTTGGAATTAATAACTGAGATTTTGATTTTCGTTTGCAAAACATCTGTTAATATTAGTTAATCTTGTATTGTTAATAGTAGCTTTACTCTCGTATGTTTCTTGCATGTGATCACGACCCCTGTTCACACTTCATGACATTGACACTTAGCTTAACTGTATTTATTATTCCATGTTGAGAATTATGAGAAGTACATGACTATAGTGACCCGTATGACACAGTTAGGATCTAGAACCTCGTGTGTAGTTGACCTGGAATTACGAGAATTAGGGTGAGAAGTCTTGGTCCATGTGAGCAGTTGTGATTGTTGATGTATATTCCAGGCTCGCGCCGGTGAAGTTTTTGTAGTCACCGGGGTGGGTCTGAGGAGATGAGATATTATAACTGTTGATGTATATTCCAGGCTCGTGCCGGTGAAGTTTGTGTACTCACCGGGGTGGGTCTGAGGAGATGAGATATTGTGATTGTTGATGTATATTCCAGGCTCGCGCCGGTGAAGTTTGTGTAGTCACCGGGGTGGGTCTGAGGAGTTGAGATATTGTGATTGTGGTTGTATTCCGGGCTTGCGCCAGTGAAGTTTATGTAGTCACTGGGTGGGTCTGAGGAGCAGTGATATTGCGATTGTTGATTAATTGATATGAGTGATGGGATAGTGAGTTACATGACCTCGATTCTTGGCTAAGTATGATTCTTGTGAGATGTAGGCCGGTTGTACTTCTTTTCATACATAGATCAGGCTTAATATTTAATTATCTACAATTTAAGACATATGGTATATACATGAGGGTTTCCTTGTTTGGATTATTTCGCTCTACGTACTACGTCTCGAGTTATAGATTTTTAAGTATTAATTCCATCTATTGTATAACCTTGTTGCTTGGATGCTTTCTGATCGCTACCTGCATGATCTTCTTACTTAGTTGATTTTTGGATTCTTCTGATTATTAGTATTCCAGTTGCACGCCTCTATCATTATTTCTATCATCACATGATCTATTTCTGTTTCTGTTATCGCATTGACCACGCATATATTATCTTTACTGTTATTGTATTTGTTCCTGGCTTGGGGGATCTTGTCGTGTGTTATACACACTGACGTACTCCTATTTTCTGGGTGTACGTCAGATTTAGGAGACAGACAGCCTCAGTTCGGAATCGTACTAGAGCCAGAGGATTCTCAGCCAGGTGCCTTGCAGAAGGAGTAGAAGAACCAGTTGAAGCGTAGTGGTTTTCTTTCGTAGCAGTAGTTGGACATTAAAACTCTTTTACCGTACTTTTCTTTAGTTGATGTTGGTTTTAGTAATTTAACAGTATTTTCTTTATGGACTATGTATTTCTTATTTCCTAGTTGGACTATTTTGTAATAAGGGTATGTTGGACCCATATTTTCATGTCTGGGATGATTTACTGTTGATGATATGTCTACTCCTTATTCTTAGTTGTCTTTATATTCTTGCTATTGTGATCGGGGACCTGTGACTTCGCATCGTATTTATTTCTAGACGCTTAGTGTATTGGATTGAGAAGAAAAAGAAAGGAAAAAAAATGATAGTGTATATTTCTTCTTAATCTAATACGTCGGGGACCTGTGACTTCGCATCGTCTTTTGTTTGGGATTTTTAGCTGAGGTTTTGGGAGGCTATGTATACCCCTTTGATCTCAGTTCTTCATGAACCCAAGAGAATGTTTTAAAAGAGTTTAACAAGGGTTTAAACGTGTTTAGTGTTTGTTTAAAAGAGTTTTTAAGAAGCTTTTAAGCATTTGAAAGTTTGGTTTTGTGAAGATAACTTTCACAAGAGCTTGAGGAGATTATCTATTGGTGTTTGAGCATCCAACTACTCTTCCTCTACCTCTTCATCTATTGAGAAGTTTTCTAAACTCTTTTCTAGCTTTACATTTGCTTAGTTATTTTATTATCATTCTTTAAAGCTAGTTTTTATATTGAGTTTAGAATTGATTGTATTTCTCATTGCTTACACACATAACCATTGAGCTTATTGTATTCATACATAGTATATTTGGGTTGGTGAATGTTGTAACATTGAGTGTGAGCTTATATTAAGTTCTCATCTATTATAGAGAACAAATCATTTGTTACAGTGTGTTGTTTTAAAGTTTTCGGTGAGCTAAAAAACCGAGTGAGAGTGTGAGGTGTGAACGTTGATCGGTGAGCGTTGAAAACTAACATTGTGAGGTGTAAACATTATTCGGGTGAGCGTAGAAAACCCAGTTGTGATAGTGGATTTCTCCCCTAGGATATATTCTTCATAAGGGTATCCTCCCAGTGGTAGCTCCAAGACTTCTACCATCTCGTAGAGTGAAATCCATAACTTTTCGTCAGGGGTAAAGAATGTGCGTGTGTCAGGGTTATACAGATCTAACACACTGAAGAATTGCTGGGCGTTGTTCTTCAGCCCAAGTTGAGTAGCCCTGGTCGACGCAAGAAGGTCGTACCCTTACAGGCTGTTACAGTTTTCCTGCATGATAAATTCAGTCAACCGGAGCAACCATTGTGTTGCACTATAACGGGACCAATCGGGAGCTCTAAATTCCTTAGTTGGAAATTGCCCCTCTGCTTTGAAGAAAGCGCGGCCGAAAGTGTTTGCTTCTGCAGCAATCTTACAAGCAAGCTACTCTCTTTGAACTAGCACGGGGTGTAAACCAGTAACATAACGACCGCCATTGTCTACTCTAGTGCCACCCTTAAAGAAGTAACCGTAGGTAACCCCATCTTGTGTCGGGGTCAACTCCCACTCCATCTTTCGAGAGACTGAAGTCGCTCTGAGAGAGGTGAGGGAATAGTCACGTGGCAGGGGAGGCAAGAAGAGGCGTCACTCACCGACCGTCCTAAGCCACTGATATGTCCCTAGATAAACATATTAGAGTTGGGTGTGGCATCACCAAACAGAAAAGTAAGTTTTGGTATCCTTCTTCGATTAGCTGTCTCCAAGGAGGCGTCTGTAATCAAACACCTTTGCGTAGGACTCGAAGACTTGGAAAGTTAACAAAACACCTCCCGACTCCTATTATGAAAGATGGGGAGGTTCTCGAGTATAGGGACGCGGGGATGGTCCATTCCCATTTGAGTGGTATCTGATTTGATGTCACCACACGGAGGAATCGGAGCAAAAGAATGTAGAACTACAAGAAGGCAAAACAACAAAGTTAGTCAGATGGGGTAAACCTTGGCCAAAAGGTGAATTTCACCCAAGAAATGGTAGTACTCTTGTTAGACAGGTGAACCTCATCAAACAGACAAACTTCATTTATCAAACGAACCTCGTCCAAAAGACAAACTTCTTCTATCAGACGAACCTCGTCTTAGAAAGGGAAACAGTTCATCTCCTTAAAAAATCAAGCCAAAGTGGGCCAGATTAAACTATTATAAACGCAAGCTTCACGTTTGATGGTACTACCTGAGATAATGGGTAAAGCAGCAACCTCGTCGAAGGAACTCGTAGCCTTCTTACCCTTGCCATTGCCGACGGTAGTTTTTGGGACTATAGATCTTAACAAAAATTTGAAGTGTTTGAAGAAAGGAAATATTAAAGCTTGAAGGTAGAAGCTCTGTGAAATTCAGAACGACCTAGGGCTCTAAATAATTGATGAAGACAAATCAACTTTGTCGAAGGTAGCTACCTATTATAGGCGGGAAACCAAATTAGCGGCCGAGATACCCTCCACGGATCTCGAGGCCCCCAGCTGGTGGCCATTTCTCAAGCCTTAAAAAGCACTATGATGGAGGCGTACAACATTTAATACTGATAATACCTAATTGTCAGTTCCACATAGGTCTAACGAAGTTAACACAGAATGACGAGACTCAGCAAACAGTCGAGCCTCATCTTGAACCATCAGAGCTCACTTAGAAATGACAAATATCGCTTTGAACCATGAAGTTCACCCCCAAAGGCCAATCTCGTCAAGAGGCCAAGCTCTCCAAGAGCCCAAGCTCGTCATGCAAACCAAGCTCGTCGTAGCCAAGAAGGTTCAAAGTATTCCAGACCCTATACAACCCAAATCAAGTCTGAAAACTTTAAAGGGGGTCTTGTAGGCACTAAAAAATACCAAGAAAGGTAAAAAATAAAGCAGGGTCGAACCTCGCCACAAGCATGATGAGGGTCGTCATCATAACGAACCTCCCCTCAGCCAACAAGCACGTCATTAGAGACGAAGCTCATCATCAAAAATGAAGTTCGTCATTGAAGACGAAGTTCGCCTAGAGACGAAAATCCTCTAAAAGATGAAGCCTATTCAAGAGACGAAGTCCATCCGTAGACGAACCTCATCAAACTGTGCCTCACCTCTCAGAGAATGAAGCTCGTCATTGAAGACTAAGTTCACCTGGAGACAAGGTTATTAACACCTTATCCTTCAACAAATGAAGCTTGTCAGTGAAGACGAAGCTTATTGTTATAGACGAAGTTATTCAGTGAAGACGAAGTTCATTAGAAGAAGTCCACGAGACTTGCTATGAAGCTTACCATATAGCGAAACTTATTTTCTCAAACAAACCTCGTTGTGCATCGAGGCTCATCTTATCTGACAAACCTCGCCACGCAACAAGGCTTGTCTCACCAAATGGAGTTTGACTGTAACAATCTTGAAGACCCAGTCAGCCTACGTGGGCTAAATTTGACGAGTCAGTTATGCTGTGACCCCACAATCAGTGCATCAGTTATGTGCTAAAGGCTTATAAATAGCCACAAGCAGCTATGAAAAATCCATCACGGGCACGAACAGAGACACATACAAGAGCTAGTACTCAAACTGGGAGACGCTCTTTTGAGATCAGAACCACGGTTTTGTGATCTAAGCTATCAACAGAGGCTGACTTTTCTCCTCGAATTAAAGGGATTTTGTTCTGATCTTCAATGAGAAGTATGTTTGACTCAAGCATCGAGCGAAGCATCTCACCACCACATAGAACCCATGTTAAATAAAGGAGAAGTCGAACCAACCTTCTCCTCTTCTGTACTTGAGAAAGAGCTATTGTAAACAGATTCTTACCAGACGATATAATCTTTTCTCAAAGCTAAAACAATTAAGAGAATCAATCATTGTTGAATCTTTTTCGGGACCAAACAGTGTCATCTGAGCCCTAAGTGCGTTAGGGTGATCTGATCTTGAAAGAAGATTCTGGCTTGAGTATAGGTGGGGCTTTGGACTCGGTGAAAATATCATAACTTATATCATATGTGTCCCCATATCTCTTGCTTATTTTTAGAAATTATTGGGGGTTATTTAGATATTAGTTGGACTGTGCACAGTTCGGTTAGAACCACTCAAGCTGACTGAATCATCTGTGATTTGACAGTTCAGTGTGGTTTTTATGTTTTATGTTCACTGCGGTTCATATCGACTTTTAGTTTTTCCATGTTAGTCCATCAAATCTTTGAAATTGCTCATGTGTCCCCTGAAATAACAAAGGGTCATGTAATTTGAGCCCTAAACAACCAAAATATTGCTAATGTTCTTTTGAAATTGCTAATGTTCTTTGCGAACGGGAGGAGTTTTGTGAGGGGAAATAAAGTTAGGCGATTGAGGCATATTTCTGGTGACCATGTTACCGAACCTCATCGAATTTGAGGGACTTACGTGAACAATTTCAAAGATGTGAGGAAGCGTTTTCTAGCTGACGCTAAATGGGTGCATACCAGTTAATAAATAATCACACAGCTTCCCAGGTTTTGAAACTGTTAGTCTAAGTATAGACACAAAGCTAAAGCTAGAAGCTAGAATCAAGAAGATGAAGTAAAATGAAGGAAATAGGAAAACTACATTGCGATCGACCGTGGTGCTCTCAACGGTCGACCGCGAACGTGCACGAGACAGGAAAAGTCTCTGGACTTTTTTTGGTCGACCGTGGCAGATGGTCCGGTCGACCGCGAGACCCTGTAGGTGTTTTTGGGTCGACCGCGACTGGTTCGACGGTCGACCACGAGTCAAGCTGGCAGTTTCCTAATCTGTTTTGAATTCTATTTGGGCTGGGATATATATATCTATATGTTTTCTAGGGTTAATATAACGTGAAAACCCATCAGAAAGAGTAGAAATTAAAAAGAAAGAGAATCTCAGAGAGATTAATCCCTTGTTTGGGTACCTGTATTCCTTCTTCAATTAATCAAAAAGATTGTTTGGTGTGGCTCTCGAGGACGTAGGCACGTTGTCGAACCTCGTTAAATTTGTGTGTTCCCTCTTGTTCTTATTTCTGTAAGTTTTTATTGTGGTGAATTTCTTTCTTGCTCAACTTTCTAACAAGGTCCGGAAGGGCAAGGGTTTGATTTGATTATTTTGAATCCCCAACAACTAGTATCAGAGCTTCGTTCAGCAATTTGTGAGAAAGCCATGGCAGAAGAAATCAAATCTAAGACCAAGAAGTTTGACAGTTCTAACTTCACCTACTGGAAGTCGTAGATGGAGGACTATCTATACCAGAAGGACTTGTATCACCCGTTGATGGGTAAGGATAAGGGATAGAAGAAAGAAGAGTCAGACGATGATTGGGAGATACTAGATAGGAAGGCTCTAGGGTAAATCCGGTTGTCGCTCGCCAAGACAGTAGCCCATAATATATTGAAGAAGAAGATGACGGTAGGGCTTATTGAAGCGCTCGCAAAAATATAAGAGCAACAGTCTGTAGCAAACAAGGTGCATCTGGTAAAAACTCTTTTCAACCTTAAGATGACAGAAGGACGGTCCTTCACGATGCACCACAGCGAGTTTAACGCGATTGTTGATCAGCTTATCTCCGTAGACATCATGTTCAATGACGAAGTGCAGGCCCTTTTATTACTATCACAGTTGCCGGATAGTTAGGCAGGTTGTGTGACGGCAATCAGCAATTCGGCGGGGAAGGAAAAGATAAAGCTGAGTAAGGTGGTCAGTATGATTCTATCCGAGGAGGTTAGAAGAAAAGCGTCTGAATCAGAAGATTCAGGTTCAGCCCTAAACTTCGAGAAGAGAGGCAAAAGCCAGAAGAAAGAGAACCAAAACCAAAATCAGTCGAAGTCAGTAAAGAAGAGGTCGAACTCGAAGGTTAGATCTATCAAAGGAAAGTGTTAGAACTACAGCCAGGATGGGCATATGTCTTCCGTCTGCAAGAGTCCAAAGAAGAATGTGGGTGAGAAGGAGGCTCATATCATACATGATGCTTTGATCCTTGCTATGGATAACGATTCGGATTCTTGGGTCATCGACTCAAGAGCCTTTTTCCACGCCATTGCTAATAAGAAGTTTCTTCAGAATTATGTAGCAGGGGACTTTAGAAAATTGTATTTGGGAGACAATGAGCCTTGTAATATTATTGGAAAGGGCAATGTGTAGATTCATATGAAGGGCTCTAAGTAGAACTTGAAGAACGTAAGACATGTACCGAAGCTGAAGAGGAATCTTATTGTGACAGGACAGCTTAGAGCAGAAGGTTATGTTTCGACATTCACAGGGGATTCATAGAAAATCTACAATGGTATGATGGTAGTTTCCTAAGGCAAAAAATTAGGGACTCTCTACCTCACCTCATATGCGAGTGATACCCTCACAATTGCAGTTAGCAAAGAGAATACAGATCCGTAGCACAACAGGCTAGAGCACATGAGCGAGAAGGGGAATGAAGATCTTACATTCATAGGGAAAGCTAATCGGGATCGTCTCCGTGTAAGTCAGGGTTTGTGAAGACTGCATCTTTGGGAAGCAGAAGATCGTTAGTTTCCAGAAGGGTATAAGGTCACCTAAGGCTCAGAAGCTAGAGTTGATTCATACAGATGTATGAGGTCCAGCCAGTGTGTCTTCTTTTGGCGGTTAGAGATACTATATCACCTTTATCGACTATCACTCGAGGAAGGTGTGGGTTTACTTCATGAAGCACAAGTTAGAGGTGTTCGGAGTCTTTAAGAAGTAGAAGGCCATGGCGGAGAACAAGACAGATCTAAAGGTGAAGTGTCTGAGATCAGACAATGGTGGAGAATACGAGGTAGAGGAGTTCAAGAGGTTCTATACTACGAATGGTATTCACTTAAAGAGGACTACTCCAAGGATGCCGCAGCAGAACGACATTGCGGAGAGGATGAATAGGACCTTGATGGAGCGTGCCAGGAGCATGCGATTACATGCTTGTCTGCCTAAGATATTTTGGATGGATGCGGTGCATATGACGGCTTACCTTATTAATCGTGGGCCATCAGTTCCATTAGATTTTAGGATTCCATAGGAGGTTTGGAGTGAAAAGAACATAAATCTCTTAAACTTGCGGGTATTTAGTTGCGTGGTTTATGTTCATATCAGTGACCATGTCAGGGACAAACTAGAGGCTAAGTTACAGAAGTACATATTTATTGGATACAGCTTTGATGAGTTCGGGTATCATCTTTAGGATGAGAAGAACATGAAAATTATCAGGGGCTGAGATGTCATATTCAATGAGGAGGTGATGTACAAGGGTAGGAAAAATGCCAAGGATAGCCAAAGTAGTGGGAGCAGCACTTCGGATGTAGGTAGATCCGAGTACATGTATTTAGAGGAACTTCCAGATAGGAGTGATGATGTATGTTCTGACCGAAGAACATAGGAGGCTCCAGGTATAGAAGCAACTACCTAGGGCGTGGATCTTAGGAGTTCATTCAGGGTACCCAAACCGAATCCTACATATCTTTCATCTCTTGATTACTTATTGTTGACAGATAGCGGTGAACCAGAGTGCTATGAGAAGGCTATGTAAGTGAGTGAATCTCAGTAGTGGGATCATGCAATTCAAGAGGGGATGGATTATCTACTCACTAATGAGACATGGGAATTAGCCCAGCTACCTACACATAAAAAGGCCTTGCATAACAAATGGGTCTACCGGGTCAAGCAAGAGAGTGATGGAAGCAAGAGGTTTAAGGTCAGATTAGTTATAAAGGGGTTCCAGCAGCGGGAAGGAGTGGACTATACAAATATATTTTCTCCTGTCGTAAAGCTTACAACCATCAGGTGGTGTTGAGCTTGGTGGCTACAGAAGACATCTTCCTTGAGCAGTTAGATGTGAAGATTGCTTTTCTTCATAGTCACTTGGATAAAGAAATCTACATGAAGCAACATGTTGACTTTATTGAAGAAGGAAAGGAAGAGATGGTGTGCAATCTCAAGAAGATCTTATATGGTTTGAAACAGGCTCCAAGTTAGTGGTATAAGAAGTTTGATAACTTCATGCAAAATAGTGGCTACAGAAGATGCAATTCGGATCATTGTTGCTATTTCAGTCTAGTTCTATTATATTGTTATTATATGTTGACAACATGTTAGTAGCAGGACCGTGTTTAGAGGAGATAAACAGTTTGAAGAAGCAGTTAGCAAAGGAGTTTGCAATGAATGATCTAAGTGCAGCAAAGCAGATTCTAGGGATGCAAATCAGTAGGGATGAAGCTGAAGGGATGTTGAGATTGAGTCAAGCTGAATATATCGAGAAGGTATTTCAGAGGTTCAATATGTAGAATACTAAGGTTGTTAGCATACCCCTTGGAAGCCAGTTTAAGTTAGCTGAGGAGCAATCGCCTAAAACAGATGCAGAGAGAGCATATGAGCAGGGTGCCATATTCTTCGGTCATTAGGAGTCTCATGTACGTGATGGTTTGCACGAGACCGGACATTGCACATGTAGTAGGAGTTGTGAGCAGATTTGCAAGAAATCTAGGAAAACAACATTAGGAGGCTGTGAAGTGGATATTTGGGTACTTGAGAGGGACAATGAACAAGCCACTATATTTTAGGAGGAAGGAGCTGGTGCTGCAGGGATACGTGGATGTGAACTTTACCGGTGATCATGATACGAGGCGAAGCACCACGGGGTATGTTTATATCTTAGCGTCAATAGCAATGAGTTGGGTCTCACGTCTGCAGAAGATTGTGACTTTATCTACAACCGAGGCTAAGTATGTCGCGATGACTGAAGCAAGTAAGGAGATGATCTGGTTGAATGGGTGCTTGGAAGAGTTGGATCTGAAGCATGGGAGAGGAGTTCTTTATTATGATAGCAAGAGTGCTATGCATCTTACCAAGAATCCAGTTTATCATGTCAGAATGAAGCACATCGACGTACAATACCATTTCATACGCTCGCTGATTGAAGACGGAAAGTTACACTTAATGAATATTTTGGGGGGTCAAAATCCAGCGGACATGTTGACGAAGACAGTCACCACTGACAAACTGGAGTTGTGTGCAACTTCAGTTGGCCTTCACAAGTAGAAGATGAAGGCGGAGCCACACTTGGAGGATCGGTGAGATTGCCAGGATGTTAATGATTGAAGAAAGGATTTTCTGGGGAGAAGATACTTGCGAAGAAGGGAAGAGTTTGGGTGAACTCGCTGATGATGCTTTGGTCTCCAAGTGGGAGATTGTTAGTCTAAGTGTAGACATAAAGCTGAAGCCGGAAGCTGAAATCAAGAAGATGAAGCAAAACGAAGGAAACAAAAAAACTAAAGTGCGGTCGACCGTGAACGTGCACGAGACAGGAAAAGTCTCTGGACTTTTTCCGGTCGATCGCGACAGATGGTCCGGTCGACCGCGAGACCCTGTAGGCGTTTTTTAGGTTTTTGTCGTTTATCCGGTCAACCGTAACTGGCTCGTTGGTCGACCGCAAGTTGAGCTGGCAGTTTCCGAATCTGTTTTGAATTTTGTTTGGGGCTGTGACTCATATATATATATCTATATGTTTTCTAGGGTTAATATAACATGAAAAACCATCAAAAAGAGTAGAAAAAAGAGAGAGAATCTCAAAGAGATTAATCCCTTGTTTGAGTGCTTGTGTTCATTCTTCAATTAATCAAAAAGATTGTGTGATGTGGCTCCTGAGGATGTAGGCACATTGCCGAACCTCATTAAATTCATGTGTTCCCTCTTGTTCTTATTTCTGTAAGTTTTTATCTTTGATTTGTGGTGAATTTCTTTATTGCTCAACTTTCTAACAAGGTTCGAAAGGGTAAGGGTTCGATTTGATTATTTCGAATCCCCAAAAGAAGCCTATCATACTGGTCCTTGACCCAGCTAACTGTAGGCGTCTAAAAATGCCTATAGGTGTCCGCACATAGCTCGAGACAAAGAGAAGGCAATGAACGCCATTATCCAAGTCGAAGGGGATTATCCGAGTCAAAGAGGATCATCTGACACCGACAAGCACATCAAACAAATCGGCGAAACATTGATGATGTGGCGATAACCACCAAAACGGCCAACGCCAGGTGGCCCGCATGCTCACCGGCCACCTCCAAGTGGTCAACGCACTCACCAGCCACCGCCAAGTGGCCCGTACGTTCATCGGCCACTGGAACGATGAATCAAGCGTCACGTGTGCTCACCGGCCACCTCCAATTGGCCCGCGCACTCATCAACCAGTTCCAAGTGGCCCGCGCATTCGTCGGCCACGGGAACGGCAAACTAAGTGGCCTACACACTCGTCGGCCGCCGTCAAGCGATCCGTGAGTTCACGAAACATACGAAGATAATCGAGCAAGCATACTAGTCAACGAAATGACAAAAATACGCGTAAACAACGCAATAAGATAAGAAAATAGTAAAACAGGAATAGCCGCTGGCAACCGAGTCGTACCAAAACAGACTCGACCAGGGCCAGTGGCTCGGCCTAGGACCAAGCCACTAGGCATTGGCTCACGTGTCGATCTGATCCAAAAACACATTTCGACGGTTTTGATGAGTCTTCACAAGATTTTCTTCTGTTCTAGAGGTTCTTAACTGCCTCAATGTTATCTCTAAATGAAGTTATATAGTTATTAACTAAAGATAAGGAGGAATCCATCATTCTTATCTAAAAACCCCCAACCGAAGTCTATAAATACAGGCCTGAGGGCTCATTTCACAGGGGGAGATCAAGAAGGCGAAACATTGCCGAAGTGGAAACTGGAGCCACAAATTTACAGCGAGGGTTAGTAGATCTTGGCGAATTCTTGTGCATAAAGAGTGGAGTTCAAGAGATCTGAGATCCGTCCCCTATTTCTCCGGATTTAAACTTGGTCTTAAATCTTGAGAAGAGTCGTGATCTCACTTGGTCGAGATTATAGCTGCTGTGATTAATTCCTTCGTGAAGTAAGAGCTTTGATTAACTTAATCTGTCAATCGGATCTGATCTGCGGTGGTCCACAGATATTAACGTCCCCGACATTGGCAAAGTTTATACACAAGCAGCGGGTGATAAACGTTCATTGTGCTGTTTGATAAGAGTTGTACTATTTTATATTTTCATTGTATAAGTCGATCTTATAAAAAGATCTACTTTTCTCGTTTATTTGAGTTTATTGTAACGACTAAAGTTGTAATAGATTCAAAACAATAAAAACATCGACATTTGACCCAAACAAGTTGGCGACCACAGTGGGAGCTAACAGCTTTGCTACCGAAGCTATCGTGTCGTAATCACGGATCTGGATCCCGGTTTATGAAGAGGTCAAGTACGAGTTCGACCACCTAAAGTTCGAGGAGTATCTATCGTCCTTCTCCTCCAGATCCTCTACCCCTCGCAAGCGTAGGAAAATCAAGGCATCCGTTGTTGCTGCCATCTCACCTTACAAAGCCCCTTCGGCCTCTAACGTGGCCGGATCTATAGATTTGGACTCCTCCTTAATCAAGGAGGTAGCCGCTGTTGCCATGCCTAGTTTATCAAAAAGAGCTCGCCAAAGGCACCGCTAACGCCTCGCACGCCGACTTGCTAAGGCTTTGAAGCCGGTTGATAGGATCTGCTATGAGGCGGATCTAAAACTCAGAAGACACGGAGTGCCCTAGCAGCAAACAAATATCCTCTCCTCCTAATTGACAGTGGATGAATGGATCCAAGTCAAACGGACCTACTCAACCCTCAAGGAGCGCATTTAGAAGCATCGCGCCTTGATTGCGCACGCACGGATTCTCATGCAAGAAGCGTAGGAGTTGAAGCAAAAAGAGGTGATCAAGAAGCCATCGAAACTATGCCAAGTCTGGAAACCAAAGTCCGAAATGACGTCGATAAAAAGTCAAACAGCGCCCGTAATTGCTAGAATGCGCAAACCACCATCTGGTGGCTCTGCCAAAACCGAGCCACCAAATGGTGGCTTAGCCCATGCCGAGCCACCAAGTGGTAGTTCACGTAGGTTCACACCCGGTTCAGTTCAGTTCGCATCCGGTTCGGTTCGGTTCGCACCCGGTTCATCTCACGCAATCCCGTTTAAGCCTCCGACAGCTCTTGTTTCTGTTCCGATGAATCACACTCCTCTGGCAGTGCCCCACAATAGCATGGACTTGTCCCAATTCAAGATGAGGATGGCGGATCACCTAGGTTATTTGCACGAGGATCGAGACAAAGTTTCGATCAAAGAATGCTTGGGTCCAGTGACTGAACCTGATGCGTTGTAAATATGTACAAAAGATTGCAAGTGCACAACCATGTCAAGTTATAGTATAAAAGTATCGATCCTACGAGGAAGGTGATTTTAAGAGATTGTTAGAATTGGTTCTTATGTTTTGTGCGTGATAAAAATAGGATTAAAGAACAAGTGTGATTATGGAGAGAGATATGATGAGTGATTATTTTGAATATATGTAAGTGACAATAAATTGAATTTTAGAGTAGAGAATAAAGAATCAAAGAATAAAATAAAAAGCAAGAATAAAAAGAGAAAAATCAAGAAAACAAAAGATGGAGGATTCAATTAAAGATAAGAGAGATCTAGAATTGAATCCACCAGCTAATCTCAATTATAAAATACAAATTATTCTCTTTTTATCATATTTCAATTTAGATTTATTAAGCAAAGATTATCAAACCATTTAAGGAAAGTATAACCTATCAAATTATCATCTAAGTTAAAATTATAATTCATGATAAGAACAACAACAAGATAGTAATCCTAAAATTCATAAGCATAACCTATCAAACCATTTAAGATAAGCATAGATTATTAAATTCTTCTTCTACCAATTAGTTTTCTAATTGATTATCCTAAACATGAATATTTGAAGTGCAAGAGAATAATTCATATAATATAAAGGAAATTAGACTAGTTTCATACAATTCTAAGATTCCTACAAGAATTAATTTCACATCTTAAGAAATAAAAGCAAGAAAAAAAGAACTAATTATAAAAATAAAAAGAAAAAAAATCTAAACTATGAATAAGAAATAAATCTAACTACAAAGAATTAAAATCTAAACTATAAAATAAATTACAAAAATTAAATGCAAGAAAATAAATCTACTCTACAAATTAAAGTACAAAAAGAAATAAAAAGATAAGAAAATAAATCTACACTACAAGCATGAATGTAAATCTAACTAATAAGCAATAATAAAAAATTACTAAAAAGAAATAAAAGAGAAAAATAAAAGAAATGCAAACCTTCAAATTGCTCTTCATCTCCATCTTCATCATTAAACAAAGAGAAAAAAAGAAAAATTTAAAGTAAAGAAAAATTCTTTTATTGATTGCAACAAAAGTTATAATTTTGGAAGGTCTTCTTAATTAACAGTAACCCTCCACTCCAAATAGAGTTACAAAATTTTTCACACCTCTAACCCCTCACTCTCTACCCCTATTTATAGTAAACATCAATGAATGTGAGTCTTTAGATTGAAATCTTATCCAAAACAAGCAAATTTCAGCCCTTAATTCGTAATTGACTGTACGGCGGTATCGATACCAGCATCGATAGGGGTATCGATGCCGGTATCGATACGGGTATCGATGCCGGCATCGATACCCGTATCGATGCGGGTATCGATGCCGGCATCGATGCTGGAATCGATACCCGCATCGATGCTGGCATCGATACGGGTATTGATGCTGGTATCGATGCCCAGTTCTCTCCTGTTGTTGTCTGAGCTTTTTTCTTGTTCTTGGACTTAGGCTTTTGGGCTTTGCTATTTCTTCTCCTTTTTAGCTTTGGGCTTTTGGATAAATTGGCATTTGGATTTTCTAATGGGCTTCTTGATTTCTCTTTTGCTTTATTTCTTCATTTACTCAAGTGCATTTGTTGAGAGATAGGATTTTTGGGATTTATTATTCATTAACCTACATTTTAAGATAAAAATATTTATTAGTGGTATATTTATTCATATAAAATAGATAATGGGGGAATAAAATTATAATAAAAATATGATTATCAAATACCCCCACACCTAAACTTTTGCTAGTCCTCTAGCAAAGAAAGAGAAAAGAAAATGTAACTCACTTTTGCAGGAATTACGGTTGTATTTAGCTCATACAACAAGTTTTTAAACCCCTACGTTACCCTAGTGGACGAGTTATAGTCTCGTGAGGGTTTGCAGTGAATAAACCCATAAAATTCGGGCAACTTACCAAGTTAAAAAAGTCAGTAAATAACTAATTTTCTTTGATATATTTAGACATTCTAATTGAAGCTAGTTAATAATCAAGAAAACGTTTTTATATAAGACTCTAATGTAAATCTCTTAGAAAATCTTTTTCATTATAGCAATACAAAACCAAGTCAAATCTTAGAGATTTAATTTAAA
>BQKN01000491.1:0-18431 GCA_022839385.1 Asparagus kiusianus | reverse complement strand
TATGTGTGTGTGTGTGTGTGTGTGTGTGTGTGTGTGTGTGTGTGTATAAAGTCGGGAAAAAATGTGTAAATCAAGATAACCTAAAAAAATATTTTCAACTCTAAGTTAAGCATATAAAAAATTTATTATTTTTAATTAAAAGTCTAAGTTAAGGCTTAAGTAAAGTATACTACTTGAAAAATTATTTCTTAAGAACTTTATTTGGAGTTATCATAAAAAGTAAACTTGAGTATATCACTAACTAAGAATTAGAATATTTAAAATCTATCAATTAGATCAATTATTACTTAACTTTATTAATTGGCAAGTGATAATATTTTTATACTTTTTTTAAAGAAGAAGGAAAAAATGACAAAAATACAACTAAAAAGGTAAAATAAAGGGAAAAAATAACTAATTCCTACCCCCACACCTAAATTTTGCATTGTCCTAAATGCAAATTCACTGATGCACAAAGCAAAGCAGATAAGAATTGAAGAACTTACATTTGTTCAGTCGACCAAGAACAATGATGATAAAGATCTGTAATTACTGTTAGTATGAGGATGAAGAAATCAAATAAGAGAGAAAAATTATAATTTTTTTCATTTATTTATTATTATTATTCTTTAAAATTTTATTTATTATTATTATTATATTATTTATTTATTATTATTATTATTATTATTTTACAGATAATATGGTTCATGAAAAACCAACACCTCCTCCTCGCCGAGCGTAGAAAATGCTAAAAATGATTTTAGACGTTGACCATTTATTTTAAAAATATCATCATTTTTAGGATTTTCTATCTCGACAGCCCTATGCGAGAAAACTTGTTTGATAATAAATTGACATGTCCATCTTGATCTTACTTTTTCAGGAAAAAAATGCAATTTTGAATTGTAGAGTAAAACTTTTTGTCTTGGAGAGAAATTTTTTCGTAAAATTGATTTGTCATGAAAAAATTTGATTTTCTCTTTATAAATTTTTGATTTTATGTATGCATCATTTCGAATTTCTTCCAACTCATTTATTTGGAGCAATCTATTTCTACTTGCCGAGTCTGAGTCAAAATTTAACTGTTTGATAGCCCACATTGCTTGTTGTTCCAACTCCACTGGTAGGTGACAAGCTTTTCCAAACACAAGCCTGTACGATGACATTCCCAAATTGGCCTTGAAAGCTGTTCTATATGCCCATAGAGCATCACATAATTTTACAGATCAATCTTTTATGTTATGATTAACTGTTTTTTCTAAGATTTGTTTGATTTGTCTGTTTGTGACCTCTACCTAACCATTGGTTTGAGGGTGATAAGGAGTGAATAATTTGTGTGTGATTGAATATTTCCCCATTAAAGCTTCAAAAGAACGGTTACAGAAATGTGTACCGTTATCACTGATGATCGCTCGGGATACTCCAAACCATACAAAAATGTTCTCTTTCAAAAACTTGACAACGACCTTGTTGTCATTAGTTTTGCAAGCTACTACCTCAACCCATTTTGACATGTATTCAACGGCTACTAGAATGTAAACATTTCCAAAGGAATTTGGAAATTGACCCATGAAATCGATACCCCACAAATCAAAAAGTTTAGCAGATAAGATGGGTTGAAAGGGCATCATATTTCTTCTAGTGACTTTTTCTAAAAGCTGACAGCGGTTACAAGTTTTACAAAACTCGTATGAATCCTTGAAAAGAGTAGGCCAATATAGCCCACATTGAAGAATTTTTTTTAGCTGTTTTTCTTAGGCCAAAGTGGTCCCCACATGTTTGCTCATGACAAAAGGAAAAAACACTCCTAGTTTCTTCAGTGGTAACACACCTCCTAAAGATCTGATCAGAACAGTATTTGAATAGATATAGATCATCCCAGTAAAAGTACTTTACTTGGGAGAGAAAACGGGATCTATCCTGTTTAGACCAATGAGAAGGGATTTGTTTCATAACTATGTAATTCACAATGTCGACGAACCATGGAACAGATTGTATTTGTAGGAGTTGTTCATCTGGGAAATGTTCGTTGATCGGGACAGTTGATGTTAGTGCAATCGGGAGTCGAGAGAGGTGATCTGCTACGGGGTTATTTGTTCTCTTTTTGTTAAGAATTTGGATGTCAAACTCTTGAAGTAGGAGAATCCATCTAATGAGTCATGCTTTAGCATCCTTTTTGGTCAAAAGATACTTTAGTGCGGCATGATCTGTGAAAACTTTGGTTAAGGAACCGATGAGGTAGGACCTGAATTTTTCTAAGGTAAAAACTACAGCTAAAAACTCTTTTTCTGTGACAGAGTAATTTTACTGGGTATCATTTAGAGTCCTACTGGCGTAGTAGATCACATGCGGTTTTCCATCAAACCATTGTCCTAAAACAGCACCAATCACAGAATTAGATGCATCACACATTAGTTCGAAGGGTAAGGTCTAATCCGGTGCATGAATGATAGGAGCTGTAGTTAGCTCCTTTTTCAGATATTCAAAAGCTTTGAGGTAGTCAGGAGAGAAGACAAATGATGCATTCTTGGATAAGAGATTGGTCAATGGTCTAGTAATTTTGCTGAAATCCTTAATGAAACGTCAGTAAAAACCAGCATGACCAAGAAATTATCTGACATCTTTAACAGTTTTGGGAGGAGGGAGATTGGAAATGAGATTTACCTTAGCTTTGTCCACTTCGATTCCCCTATTGGAAACTACATGTCCTAAGACAATGCCTTGTTTGACCATGAAATGACATTTCTCCCAATTGAGAGTCAGATTTTTCTCCCTACACCGTTCTAGGACTAGTTTAAGATGATGCAAATATTAGAAAAATGTGTCACCAAAAATAGAAAAGTCATGCATGAAAATTTTGAGGAATCTCTCTACCAATACTGATCATGCAGCGTTGGAATGTGGCCGGTGCGTTACACATGCCAAAAGGCATGCTCGTTATGCGAATGTTCCATACGAACAAGTGAAGGTGGTTTTCTCCTGATCTTCGGGAGGGATAGGGATTTGATTGTAACCTGAATATCCATCCAGGAAACAATAGAACTCATGTCCTGCTAAACGCCCTAACATTTGGTCAATGAATGGAAGAGGGAAGTGATCTTTCCGAGTGGCTAAGTTGAGTTTTTGGTAGTCAATGCAAACTCGCCATCCAGTTCGGATCCGAGTGGAAATCAGCTCATTAGCCTCATTTTAGATCACAGTGATCCTAGATTTCTTTGGAACAACTTGGACCGAACTCACCCATGAACTATCAGAAATGGGATAAATGATCCCCTATGATCGAGACATTTCAGAATGTCTTTCCTAACAGCTTCTTTTATCATCGGGTTTAACCGACATTGAGGATCTCTAGTAGGTTTGGTATCATCTATCAAATGGATTCAGTGTTGAACAATGGTTGGACTAATCCCTTTGATATCAGCCATGGTCCATCTAATGGCTTCCCTATTCTCTCTTAAAACATCTAAGAGTGCTTCTTTTTGACCGGTAGTCAAGTCAGAAGAAATGATAACTGGTAAAGACTCGTTCTCCCCTAGGTGGGCATACTCTAGATTTTTAGGTAGAGGTTTGAGCTCTAACTTAGGGGGTTCCTCCACAAATAGGCGAAGCTGGACTCGGGATTCTATCTTCAAAGGTTCTCGTTGCCAACCAACAGCAGAAACATGATTGGCTAGCGGATCTAACTCTAGTTCGTCATCAGAAAACTCCTCAATCATTAAGTCAGATGCACTTGAATCTGACTCACACTCTCCCTCTTGTTGCTCACTGGATATTCCCTGAATGAAATTCACTTCCAATGGTTAATCAGATGGATCACTAGGCTGCCTCCCTAAGTTGAAAATATTAAGGTCAACAGTCATGTTCCCAAAAGATAGTTTTATTTGGCCGGTTCTACAATTGATCAAAACATTTGAGGTGGCTAAGAACGGTCTTCCTAGAATGACGGGGATTTGACTTTTGAGATTAGAAACGGGCTGGGTTTCCAAGATAATAAAATCAACAGGAAAAATTAACTCTTCAACATTGATCAGAACATCCTCTACCTCTCCTTTAGGAATTTTTATGGTCTATCAGCTAATTGTAGAGTGCATCTTATTGGTTTAAGTTCTCCTACACCTAGCTGTTGATAGACTGAATAAAGAAGAAGGTTGATGCTAGCTCCCAAGTCTAGAAGTGTTTTATCAATGTCAGTGTTACCTATGACGCATGGAATTATGGAACAACCAGGGTCCTTATATTTTAACGACATGGGTTTCGAAAAAATTTCACTGAGGTTGGCAGCTAAGAAGACTTTTTTGGGGACATTGGTGGTTCTTTCTTAGTGCATAAGTCTTTCAAGAACTTTGCATAAGATGGGATTTGTTCGATTGCATCTAGGAGAGGGATGTTGATCTTGACATGTTTAAACGTTTCGAGGATTTTCTCAACCTGCGGGGAGTTTTTCTTAGGTTTGAGTCTATCTGGAAAGGGGGAAACGGGCCTATACCTATCTAGATCAGGCTCAATCTCATGTTCAGTGCTTTGGTCATTGGAAGGAATGTGTTGGATGGGAGAAGGGGTTTGATCCGATGGCATTCTAACTTGGTTGTCTATCTATTTTCCTGATCTCAAAGTGTGAACTGCATTCACATGGGCTGGTTGGGATGAACTGGATCCATTGTCTTTAGGGTTTGCAACAGGTTGACTTGGGAATTTTTCTTTCTCTCTCTCGCTCACGGCAGTGGCTAGTTGCCCAAGTTGGGTTTCTAATTGGGCTATGGCTTGAGTATTCGAGTAGAGCACTTGGCCGTTTGTTTGCATAAAGGAATTTAGAGTGGTGGATGACTGGGTCAACATGTTGGTAGTTTGTTAGAAGCTTTGATCATAGCTTCTAAACCCTTTTCTAAGATACTAAAACGTTTGTCATGATCAGAATTTCAAGGATTTGTAGGCTGGTGAGAATGAGGATATTGGGCTGGAAAAACTGGGTTAGCTTGTTGGAAATTGTTTGGTGCGCTTAATGGAAGTGTATTTCCCCTAGGGAATTGTGGGTTTGACGCGGGAATGAAGTTTTGATTTCCAGGAGAATTTTCTTGATTTCATACAAAGTTGGGATGATTTTTCCAACCTGGATTGTAGGTTAGAGAAAATGGATCATTTCTAGGACGCTGGAATGCAGCGTTCATCTGTTCTAATGCATTATTGTTTCCTAGGAGAGGGCATTCCTCTGAAACGTGGGTAGGAGACTGGTAATTATAATATCCCGAGGTAGAAACATGATTGATTTGAGCTTGAGCTCGTTCCTTAATTTCCAAGGCTTCTAACCTCCTCAGAATTGTCGCCATCTTCGCTTCTGAAGTAATGTTTGACTCCAGGGAAAGACCACTAGACTTAGATTGAGGAACTAATGAAACCCTGTCATCACAATGTTCTCACTACATTGTTTTCTCTGATAGACTCTCTAGGAATTCCTAAGCTTTGTCGGCATTTTTCCTCATAAAATCTCCCTGACACATCGATTCTAAAGATGTTTTTGAAGAATAGTCTAATCCTTCATATATGACTTCGCATAATCGCCATTTCTCGAGACCATGATGAGGACATTAGATCAGAACATCTTTGAATCGGTCAAAATATTTTCAGAATGGCTCTCCCGGGACAATTTTGAAGTTTTGAATGTTGTTCCCAAGCTTTACCGTTTTATGAATAGGGAAATTTTTTTGAGAAAAATAGTAACAAATTTATCCAAAGTTGAGATGGAATTTGTCAGTAAGCTGTACATCCATTTTTTAGTTTTGTCCTTAAGAGCAAATGGAATAAATCTGAGCTTGAACGCGTCTTCGGTTGATTCTCTTATTTTGATCATAATACATACTTCCTCAAATTCCGAGATAAAATTATAAGCATCCTCAGTTCCGTTTCTGAGGAATTTAGGAAGCATGTTTATGTATTACGGTCTAAACTCAAAATTTATTCCATTTGCTTCAGGAAGACTTATGCAAGAAGGAATTGTATTTCTAGTGGGGTAACACATATCCTGGAGAACGGGTTGATTTGTTATTTCTTGGATTGGTTTAACATGGATTAAACGATAAGAATTATCCCTAACCCACGTTTGCATACACCAAAACAATCTTTTTATAATAGTTTTTTTTATTTTTTATTTAAAGGAAAGAAAGAAAATTAGTTTTTTATGAGAAGAAAAGGATAAAGGAAAATCCTAACTAAAAAAATTCAAAGCAATCATTTTTTAATCACTCTAATTCTAGGGTTTAGCCTAACTAAACTAGACCAGCTCCTAATCAAAAACTCCTAAAGTAAAAAGATTAAAATTTTACCCAGGTAGTTAGCCAGGTAAGGATAGTACTAGAGGGCGATCAGAGATCAATTAAGTACCTTGTTCCTTGCGGAGCGCTTTACGCAACCCGTAAACCTTACCTTAGACACCAACTAATCCAAGAAAACTTAAACCGGTTCACTTAAGGATTTCTTATTCCTTATTGAGCTTGGGTCCTTAGGGGCCAATGCCTAATGAGTTTTAGGAGGCTTGGCTTTGTAAAGTAAAAAATTAGTGATTTGTGGGCTAAGAAAAGGGTGATGAAATCCCTTACCTTATCTTGATTAGGGGGTTTTGCCCTTAAGAATATTTAAAGTATGTGCCAAATCAAGTGCTACAATCACTTTGGTGAATTCCTACTAACTATATTAAATGCAACCCTAGAAATTAAAAGCAACTAAAAAGGATGGAAAAAAAATCTTTTTTTAGTTATGGTCAACAACAATCAAATGTAAGAAGAGAGCTCTTGTTTGAATTTATTATCTTATTAGTTAATGTCTAAGTGAAAGGTGAATTTTATTATGATCAACAAAAATAAAATCTTTTTTTTTAATTCTAATTGTCTCTAATTGTGCTAACTAAAAAGGGTGGAATTGAAAACGCTAGAAAGAAGAGTTACCTAAAAGCAATTCTCCAAGTTCTTGATCTTCAATCCAAGATTTTCAAGCTCCAAGCGGTTCCTTCATAAGAAAACACACAAGTTAAAGAACCAAAATAATAATATCCTATTTTAGCAACTTCTCCGGTAACGACGCCAAAAACTTGATGCGTTGTAAATATGTACCAAAGATTGCAAGTGCACAACCAAGTCAAGTTATAGTATAAAAGTATTGATCTCACGAGGAAGGTGATTGTAAGAGATTATTAGAATTGGTTCTTATGTTTTGTGTGTGACAAAAATAGGATTAAAGAATAAGTGTGATTATGGAGAGAGATATGATGAGTGATTGTTTTGAATATATGCAAGTGACAATAAATTGAATTTTAGAGGATAGAAAAAGAATCAAAGAATAAAATAAAAAGAAAGAATAAAAAGAAAAAAATCAAGAAAACAAAAGTCTGAGGATTCAATTAAAGATAAGAGAGATCTAGAATTGAATCTACTAGCTAATCTCAATTATAAAATACAAACTATTCTCTTTTTATCATATTATAATTTAGATTTATTAAGCATAGATTATCAAACTATTTAAGAAAAGTATAACCTATCAAATTATCATCTAAGTCAAAATTACAATTCATGATAAGAATAACAATAAGATAGCAATCCTAGAATTCATGGGCATAACCTATCAAACCATTTAAGATAAGCATAGATTATCAAATTCTTCTTCTACCAATTAGTTTTCTAGTTGATTATCCTAAACATGAATATTTTAAGTGCAAGAGAATAATTCATATAATATAAAGGAAATTGGACTAGTTTCATACAATTCTAAGATTCCTACAAGAATTAATTTTTCATCTTAAGAAATAAAAGCAAGAAGAAAAAGAACTAATTACAAAAATAAAAAGAAAAAAAATCTAAACTATGAACAAGAAATAAATCTAACTATAAAGAATTAAAATCTAAACTACAAAATAAATTACAAAAATTAAATACAAAAAAATAAATCTACTTTACAAATTAAAGTGTAAAAGGAAATAAAAAGATAAGAAAATAAATCTATACTACAAGCATGAATGTAAATCTAACTAATAAGTAATAATAAAGAAATTACTAAGAAGAAATAAAATAAAAAAATAAAAAATGCAAACCTTCAAATTGCACTTCATCTCTATCTTCATTATTCAACAAAGAGAAGAAAAGAAAATTTTAAAGTGGAAAAAAATTCTTTTATTGATTACAACAAAAGTTATAATTTTTGGAAGGTCTTCTCAATTAAGAGTAACCCCCCTCTCCAAATAGAGTTATAAAATTTTTTTCACCTCTAACCCCTCACTCTCTACCCCTATTTATAGTAAACATCAACGAATGTGAGCCCTTGGATTAAAATCTTATCCAAAACAAGCAAATTTTAGCCCTTAATTCGTAACTGACTGTACGACGGTATCGATACCAGCATCGATATGGGTATCGATATCGGCATCGATACGGGTATTGATGCTAGTATCGATGCCCAGTTCTCTCCTGTTGCTGTCCGAGCTTTTCTCTTGTTCTTGGACATGGGCTTTTGGGATTTGCCATTTCTTCTTCGTTTTAGCTTTGGGCTTTTGGATAAATTGGTAATTGGATTTTCCAATGGGCTTCTTGATTTCTCTTTTGCTTCATTTCTTCATTTACTCAAGGGCTTTTGTTGAGAGATAGGATTTTTAGGATTTATTCTTCATTAACCTGCATTTAAAGATAAAAATAATTATTAGTGGTATATTTATTCATATAAAATAGATAATAAGGGTATAAAATTGTAATAAAAATGTGATTTTCAGAACCCCGAGCAACTACTCGAGCTGGGGGTCGCACACGCCCTCTAACAATTCAGAGCCTTTCATAATAGGAAAACTCCTGTAATTGACCGTCTTGGACTGCGAGTCAGTGTCCAAGAGCTCGTTAAAGTCCCATGTTCACGAAAGCGTGGCTCCAAACGTGTGACTCTTGAGAACGCCATTAAGGCAACAAGTCCTAAGAAGGAAACGTGTTCGTCAGACGACGACGTTATACCTGAGAAGTTATGCCAATACGCGATAGATTGCTTCGGTCCTCATGTCGATGAGTTGTACTATCGGGCTGGGGGTACGAACAGATCTCGAAAGTGATATTTCCGGGAGATGGACTTTCATTATAAGTGTACCAAAATTATCAAGGTAGTATTATCAGTGTGTAGCTGCCCTAAGACCGCTCTATAGAGGGTCTCGGTATTTGAAAGGATTTCCACTAGAACGTTCAAGTCCAAGCCAAGGCGTTTCTATAGAAAAAGATTAGCTGCGCAAGATGATAAACTCTCAAAGGTCACCATCAATATGGTCGATAAGAAGAAGGCAACGCGAAGTTTCAATCCCCGACATTTTTTTGACATATCCCAATGTATAACTCGGTTACGCACAGGAACTACTAGGCGTATGGACTATCAGAGGATGGATAGCAGATTATCATCAGATGATGAAGCATCAGATGCGAACTAAGCCATCGCTTCTGACAATATGGTGTCCAGCATAGGACAATCCCACGAGGCGTTTATGGTCAACACCGAGCAAATGGCCAAAATCATCAAGGATGCTTTGGCTAAGCAAAAAGAGAACTTCAAGTTCGAAATGGAAATGGGTATGCTACGAATGAGGGAAGAGCATGACTAACAAATCTAAGCCTTATCGAATCAGATAGGTGAATCCAGTCGTAGCCACAATGTTAGTCAAGCAGCTAGCGGTTCAAATGTAGATGACCACCTTAATGCTGATAACCCTCTCGTTGGCCAGAACGCTAGGAGTGGCCCCACTAAGGATAACAACGCTAGGGGCAGTCCCGCCGAAGATGATAATACTGGGGGTGGCTACATTGTTCCTCTTAAGAATCGTCCAAGGCCTGATACGAGAGAGGATGAGAAAGTGAAAGACCTTGAGAGCAAAATCAACGCTCTGATGTCTGCTCGAGAGGTGAAGAAGATCGGTATTCATTGTCCCTATCCGAGAGAGTGTGAGTCGATCTCGTACGCGATGAGGTTCAACCTGATCAACTTCACGTCATTCGACGGGAAGGGCTCGCCCATTCAACATCTGATCTACTTCAAGTCCTACTTGGGGGTTATCTCTGGCAATGAAGCCCTAATGGTTTGATCATTCGTTGGCACCCTTCGTGGGTCCGCCTTCGATTGGTATCGCCGTCGTAAGCCTGGGAGCATCAACAGCTGGGACGATATGGAAGGCTCATTCCTTGGTAATTTTTTCGAGGATGATGTTGAGATATCAATCAGGACACACTTTGAGGAGAAACAAGAAGATGAAGAGACGGGTGACAACTTCATCAAGCGCTTTCGAAATAAAGCGATGAACTGTCAAGATCCAGTCACAGAAGACTTTATCCTCCAAACTTGTCATAATAACCTATCCATCAATATATTGGAAGTTATGGGAGTAGCACCATCCTACACCTAGAAAGAGTTGAAGGTGTGCAGAGAGCAGGCTGAACACTTCCTCAAAAGGAAGAAAGTTGAAGGAAGCCAACCGATGGCTAACCCTCCGAATTCGAGCTTCGTCTCCCGTGGTAAGGGGAAGGCATCTGCAGCAGTTATTGACATTAATCAGGTGTCACAACAACATCCCCGGAGATAGCGAAACGTTTCGGATCTGAGACTCTAAAAAGAGTACTCCTTCAAGGACAAAGAGGTTCCAGCCATTTTCGAGTCTCTCCTTAAAAATAACAAAATCAAGCTACCACCTATCGCAGATCAGGAGGAAGCTGACAATACTTCGGATCCGAAGTACTGTGCGTATCACAGGAGGATCCTTCATCCTACCAAGGCTTGCTTCGCTCTTAAGTATAACATCCAAATATTGGTTGAGCCGGCGTCATAACGCTCAATTAAGTCGAATGAAGACTCCGATAAGTATAAGAGTATAAACTGCTCCTTCTGACACTCCGAAGAGTATACAAGTATAAACTTCTTCTCAATACTCCAACAGGTATATGAGTCTAAACTGGTAAAATATTAGAGTGCCATGCTTGGTATTCTTAAGGATAACCCGGTCATCTAACTGAGTACAATGTTAGACACAGTTTCACAAAGAAAGCTGGGGTTAGATGTAACGGGAAGTTTCCGAAAGAATACTATATGTGGTGTTCTTAGGGATAACCCGGTCGCTACAAAAGGGGATGAATAAGAAACTCCCACTTGAACTCTAAATGCTTCTAAGAGTGAAACACGTCCAATTGCCGGGATCAGTTTCACCAACTTCTAACCACTCTTTTGCTGAGACGAGATTTGATCACTTTGTTGGATCAATCTTCCCTCACAAAAAACTCTCACTGTTGTTGATAATTTATAATCTTCCACCAAAAAATCCCTCACTGATCAAATTTATTGATAGTGGATCTACTAAAATTCTTTCCGATTTAATCCATTCAAACTCACACTGTGTCTGTGCACTCAACACTCCTATTGTTAAAGTCAAGACATAATGTTTGGAATTTTAAGCTGTCAATCCTTAACGATTGTCAAACCCCTTTGTGTTAAGTTTTTATCACTTAACATCAAGAACCCCTACTGAGTGATTTGTACAAGTCAATACTCCCACTGTGATTTGTACTCCCACTTCCACTGTCCACTCGGTCAAACCTTCCTACAGTTAGGACCATAACTAAAATCTTCTCTCAATTCCTTTTATAAAAGAGAGGTTCACTTTCAAATTGAGCGATCAAACCTATAAAAGTTAGGATCGTCTCAATCCTCCCACTCGGTCAAACCTTCCTATAATTAGGACCACAACCAAAATTTCCTCTCAATTCCTTCCATAAACGAGAGGTCCACTTTCAAATTGAGCGATCAAACCTATAAAAGTTAGGATCGTCTCAATCCTCCCACTCAGTCAAAACTTTCTACAGTTAGGATCACAACCAAAATCTCCTCTCAATTCCTTTCATGAATGAGAGGTCCACTTTCAAATCGAGTGATCAAACCTTCCTACAGTTAGGGTCGTTTCAAACCTCCTATTTGGTTAAACCTTCCTACAGTTAGAGCCAAAACCATAATTCACTCTCGATAAACGAGAAACCCACCTTTAGTTCGGTAATCAAACCTTCCGACAGTTAGGATTATTCGAATCTTTTTGATTCTCGGAGTGGAGATCCCACTCTTAGTTTCACCTTCCCGGATTCTGAAAGTGGAAATCCCACTTTGAGTTTCCGTTGGCAACTGGAGATAGAATATAAAATTCTTCTTCTTCAGCTTTGGGAGATAGAATACAAAATTCTTCCTCTTCCACATCGGGTTCGTCTTTACCCCAAGAGAAGACATAATTTTTGAACATTATAACTCCTAAAATCCGTGCTTCACACGTACGAGGAATTTTATCTTGAATCCTAAGTAGGGATAAGTCAACGCCTAACACACGTTGCTAGTTTAGTCTTTCACCGATTAAAAAAGATACAAGAATCCTAATCTAGGGAATTTTATCCTGAAGCCTAAGTAGGGATAAGTCAACGCCTAACACGCGTTGCCGGTTAGTCTTTGATCGTAAAAAAAATAAAAGCCCACATATTCGATATTATGGTAGGTTGTTATTAATAACACTATAATCCGTACCTTACACGTACGGAGAATTTTATCCCGAAGCCTAAGTAGGGATAAGTCAGCGCCTAACACACATTGTCGGTTAGTCTTTGACCGTAAAAAAGACAAAAACCCACATATTCGACATTATGGTAGGTTGTTATTAATAACACTATAATACGTGCCTTACACGCAGGGAGAATTTTATCCTGAAGCCTAAGTAGGGATAAGTCAGGGCCTAACACGCATTGTCGGTTAGTCCTTAACCGTAAAAAGGACAAAAGCTCACATATTTGATATTATGGCAGACCGTTATTAGTAACACCAAAATCATTGTCTTACATGCGTGGGGAACTTTATCTCGACTCCTAAATAGAGATAAGTCTACGCCTAACACGGTTGTCGGTTTAGTCTTTCGCCGAGTGAAGAATACACCAGAATCCGAGTCTGTGGACTTTTATCCTGAATCCTAAGTAAGGATGAGTCGGCACCTAACACACATTACCGGATAGTCTATTCTCGTAAGAAAGATGAAGTTTACGTATTTAACATCGTAGCACTAAGAGAGTTAACACTCTTAGCACAACGTTACATGCAGAACGGACTTAAACAATTTGCATGCTAGCCCGACTCGAACTGTAGTCGGTAAAGGCACGCCAAATCCGTTGAAGACTGAGGGTTTGCCAAAAATCCTAAGTCTATGTCTAACACACGTCGTCGGGTAGTCTATTCTCATGAGAAAGACGAAGTCTACGTATTCAATATAGTAGCACTAAGCGAGTTAACTCTTTTAGCACAACGTTACATGCGAAACGAACTTAAACAATCCGCATGCTAGCCCGACTCAAATGGTAGTCGGTAAAGTCTCATCAAACCTGTTGATGGCTGAGGGTTTATCAAAAATCCTATAAATGTGAGAGTCATTGACGCACTAGCTCCATTAGTTGGTCTCATGACTTGAGGATTTGACAACATTCATACATGCAGATGAATGAGCTTTAACAGTTGGTCCAACAGCCCTACATTTGGGACCAGCACGCTCCAATGCCTTAAGAGCTTAAACTGTGTAAACTCCAGCAAACGTACGAGTATAAACTGTGTTAACGCCGATCAATGCAATGGTCGATGCAGGTCAACGTGTCGATGATTTCGCCAAAATAAGGCTAAGGAAAGATTCCGAGTTAGAGGATGATTCCAGGGAGTTCAATCACATTCATATATGAATTCCCGACAAAGATAATCAGTTGAAAGTCAACTAAATGACAAGAGCTAAGTTCAGAAACTTACACATCAACTTTAGTTCAAGATTTCGACAACGGTGAACGATAAACCAAGTGCCAAAAGAACTTCATCTATTCAACAAAACACTGAATAGAAGGAAGGCTGAAGAAGTCAAGAATTGAAGCCAGCTATAGGTCCTTTGACACCGACTGAAGGTGGGACCTATCACATCCAAAGTATTTCAAACTCCTCTATAAAGGAATGAGGCTGAAACACTTTGGAAGGGGTATCTGTAGGCATCTAAAACTGCCTATAGGTGTCCGCACACAGCTCGAGACAAAAAGAAGGCGATGAACACCATTATCCAAGTCGAAGGGAATTATCTGAGTCAAAAAGGATCATCTGACACCGACAAGCACATAAAGCAAATCTGCGAAACGTTGATGACGTGGTGACGAACCATCAGAACGGCCAACATCAGGTGGCCCGCGTGCTCACCAGCCACCTCCAAGTGGTCAACGCACTCAGTAGCCACCGTCAAGTGGCCCGTACGTTCATCGACCATCGGAACGATGAACCAAGCGTCACGTGTGCTCACCGGTCACCTCTAATTGGCCAGCGCACTCATCAGCCAGTTCCAAGTGGCCCGCGCATTCGTCGGCCATCAGAACGGCAAACCAAGTAGCCTGCACACTCGTCGGCCACCGTCAAGCGATTCGCGTGTTCACGAAACATACGAAGCGAATCGAGCAAGCATACTAGTCAACGAAACGATAAAAATACACGTAAACAATGTGACAAGACAAGAAAACTGGAAAACAGGAATAGCCGTCGGCGGCCGAGTCGTACCAAAACGGACTCGGCCAGGGCCAGTGGCTCGGCCTAGGGCCGAGCCACCAAGCATTGGCTCGCACGTCGATCTGATCCGGAAACACGTTTTGACGGTTTCGACGGGTCTTCACGAGATTTTCTTCTTTTTCAGAGGTTCTTAACTGCCTCAATGTTATCCCTAAACGAAGTTATACAGTTGTTAACTGAAGATAAGAAGGAATCCATCGTTCTTATCCAAAAACACCCAACTGAAGCCTATAAATACAGGCCTGGGGGCTCATTTCACAGGAGGAGATCAAGAGGGCGAAACGCTGTCGAAGTGGAGAGTGGAGCCACGAATTTACAGCGAGGGTTAGCAGATCTTGGCGAATTCCTGTGCATAAAGAGTGGAGTTCGAGAGATCTGAGACCCGTCCCCTATTCCTCCGAATTTATGTTTGGTCTTAAATCTCGAGAAGAGCCGTGATCTCGCTTGGTCGAGATTACCGCTGCTGCGATTATTTTCTTCGTGAAGTAAGAGCTTTGATCAACTTAATCTGTCAACCGGATCTAATCCGCAGCGGTCCACAAATATTAACGTCCCCGGCACTAGCGAAGTTCCCATGCAAGCAACGGATGATAAACGTCCGTTGCGCTGTTTGACAAGAGTTGTATTATTTTACATTTTCATTGTATAAATCGATCTTATAAGAAGATCTACTTTTCTCGTTTATTCACGTTTATTGTAACGACTAAAGTTGTAATAAATTTAAAACAATGAAAACATGACTTTTGACCCAAACACTAACCAAATAAAAAAATAAAAAAATTCCCACACTACTCGAGCCTAACTCAATCATATGAAAATTGTTGCCCCGAATTTATGCATAAAGTGTATAATAGAATCAATCCTCTACCAATTCAGAAGAAAAACGAAGGAAACCGACACCTCTCACGAGTCACGAGTAACTGCTCTTTTCTTCGGATTCGCTGCTCCTATAGCTCGCGTGAGTCGGGTGACCCACTGTACTCTGTACTACATAATGTAAAAAGTTAAAAACTTTATCTGACTTTCTTTCGTAAAAAGGACCGGGGAATTTTCTACTTTTTTTTTTAATTTAATGTTTTAACTTCGTCCTCTTTTGTTGGTCTTTCGAGAGTATGTATGAAAGAAAAAGTTTGAATTTGATAAGTTCTGTTTTGGCATTTTTTGTTGCATGTCACTTAAAAAGAAAAATTGTAGTTCCGATGGTAAGGTTTGTTGTTCAACTGTGTCCAATTATCTACAAATATTAGTTAGTTGCTAAGTTTCTCTTTTCAGTTGGATTTGGAAATACAGATACTTCCTAAAAGATAAGAGTAAATTTGCCAAAATCAGTAGTAAAAACTTGTAGCAGATTTCTGACCTAGAACATGATGTTGGAGTTACCCTAATCCAAGGGATTTGGATCCTCCCCATTTTCCAAAGTAGTAACATTGGTCAAATAGGTTCAAGTGAAATTGTATATATTGTTTAGTGGATGATGATGATGATTCGATGAAACTCTTTACATTTTACGTGACCTATGTTGTATAGTCCTTTATATTTTCGCTCAACATGAACCACAATCGATACTAAATAGTTTTATAATTAAGAAAATTCATTATTATTGTTTAATTAAAAGTAGTCACTAATAATTCATAGGAGGTAGAATCCAAATTCCCGCTCAATTTTTGATTTAGCTTTTAGTGAGGGCAATACGGAGCTCACACAATTTACTAGCATCCAAACAAACATTGTATATAAGTACAAATTACAACTAAAACACTGAGATACCATGTTAGTTACCTATCATGAACTAGCAAATTCTTTTTGGACCAGATCACAACTCACGTGTTTGGCCACACGTTTTAGGGCCCAAATGATTTGCTACTTAGTTAACATAGTTCACCTAAATCATATATTGTACTGACCTGACTCTACGACAAAACAAACAAACCCCGAGAAAAAATTAATTAAAAAAAAAATTAGCTACAAGAGAGTAGTCTCTCTGTTTCCTCTCTGAGCACTTTCCCTCTAACTTCTAACATCGGTTTGATCGCTGTTTGACCGCACCAACGGCGACCGGGAACCTGCAAACAATCAATTTTTTTAAAAAAATAATTCTTAAAAAAAAAAGGAAATTCTAAAAAATAAAATAAAGAAAGAATTAATGGAAGTAGCGTGCGTCTTCTACGTACCTTTGATCAAAGAGCTCTTGCAGTGAGCAATGGCGCTCTGAATCCCATCCTCCTGCTGCCTCAGCGAGTCATCTCTCCCCTTCGGCTGCACCGCCGCCGGTGGAGGTGAGGTCACCGCCACGGCCTCCGCCGACGACGCCGACTTGCTCTTCAGCAGATGCTTCCGTACGACGCCATCGACAGCGGTGAGCTTACCGGATAACTTCAGTTTCGAGCCATTCCGGGGCCTGATCTTGTTGATGTACTTCTGAACCGTCTCTTTCGAGAGTTTGACCTTATCCTCGACCAGGTCGTCATCAGATCTCCGCGTTTTTAGCGGGTTCCTGAAGAGAGAGACGATCGGGACCTCCTCTACTTTGAAATTGACGAACGATTTGGTGTTCTTGTTTTGATTTTGAGCGGACTTAGGTTTCCTGAGGCGGAGCATGAAGACGCGAAATCTAGTAGCGGATTTGAGAAGAGAGGCGGAGAATTGAGAGGATTTGGGATCGGAATCTTCGAGAGGTATGAGATCTCCGTTGAAGAAGAGATGATCGGAGGGCGACAGAGAAACGCTCAGATCCGAAGACGACGGCGGAGATGCTGCTTCTTCGCCGGATTCCGACGAGGTATCGTCGAGGTTCTCTACAACATTTTCGTCCTGGCCGTCGGCGGTGTATTCGACGCTAAAGTCGAGATCGAAGAAGGACCCGTCGTCGTCGTCGTCGGAGGAGGAGGAGTCCGTTGACGAACGTAGAGCTGAGGAGGCGATCGTTGTGGTGGTGCGCACGTTAGCAGGGGCGGGGGGTGTGGCGGGGCGCACGTTAGCAGCCAAGGTGGTGCTGCTGCAGTCGCGGTTTGATTTCCAGTATCTGAGGAGGCTGAAGGTTTCCATGGTGGGGAGAGCCAGAGGTATGAACTTTTAACGGGCGCGCGCACACACTCTCTGTCTCGTTAGTCCTTTCCGATTAGTTTTTAAATAAACTTTTATTTTTGGGGGAGATTAAAGTTGGAGGTACCGTATTTATTTCGGGTGCAGAATGTAGTCATTAAGACTCAGAAGGAGACAAAGCTTTTTGCACAGAGAGAGGACGGAGAGAGAGAGAGAGAGAGAGAGAGCGTTGAAAGCTGCATGAGTGAAGAAAAGAGCGCACGGTGAGCTTTTATAGCCGCTTGATTTTCATTTGAGTGTATGTCATGGGATCCTCTACGTTCTAGTGATCGTAAAAGATGCCTACAACCCCTCAATAATAGGTTTATCTTATATTTTATTAACTAGAGTGTTACACTCAACAAGAGTAATTCTACAGGGACCATTTTTATGGGACAGGGGGAGGGGACAGGTGAGGTGTCCCCTCCCCATTGCTTGACGCACTGTTCATGAACACTATCCATGCATGGTTTGAGTGGATGTTTCAAGATGGCAATGCCAGTTGATGATGATGTTATGAACACTCATATATGAATTACTTAACAAATTTTCCCCCCATATCTTACACACTATATCTTTTAAGTTGATATTAATAATATGATTTTTTTTAACAATATTAAGGTAAAGAAAGGGGTATGCCCATGAAACTCCAATCTCTCGCTGGGTTTTAATTAAATTAAAGTCCATCTACTCATATCAAGACTTTGAGATTGTGGTGAGAATTGAGGGATATTTATATTCTAAAATGTTCTTGCAAGTTGAGGGACTTTTTT
>BQKN01000489.1:115519-176781 GCA_022839385.1 Asparagus kiusianus | reverse complement strand
TATATCTTTGGGCACTCTTATAGCATTAGGTGCAATTTTTCAGGTGAAGGTGGAGTTCTTAGGGTTACAAAAGGCTCTTTTGTGATTGTAAAAGGAAAGAAGATTGGCAGCCTATATGTTTTGCAGGGTTCTACTGTTACCGGTTCTGCTATAGTTACATTGTCGATGTCAGGAATTAATACTACCAAATTATAAAATATGAGACTTGGCCATATAAGTGAGCGCGGATTGACCGAATTGAGTAAGAATGGTCTTTTATGTGGACAGAGTACAGGAAAATTAGGATTCTACGAGCATTGTATTTTTGGGAAGTAGAAAAGATTCAGCTTCAGTACGACAGTGCATCAAACTAAAAGTACTTTGGATTATATTCATTCAAAATCTTTGGGGACCTTCTCAAGTTGCCTCGAAGGGTGGTAGTTACAGATATTTATTGACCTTCATTGATAACTACTCCAGAAAGGTTAGGGTCTACTTTGAGACATAAAAATAAGGTATTTGTGACTTTCAAGCAGTGAAAGACTTTGATTGAGAAGCAGACTGGGAGGCTGATTAAGAGGGCTTAGAACTGATAATGGCCTTGAAGGAGGGAATTTAATGAGTTCTGCAAGGAGGGAATCGTTAGACATCATATAGTCCCTCGCACACCGCAACAGAATGAAGTGGCAGAACGTATGGACAAAACCCTTTTAGAGAAAGCTCGTTGTATGATGTTCAATGTAGGTTTAGACAAGAAATACTGGGTGGAAGTAGTGAATACGATTTGTTACTTAGTGAATCGGTCACCATCTACTGCTATTAGTTATAAAACTTCAAAGGAGGTTTGGTCCGGTAAGCCTACCGATTATTCTAATCAGTATTTGATTGCCCTGCATATGTGCATGTTAGTTAAGGAAAACTTGAGCCGCGAGCGAAGAAGTGCATATTAGTCCTAGGATATGCATCGGGTGATAAGGATTTAGGCTGTGGTGTCCTGATCCGAAGTCTCCTAAGATTATTATTAGCCATGATGTTACTTTTGATGAATCTGATATGTTCCACTAGAAACGATCATCGGTTTCAGTTGTTGATAAGGCGAGCACTACAGGACATAAGGTGGAGTTAGAAATTCGTGATTCAGCTCTTCAGCAGGATAAGACTACGGGAGTTCAGCAGCTAGATCCCGTTCAAGTAGATGAAGCACCTCAGCAGCTGCAAGAAGAGCGGGAATATACTATTGCTAGAGATCGGTCTAGACGAGATATCTGACCACCGCGAAGATATGAAGATACGCTAGCTTATGCATTGTTGGTTGACAATTTTGTGCTCTTCAGCTATTCAGGAGCTACTTCAGGTGAAAACTTCGCTAATATTTATTGTCGGCATGCGGAAAATTCAGTCGATTTGTTGAAGTGGCTTTTTTCAGTTAGCAAGTTTAAGCCGGGCTTGAACTTCATCAATACGTGCCGCACTTAGATGCCGAACGGGCTATTGGAGAAAGTGAAGTAAGTTAGCTTATTTTGGAGCGAGGAATCTTCTACGCATTTGAGTCAATGTGAAGATTTGTTATAGGTTGCCTAAAATACTCAAATCCATATTTCTTTGGGATTTTTTTATGTTGGTTTATTTTGATCAAGAGTCCTACTTACATTAGACTTTGCATAACCAATCATATTAGAGGTTTATTCCTACTTGGGCTCTTGTTGGGTTTTAGGACATGTGAACTTCTATTCCTATTAGAACTCTTATTCCTTAGACAACAATGAGCTGAGATCTTCAAGGCTATATAAGAACAGTCTTTCAAGCTAATTAGATTCATCAATCTTCAGAGCACTAATCAATAAGAGAGTTCTTTTGTGAAGCATATTTGATATTCTTCTTTTTTGTTCCTTTTGTTGAGAGTTGTATTAGGCTTTTGGGGTGTGATTTAGGATTGAGAGATTGAGAGATCCACTTTGTATTCCTCACAATTTAGTAAAGTTTTCTCCTCCTTCACCCATGGACGTAGGCTACAAGCCGAACCACGTATATTTTTGTGTTTGTGTTCTTGATATTTTTCGTGCTCTTGTGTGATTGATATTAGCTTATCATGAGGAATTAGTCATAACAATATATACAACTAATGAACATGATATATTTCATAATTAAAATACCTGTATAATATCTTTTCCATAGAGATCCATCTGTATCAGAGCTTTAGCTTGAAATGGCAAACATGCAAAACCAAGGGCAAAGGTTCCGTAGCCTACCTGCACAAAGGGAGGGAAAAAAAAAGTCAAGCTATCAAGTATTAGTCTTAATTTTTTTTGTTGAATTAAATTATAAGTTTGGTCCAAGTGTTAATCTTATTTTATTATTCTTATTGCTGGAAAGCGTTTGTGCATATCCTCAACCATGTCTATGAAGGAGATAAAAAAAATCCGAATTCAATTTAAACTCATCTTGTAAAGTAAACAGATACAATCTTATCAAGTTAAAAAGATAAAGATGAAGTACTCAAAGCTTATCCAGATTCATAGAACATTCAGTATACGAGGACAGGATTTTTATCCTCTACATTAACAGCCTGTCTATAAAAAGCCACTTCATCACTCCCAAGTAGTCATTTATTAACAAAATAACAGAGATGGACTTGGGAGGCAAAGAGAAAACTTTCAGTCAAATAAGATACAACAAGAAAAATTATTCAGAATTTTATAGTAGAAATATAATTACGAAACGCATGATAAAATATTAATTAGAATGAAACAACATGTAGAGTTAAAACTGAAAATTGATCAACATTTTCTGCTATATATGAATCTTTTATCTTATTATTTTTTCTTGTCCAATTTCTAAAGTAAACAATGTATAAAACACTGAATCATAATCAAGTGGACCGAACACAATCCAAGCTTTTACAGAATGGAAACAACTACTGGACCTCACAAAAACTGCTTAAAATTTTTAGGTAGAGAACACTTGCCTACCTAAACAAAGTCAAATTCTATCTATATATGGAACAAGACTATTTTTATTCTAATCAAAGGACTATATATGAGCTTTATTAACAGTACAGAAAAATAATACACAATTATAAGAATAAATATCCCCTGATGCTCTTTACTTATATGTTAATGACGTGATACAACTGTTAATGGTGATCCTAATAATATGCTAATGATCTGGATATGCTAATAATCAGAATTATGAAAATCTGATGTATGCCACGACACTTAAACCAAGAGTGCTGCTGAGACTCATTAACCCTTATTTCCTTTATTTACATAGATGGAAATACCTAGGGAAGGAAGGAGAATTAAGTGAAAATTTTGATTAGGACCTTCTACTCCATGGAAATTAAGTGGAAATTCCAATAAACATTCAAATTAAGTGGAAATTCCAATAAACATTCAAATGTTTTGATGAGAAATGTATTGTTACCGAGTGTGAGGCTATCCTCTTAGGCCTGGTAAGATTGATCTTGTGCTCATGCTCATGCTCATGCTCATGCTCCTCCTCCTCCTCCTCTGAATCCTGAAGGGCTGCACCAAAGTCTGACGGACCACTCCTCGCCACTCTCAGGTATGAAGCTTCCCCATAAGGAGAGCTACCACTGTTGGCAAGAGACGTTGCTGACCTATATATATTTAATTTATTTAAACCCCAAAATAGTTTCACATTGTTACTATAAGGTCAATTTTAATTTTAAAAAAAGGGTGAATTGCTGATACACCCGTATGCGAATTACATCATGATTTTGGCAAATCTTGCATATGCATCCATGTATTATAGGTAGTCATATTTATTCCTAAGTTGTTTTATTAGCACCTTTGACTCTCTGATTTCAAAATGTATATATCTTTCTGTTATTTATGTCTGTCATTTGAGTGTCACCTGATGACAACATGTTACCCAGATATTCTTGATATTTCAAGGGTTACTCAGAGATCTCTATGGGTAACAAAGAGAGATTTATTGCACATCATTGGTAATTAAAAACATTTATAAATAAAAGTGGTGCAGGATGTGTATCTGAAATTAACCCTATAAATAAAATTAGAAACCAGTATGCAAAATATGAAATACGTGTAATGAACATCCATCTGTGGTGAGGTTGCAGTTGACACAGTAGCAGATATTGGCATGGAAGGGCCATATTTATCTGGGTTTAAAGGCTTCCTTTCTTCATCAACCTAAAATTAACAGAAAAAAAGTGAGATGGAATATTATATAATCAAGAAGAAGAAAAAAACAAAAACAAGTGTGCTGCAAGGTACATCAAAGGTTACATTAAGATTTTCTTTTGTATAGAAAATATGATATATTTATTTATTTTTTATTACCCAATCCAAAATTGAACCTAAGACCTTAGAAGCTATATGGAACCTATCTGAGTTACTCCTGGTGGATATATGAGATTTAATTTGAATAAGACTATCATATTTTATATTACAGCAGAACCTTGAATACATATCTGACACATTGGTAAAGATAAAACTTAATACTATACACCACTATTTATTCACTAGTAGAAAACCCCTTATTAGTGACGGGGTATTGGTAACGTAAACCAAAGCTGTCGCCAATACATACATTGGCGACGGCAGGGGGGTGGGTGTCGACAATACCCCATCGCCAATGTTATCATTGGCGACAGGGTATGGCCCATTGCCAAAAAAGAGCTAACGCCAAAGATCATTGGCGATGGGTCCCCCCCCCCCCCGCTAATGAATGACCCCGCAATAAAAAGATAAAACACCTGAAGCCTAAGCCGCCCCTTAGATCTGCTTCTCTTTCTGCGATTTGCTCCACCAGAATTTTACCACTGCCACTTACTCGCCCGCGCCACCGCCCAAAGTCCCGCATCACTGTCGCTCACTCGCCCACGCCTGTCGCTCACTCGCTCGAGCCCACCACTACTCACTTGCCTGCGCCCGCCGCCGCTCACTTGCACGCACCCATTGTTGACTCGCTTGTGTCGCTGCTGCTAACTTGATTGCGCTGACGCCATTCACTCGCACATGCCTGCTGCTTACTCGCCTGCGGCGCCTCCACTTACTCTAGTGTGTTGCCGCCGCTAGTTCGCCAGAGCCCGCCGCCTACTTCGTCGTGTCACTGGTGGCAACCCAACCCACCTCGTCTCCTCCTTCATCAATCTTTTGTAAGTTTTTTAAATTTTACAAATTTACCACTTTATAACTATTTTTATTCATTAATTAACTAATTAAATTGTTTTTGGTGCTTGATTGTCCTAAATTTTATTATTCGAATACCCCCACTCTGAACTCCAACCATCGTCGACATCCTCTACCTCCTTGAAAAAAGGTTTTAGTCTTCACTTATTTCCATTTTCATTTTTTTATTATTATAAAATTATTATGAAATTAATAGTATTGATTTTTTATAATCATGCAAATGTAGTTACCCTAAACCTAAATGACCTAATTTTAACTCTAATTTTACAAAAAACTAATATTACCGTAATTCTAAACTTAATATCGTAAAAATTCAACAATTACCAATATTATTCGTGCCCTATGACTAGTGTCCTAGTAACACTAAACTTAAATACTACCCTAGTGCTCATTACATTTAGTGTGATATATAACACAATAATGTGTTTCATATCCATTATAGGTGAATAAAAAAATAGTTAACACTAGCCGTAGATTTTCATTACTACCAAATTTTTAGACTTATAATATAAGATAGACGACTCAAATTTAAGCATGGAATTTAATTCTATATCGCAAATGCTAGTTTACTTATATTATAAGTAGAGAGAATTGGCATGTAACTATTGGATCTGTTCAGTTCGGACGGGTTAGGAATATAGTAGTGCACACATCTAACTTTGTATATGTTGTGCATTTTCATTTATAGAAAAATTCGGTCGCATGTACTCATTGTTCGCCATGTACAATAAGCATATGTTGCTATGCGTTTCGTATTTACCGATTTTGATCTATTACTAATATGCATAATAATATCCACACAGTATAATCGGAGAACAACGGGTAGGTATTGCTGAAATTTTCTAGAAATAAAAATGCATAAAATATTCAAAGTTAGATTTAAGTACAACTATATTCTTAATAGCATAGAAGTCT
Organism: Asparagus kiusianus; assembly: GCA_022839385.1. Classification (NCBI taxonomy): domain Eukaryota; kingdom Viridiplantae; phylum Streptophyta; class Magnoliopsida; order Asparagales; family Asparagaceae; genus Asparagus; species Asparagus kiusianus. The sequence goes on along the minus strand of BQKN01000489.1, from coordinate 170,710 downwards.
TCTTATAACAGTCGAGAGAGTTTTAGACTAACCTAGTAATTGTTCAAATGTAGACAATGAAGATTATCAAATAGTGTTTAGGCCAATTTAGTACGACAATGACCATTTTAAAAAACTAACTTAGTATTTGTTCAAATCAACTACAGTACAAACTATCAAACTTAAGACGATTTATAAGATATTAAAATAATTAATAATTGTATCTTAACATACAAATGAGAGAAGTTCCTAGCAAGTTATGGATTGATATTCCTATTATGAAAAGAAGAGCGGGAGGTGACACTTGATATCGTGTAGGATGACAAGCCTTTCTTGAGTATGCGTATGCGAATCCGAGGAAGTTAGAGAATAATTTGCTATTTTGTCCATGTAGCATTTGTAGAAATAGGGGTTTGGTGAATATACTTGCTATATGAAAACATTTAGAAAGATGGTGATTTGATGAAAGGTTCAAATATTGTAGATTTCACGAAGAAGACGAAGATATTGAACCAGTTGACGAAAAAATAAACCTGAGGATAGTCGATACACATGTAATGTTCAATAATATTGTAGCAATTGCGTAAGTTACCAAAGTTGTAGAAATACCGGAGGTTCCCGAAGTTCTCGAAGATGCAAAAGGTGTCAGAAATGCTGAAGATGTGCATGATATGAATGGCTTTAAAAGTTTAATGAAGTTATCGGAAGATGACGAGAAGGATCTGTATGCCGGCTGCGTAAAGTACAATAGATTATCGTTTATTCTTCAACTGATGCGTATTAAGACCCTCAGCAGAACGACAGATAAATATTTTTAAATACTTCTTAATTTACTATGTAAGGTAATTCCGGACGGAGAGAATAGTATACTGTTATGTTGCAAATAAGATCGTTAGCTCTGGGTTTAGATTAGAATAAGATCAATCCGTGTCCTAATGATTGTATCCTGTATCATAAGGATAATGAGAATATTAAGGAATGTCTAAAGCATGGAGTGCCTTGTTGTGAGAAAGAATACACGCACTTCAACACGAAAAGAAGATGAGTATGTGAAGTAGTAGAAGAAAATTCCAGTGAAGGTGCTCTGGCATTTTCCCTAGTGCGTAGGTTACTAAGGTAGTATATGACTGAAGACACACCTAAAAATATCCTATGGCATAAGGAACGATGAGTAGTTGATGGTAAACTTAGACATCCGGCAGATGCAGATGCGTAGGAGCATGTAGAACAACCTTATCCCTAATTTGTCACAAAGTGCAGGAATGTCACACTCGGTCTATCTAGCGACAGATTCAACATGTTTGGCATTATGAGTTTGAGTTGGTCTACTTGGCCAATTGTGTTAATGCCTCATAATTTGCCATCAGGACTTTGTATGAAACGACTGTATATGATCCTTTTATTGCTGATACCAGTCAAGAACTCACACAGTAACGACATAGATATGTTCATAAAGCCATTAGTTGATGAGTTAAAACTTTTGTGGGATGAGGGGATCCAAACATAAGATGCATTTTCCTGTGTCATTTAATCTCCGTGCTATTCTTATATGGACGGTTAAAGATTGTTTAGCTTATGCTAATCTCTCTGGTTGATCAACAAAAGGGACATACGCTTGTTCTGTATGTGGTTCAAACTTTGAGGCTTTCATTTATAATAGAGTCGAGAGATGTATTATTAGTTTACCAGAAGATGGTTATAAAAGGAACATAAATACAGGGGTAAAAAGTGGGTGAATAAATTTGATGGCCAAGAAGAGAAAAGAGGGGAGCCACATGTAATGACCAGAGATGAGATTGTAGAAATGTTGATGGATATCCTAAAATCATGTTCAGAAAGCCGATAAATAAGAGAGGATATTCTAGCACCGAGATGCAATTCTATCATGAAGAGGAAACCGAAATGAAAGAGACAAGTGTCCATTATGGATGACATGCATGCTGAAGAATTGCCAAGAGGACGGAAAAAATTTAATATATTCTTTTAGCTTCCGTACTAGCAAAAGCTCAAAAATCGACATAACTTAGACGTAATGCACATTGAAAAAATATTTGGGACATCTTATGTTCCACACACTTACAGAATGGTAATAAATCAAGGAATGATTTATGGACTCGGCGAGACTTGAATGCATTGAACATTTGACATGATCTACAAGTACGAGAAGTCGCTGATGGCAAATTTGAGCTACCCTCATCTCACATTACGATGTCAAAGGTTGAGATGCAGAGATTTTGTGAGGTGCTCAAATCGATAAAGTCACCGGGTGGTTATTGATCTAATATTTCCAATAATGTTCAGGTGACAGAGCGAAAATTTTTGGGACTTAAGACTCGTGATTATCACATCCTTCTTCACTAATTGCTTCCGGTAGCACTCGGTAACAACATGGTTGATGATAAAGTAACAAAGATTATAATTGAAATCTGTGGACTTTTTAGAAAGTTATGATCAAAGTATCAATGTAGCATTTCGACGAAGATATGAATTCAAAAGGGCTTCGATTAGGGCTCGATCTCATTGATGAAGTCCAGGAAAAGGCTCTCCGATCCCAAGTCGTCAACCAACAACGTATTGTAAGGCACTACAACAGCAAAGTCTGGCCCAAAGATTCAACATCGATGATCTATAGTTCTACGAAAATCCATTTTTGACAGAGATACCGGGCACGACAAAGTGGACGCTAATTGGAAAGGTTCTTATACAGTCCTCGAAGAAGTGCACCCAGACTATTGATTGAAAAGCCCTGATGGAAAGATCTTACAACATCTCTGGAATATCGAGCCTCTCAAAAAGTACTTCAATAACCTTGATTGTAAGACTCGTTTGTAATATAAAATCATTTATGTTTAACAAATTTATCATATTGTGCTCTTGTGACGCTATAAATACTCGCAGGAATATGAGACTGACTCATCCCTTGAGTGGTCGACTCATACTAAGACCTTGGCATCAATCTCCTAAGTCCAAGACACGTACCAAAAGGCCTTGATATCATTCATATGAGTAAAGCCAAGGCACTCCATCAGCAAAAAGCCTTGGTACCCTTTCGGGATAAAACTAATGCGCGTCAACCATTTGGTTGGCTTCGACTCAAAAGACATTGGTGTCATTCATATGAGTAAAACCAAGCCACTCCATCCGTAAAAGACCTTGATACCCTCTCAGGATAAAACTAATGTATGTCAACCACTCGGTCAGCTTTGACTCAAAAGACCTTAGTGTCATTCATATGATTAAAACCAAGGCACTCTATTAGCAAAAGACCTTGGTACCCTCTCGGGATAAAATAAAGGTGCACCAACCACTCGATCGACTTCGACTCAAAAGACCCTAGTGTCATTCATATGAGTAAAACTAAGGCACTCTATCAGCAAAAGACCTTGGAATTATTCATATTTGTAAAATCTAAGCACTCTATCAGCAAACGACCTTGGTACTCCAACGCGCCTTGCAAGGCTTGAACTTCTGCAAGGGACAACTCGTGCTGTAGTTCAACTACCAACGCGCCTGAGCGTTTTCCTCTAGAAGACTCTTAACGGCTGCCCTTTCCTCCTCTAGCTCAGTTTTCAAGCGTTGGACGACATGACTGTCTGACTCTGCTTGCTCTAAAGCTTGATCCCTCTCTCGTCTCCCAAGCGCGACCTAAATATCTTATCCTTTTATTTAGTTCGTGGAGCTCACGCTCGAGCTTGTCAATCTCGACCGACTTCTGGCTATGCGAGGCCTTTAGACCATTGATCATATTCTCCCGCACCTCCATCTCTTGGCCCCAGAAGACCAGTTCCTCCTCCTTAGTCGTCAATGATAGGAGAGCCTTTTCCAAGTCACCTTTTGAGCCTCCAACTCCTCTTGAAGCTTTAGATAGGAGGCTTAGACTTGTTTTGACTGGCCAAACATATCCTGCTCCACTAAAGCCCCACGAACCAGGTAGCTCCTAAGGCTCAGGTGAAGACCGATGTCAGGAACCTCCCCCCAAAAGTTCTTCGTCACGAGGGAGGTGGATTGTTCAACCGCTTTCGACTGGCCGAGGTGAGATTCAATAACCAATGCCCTCTCATCAAGATAACGAGTTAGCCTATACATGTGCTCTGGAGTCGGCTCTTTGTCATGTTAGGGACCGACTTTGGAGGACCTTATCAGTAGCATCCTCAGATTGTTCCACTTCTCTGGCTCGATCTCATCAATGCGATGAGGATACGGTTATCCCAGTCCCTCCGAGGGGGACGTCTCCTCTCCGGCCGACTCATTCCCTTAGTGTTGGGTTGATTCAGCAAGAATACCTGGAGCCCCTTCACCCCCTCCATGAGCCTTAGTCTCCGCCTGAATCTCACCCTTCCTAGGGTCCCCAGACTTGATCTCCGCCACCTTATGGCCGGCCCGCTCTTCTCTTGCTGAGGACTCATCATCAACATAGATGACTTCAATCCCTGTCATCTTAATTGTTTTCTTGGGCCCTTGGTTACTCACCTACCTCAGCTTTTTCTTCTTTTCGACCTGAGCAATCACAATTGTTGGTCCCGCCGATCCAGCGGCTATCTTGGCCGCTTGGGCTCGAGCCTCCATTGCCTCCCTAAAGACCAGATCCTGGCAAGGTTGCTTCCCCAGTCTCGTGGAAGGTCCTTCCTGGGGCCCCTCCTAAGTTTCAACAGGAAGAGTCGTCTGCATATCGACAGTTTCATCCGAACCCAAAGTCAGCATCGTCGCTCTCGCATCATCCTCGGCAGAAGGAGGCACAGAAGAGATACTGACTACTTGCAAGACCAAGTTATCAAGTAAGGATTCTATCTTGTGAGAATCCGTGTACACCTTAATCTTGTCCAGCACCCGCCTCTTGGCACTAGACAATGTCCCCACCTTCAGAGCCTCTTTAAAGATCTCGGGCCAATCAGAGCAGCCCAAGTCAGATTTGTCTCCCGAAACCCATACGAACCTCTCCTTTCAATCTTTGTTCATTTCAGGAAGGTCGATGATTATCTTGTATCCCCTCAACACCTGAGATGGTAATGAGCCTCTTGCTCATGCACCTTGACATATTTAAGGTTGGTTCGACTCTTAACCAGTGACAGATGACGACGAACCCTACGAGGGTAGCAATCGAATTAGGCTTCATCTGCATCGGTGATACCCCCGAGTCCTTAAAAACTTGGCGGAGGAAAGGATGCAGGGACAGACGTAGACTATACTCCAAACGCTTCACATACATCGGAGCCTGGCTTGCGTTATGATCAAAAACTACGTGTGACTTTGCCGGCGCCATCAAGGTAAAAGCTCAAGGAATGTTAAATTTCTTGTGCAGCGTCCTCAGCTGTGACAGAGTAATCTTGGAGTGAATTGTCTCTAACTGCCCTTGACGAACTCATAGAAGTCATCATCAACAGTTTTAAAAGATTGCTGAAGAAGATGATTGATCGCAGCAGTTAAAATTCGTAAACCTTCAAAAGCAAGAAAACTCCCTCTTGTTGTAGTAACCATATATATAGGCAAAAAAAGAGGAAAATGCCAGAATCCTAACAGTTGACTCCTCGCACATCCAACAGTGAAGATCAATCCCGAAAACCAAAAGGACCTCTCCAGAATCAAGGCACCCCTTGCCTTCTTTCGCCCATAATCATGCATGAAAAACGAAGTGACAGTGGATAATAATTTTGCCCTGAGGACAACACCGTCACATCTGAAAAGATTTTAGTACTCCTCATTAACACACCTCGAGAATTGATAACCAACAACTATTTGATCTTTCACCCGTACTCAGCTAGCTAAGTTCAAGTGGAAGGGGGTCATCTGTTATATCCTAGAATATTAACAAGTACTAATCTCCCTAGAGAAATCGACACGTGTTTTCTCCTCGCTTAAATTACACGAATTGAGGTCAAGATGACTCAAAACTACTCCTACGACCGACCCTATGGGCCAACAACTTGCGTAGCCGAGTCAAAACGCGATACTTGTCAGCCACGCCACTCGGTCAATCCTATGGCCCGATAACTTACATAGTCGAATCAAAAGACGGTACTTGTCGGTCACCCTACTCGGCCGATCCCATCGCTCGGTAACTTGCGCATCTGAGTCAAAAGATGGTACTTATCAACCAACCTACTCGGCTGATCCTATAGACTGACAACTTACGTAGTCGAGTCAAAAGACGGTGCTTCTCGGCCCTGGACCAAACAAATAGAGAAGCGACAATTACCTCGAACCCCTTGCTAGCCGACTACTTTCATATTAACTGCTCAGACAAAATCATCATTTCTCTAGCCTCCATAGTCTTTATGACTCATCGGACCCAGTCAGCTCCAAGCACCTGTTATTATTCCCTCATTAAATAACCAGATGACTCACTTTCTTCCACGACCGACACATAAAAGGTACCTGCTGACTCAGCAGTCTGTCTGGACTTGACCGAAGTTAGTTTCATACCCCTTTGATCTGCTATAAAAAAAACTACGCTGCATGGGTAACTTCTTCTACGTTTTGGCAACTTAATGACTACTTACACACTTTGTCCTTGATTTTCTCCCTCAAAATCAAAATACTAATTTGATCGTTGGAGAAACAACCGGAAAACCCAACTCTGCCCTCTCACGATATTTTCATGCGTAGGGACGAACAGTGGGCTCTGGAAACAGTCATCTGAAAAGTTTGAGGACCCTAAGCACTCTCATAGCTCTAACATAAACCCCCTATTTAATAACTGACATCAACAACACATAATCAAATTGTCAAAAATACATGAAAAATATTTTACCGAATGGGTCATAACTGAAGTAAGTTTCGTGTATTTTAATTTTAATTAATTTTGGAAAAAATTTAGATTAACTTTGTAACGATCGTTTGTTATTATGTTCAACATTAGGTTGAAAGATAAATATTTACTAATTTGTCAATATCAGAAGAGATAAGAATTCACATACACGGCCCGCACTATGTGGTTAAACAATGCAGCGGATATCATGTAAATGAGTGTTTATTTCAATGGGTATGGATTGAGGAGGAGAGAGCTACCCAAAATAGTGGGGCCATGACTGTCTTCTCTCAAGAATGCTATTCAAACTTGACAGATCAGAATCTATTAGTGGGTGATATAAATTATTATGGATAACTAGAAGATATTGTGGAGATATTCTATGCGTACGGTACAAAAGACGTACGTAGTTATATGATGTTTAAGGTTCGATGGTGTCAAGCTGATATAACTTAATCTTGTAAATCTAAACAAGGAGATTTACCTCGATTAATTATTTTAAACATTGACAACAGGTCGGCCCGTCGCCAATGCTTATTGACGATGAACAATTGTCGTCAACAATGACTATTGGCGACAGAGACCTCCCTATTATCAATGCTTATTGGTGACAGAATGTACCCGTCACCAAAAAAACCTGCCACCAACGGGCACCCGTCGTTAATGTTTATTGGCGACGGGTACCCCCATCACTAATAAACATTGGTGATAGATTTATTAGCGACGGACCAAAACCTATAACGAATATTGATTGGTGATGGAGTTCGGAGTATTGGTGACGGATTTCTCCGTCGCCAATACCTTGTTTTGTTACTAGTGACTGAGGGAAGATTTAGACCACATCCAAAGTTAGCAAGAACTTCATCTCGAACCTACTCAATTCTAAAACTACAAGAGTTTCATGTTTCATTTTTCGTGTTATAGCTAGCTACATATATTTCTTTAAAAACTAAACGTTAATCTAGATGAACTAGTAAAATATCCGAAGACTTGGAGAATAATTATTAGGTGGAATAAACTTACATGTACATTATTAAAACATCAAAACGTACACCTTAGAAGAGGGGGGGGCATGATTACCGGTGCAAATAAGGGGGCATGATTAGCAGTGCAAATAGTTAAATTCATAATATCCATTTAAAATTTTCTCTTCTTGCAATTTAAATATCATAGGGTTTATATAAAAATAAATCAAGGAAATATGCATGGCTATGTCGGCAAAGATTAAAAATTTACCTGGTCATCGCTTGTCTTTTTCCCCTCAAATTGTGATTTAATGAAAAAAATGATATAGTTGATCTCTGAGGATCTAAATTCAAACAGAAAATGCTGATTTGAAATAAATTAAAAATTTTAGGTTCTAAACTAAAGATATCAGATTAAACAAATTACCTAATTTTTTATATTTCATTGTTCACCTGTAGACTTTTTAAAGCTGAACAAAGTGAGACCATCCTGAAAAATCATCCTATAGATTCTAATATGAAATCCCATTTTAGAGGAGGGTTTCTTTAACAAAAGTACACTTTCGTACTATTTTAGAGGAAAAGATAATAAATGAAAGGACAAAAGACAGTGAGGGGTTGTTTGTTTGCTCAAAAAAAAAAGAGAAATGGAGGATTTGAAATCTGACTCCTTAGCTACATAGGATTTTAATTTCTAAACATTTCCATTCTTAGCGTTTGGTTCGTTGGGTGATTTAAAGAAATGGGGGAGGGGGTTGAAATTGGGGTGCCACATGAGATTTGTAGAAAACCCATTTTAGACCAAAAGTGGCTAAAATGGGTGAGAAATGTCACATTGCTGAATATCTAATTACTAGGTTCACTGTTGAAACGACAGCGGGAAGGTAAAGGGTAATATTTAATGTCCTATTGCTGAATATTTAATTGAAAAACTCATTTGATTTCTTAACTTTTGGATGTTCAAACAAACCCAAGAAATAAGAAACAATATTTTCCAGCCTGATTTCAATGTGAAACAAACCAAATAAGTTAAATGGGGGAAACCCTCTGAAATGTCCAAAAATAATATTCAAACTAGATTTGTGTTTTCTTTTTTTTTCGGAAATGTACCAAACAGACCCTGAGGAGAAAAGATATAGGAAAAGGACAAAATAGAGTTGAATGTGTGCTGGACGACAAACTTAATGTAGAATGATGAAAGATTTTTTTTTATAATAGTATAGGTTCTATGCAAATCTCACGAAATGATATTATTGTGTAGAATATTTAATATCTATACCTAGTTACAAAAATTTCGAAAATAAATCACATGTGCAAATTTGGGTTTTTCAAATAATAATAACCGAATCGCTATAAAAAAGCATTTAATTAAAAAATATAATCACAAAAATTTTAGGGAAAAAATGCTTTTAGGTTCCGAGATGATAAAGCAAATGTGACTAAGTCCCAAGACTTAAGTCAAAAAGTGCTTAGGCCCCAACATAAAAAAGCAAATGTGTTTAGCCCTTATAACAGAAAAACCCTTTATTTATCCCCAATCTACCATCATTCAATTGCATATCACCTCCCCTCTTTTCTCAGTCATTTGTATTAACTTTCACATCCATGTCCTTTACCTCTTATTTATTTTGGGGTTTTATGCAAAACTTTTAAGGGGATATTTGCAATTTCTGATACTATATGAGGGTTTATAATTTTTCAAGCAGGTGCCTTGTAATTTTTGAATTTTTTTGGTGGGAGTTTTGGAAAATTTTGGGCGTTTTATACAATTTTGAGGCTCTATTTGCAATTTCTAGAACTTTATGGACTTTTTTTGGCAATTTTTGGGTCATTTGCAATTTCTTGAACTTTTAGGGGTATTCTACAACTCTTTTGGGGGTCATTTACAATTTATGAAACTTTTTTTTTGGGTGGGGGAGGGGGGGGGAGTTAGGGGCGAGAGGGGGGAGGGTTTCTATAACTTCCGTAAGGTTAAGCTTATTGTTAAACTCATGAGTTAGTGGGTAAACTTATGAATTTGTTGTTTGATAGTTGTTAAACTTATTAGTTAGATATTAAACTTCTGAATTAGTTGTTAAAGTTCTGAACTTATGAGTTAGTTGTGAAAGTGATGCGCCGGTTAAACTTATTATATATCCAAATTGTCCAAACTTTAATTTTGTCAATCTAATAAGTTGAACTAATAGCTTAACAACATCAATTTCTATAACTGTCAAGAGGTTAAACTTATTAATTATTTGTTGAACTTATAAATTAGTTGATAAACTTATGAGTTAATTGTTAAACTTATATGATAGTTGTTAAATTTATTAGTTAGTTGTAAAACTTTTGAGTTAGTTGTTAAAGTTTTGAGTTAGATGTTAAACTTATGACTTAATTGTTAAACTTATGAGGTAGTTGTTAAACTTATTATATCCCCAAATTATCAAACATTAACTTCAATTTTATTAGTCTATTAAGTTTAACATTTAGTAAGTTTCCATAACTAATCAATAAGTTTAACATCTACTTCATAAATTTAACAACTAACTAATAATTTTAACAACTAACTCATAAGTTTAATAACTATCTCATAAGTTTAACATCTAATTTAGCAACTAATTAATAAGTTTAGCCCCTTGAAAGTTACATAAATCGCAAATAACTGCCCAGAAAAATGCAGACACCCCAAAAGTTTTGAATGTTACAAAAAAAACCCCCAAAAATTGTAAAAAACCCTATCGCAAATGACCCCTAAAAAATTGCCGAAACCCCATAGGAAAGTTTATGAAATTTCAAATGATCCCCCGAAAAATTGCAGAACGCCGCCAAAAGTTTCAGAAATTGCAAATGATCGCAAAAAAATTACATAAAAGCCCCCAAAAGTTTTAGAAATTACAAATAACCCCTAAAAATTGCACAAAACTCTAAAAAAAATTCAAAATTTTTAAATAACCTCCTAAAATTTTTACATAAAACCCCAAAAAAGAAGAAGAGGAAGGGGTTCTTTTTTTTTTACTTGGATATGAAGGTTAATACAAATGAGTGAGAAAAGAGGGGAGGTAACAAGTCAATAGATAAAGGTAGAATGGGGAGAAATAAAGGTTTTTTCTATTTTAGGGTTTCAATATATTTACTTTACATTTTGGAGCATAAACACTTATTGACTATCTTGGGGTTTAGTCACATATACTTCCCTAATATTTCCCCAAAATAATATTGATCAAGACCCACCTCTAATGTGGGCCCATAGCCTCTATTCTACCACCATGGGTTTATAGTCACATATACTTCCCTGAAAAAATATTTCATCAAAAAAATAATGATCAAGACCCACCTCTAATGTGGGCCCATAGCCTCTATGCTTCCACCATCTGGTGAAGTAATCATCGTAGTAAATAGTTTGCACCACTAACACCAGAGTGGTAACCGCGTACAACTGCACCAAACATTGATTTGCATATTTTAGTAAAAAGCCTTTTTTCTTACAAACTATCTCTAAAATATGGTTGTTTTATGAAAATCATCTTTTATTTTTAATTTATACATAACAATCAACTATTTTTTGTTGCAATCAATCATCTGGCCCAGTATCCAGTTGAATTTTTGGGTAATTGACCCCACCTAAGATCATCTCTCTAATATACTTGGTTTTTGAACTAATAATTTGAACAAAACCTAAAAAACTTGGCTTAAAAGTAAGTCTTGGTGGTTAATTGCAACAAAAACAGTTTAAATGTGATTTATGTATAAATTAAAAATGAAAGACGGTTTCGTTAGAATGACTCTATTTTAAAAATGGTTTCCAGAAAAGAACCATAGAAATAAAATCAATTTCTCTATTTATTAAAATCAAATTAAAAACTAAAAATTAATCTTACCACGGCTGAATAAAATTGTGTTGGTAGCTGCATTCCAAAACAAAAACAAAATAAAAAAGTTTTCTAAGGGACTAAAAAAATTAAAACCAAAATAAAATCATCAAAAAAGTAACAAAATTAAAATGCATTAACTTACAGTGGCTGGTTCAAGAACGCAACCCACCAAGTTAAACACATCACTACACCAACAAAAAAATAAATCACTTAAATAGATCTCAATTGTATATAGGTATTGCAACTTAAACATCAGGAGAAAATGTGTAAATCGTAGATAATCTTTTTTATTTGTGACTCCAGCAGTACTTATTACCTCTCAACTCATTTGTTAGTACTTATGACTCCAAAATTGATGAAAGGAGTGTCAAACTGTCAATACCTGAGATAATAAATGTTACTGAAGTCTGAAGATAAAAATGAGGGGGGGTTATCTGCAATTTATCAGGAAAAAGGAATATTATCGGTGACAGACCCAGTGACCCAAGTGAGGAGGAAACATAGGGAGACTCCATGGCCAGACTTGGTTTGGAAATTGGTGATGATCTGCGGGATCTCAGCGATGGCCCAGCACGAGAGGCTCATAAGGCCCAGCCCAAATGAAATCCCACTGCTGAGGTCGCAGACGCAGTCTTTAAAGTACACCTCAACCCATCTCACGCAACCATTGACGCAAGGAGCCATTCTGTCTGGTGTAATTTGGTTTTGGAGAAGCTTGTTGAAGGTCGCATCTCGGAATTCCATTCTTTTTCGACTCGGTTGAGTGTGTAATAAACCAAAATTATGAGGGAAAAAGGGGAATTCGAGAATCACAGACTACGAGGCATTTAAATGGCACGACTACTAATGATAATGGCACTCGTCCCACTTAAAACTAAGCACCTTCAAAATTTTGAATTTCTAGACATATCTAGATAAAAAACTAAAAAAGACCTAACTAGATTTGTAGAAAGAATCTGTCAGCGTATACCCCGGCCACTTAATAATTGAATTATCGGTTTTTCTATAGAGTGCCCATGGGCACTTTATAAGAGAGGAGAAAGAAAGAGAGAAATGAATGAGAAGAGAATCCCAATGTAAATCAGGAGGCCCTTCTCCTCATTCATTTCTCTCTATCTCTCTCCTCTCTTATAGAGTACCCATGGGCACTCTATAGAAAAACCGTTGAATTATATTAGCACGTGGTCAATTTAAAAGTTAAACATTTACCAGAAGATTATAGCTAAAAGGTGGCCTCACGTCTGAGTTGTCAGAGATCGCAATCCATGGTGTGTTTGGTTGAGCGTTTTTGGAATATAATATTGTACGTGATAGCCTGTGATAATATTATAACAAAATCAGTGTTTGTTTGGGTAGATGTGGTAGCTACTATAGCTGAGGTGGTAGTTCCTTGTTAATTCCTAGCAGAAGGCTTCGTTTTAAGGTGGAGTTACCATAATTGTTAGGTACGGTTGGACCATTTGATTATGCGTTACTATAGTAATCGCGCGGTTTACAAAGGAATATCCAAACAAACCATCATGACTGTGCCACACAAGAATTGATAGAGGGACTTGGAAGCACAATACTTAAAAAATATTTTAGAAATTACCAAAGGTCAAAAAATTATTATTGTATTACTTTAAGTCTTTAAATTTTTATTGATTTCACATAGTACTATTACTACGATAGCTATTTTAATTAGAAAATTAATCATAAGTAGGACCCACAACAACTATTCAAATCCATCAACTTGGTATACAACTAAACAAAAAAATTCCATATTCTTGTTTCAAAATTAACTTTTTCTTCAACTATTCTATCGACTAAACACAAAACTAAAAATTTAGGCTTCTTTTAAATACCATGGTGTTTTCCTTATTTCCATAATACTTATGGAAAAAATAAAATAACATGCGTTTAAAATTTTTGACCTAAATCATCCTCAAACAAAAAATACAATACTTTTTTCAAAACACCTTTAGGTTTGATTTTGAGTTTGAAGAGGTGTTAATGTAATATCTAACATAATATATTAAATATTATTGATATGGAGTTATTATCAACATGCTCATTATATTATATTATATTATACTATATTATAGTTAATCTAATGTATTACCAATATTTTATTAATACTATAAAATATATTAATAATTAAAATATCATATATGATAGTATAATAACATATTGGATAGTAATATTTAATATGTTGTAATAATTAAAATATAATATATAATAGTATAATAACATATTAGATACTAAATATGTTGCTAATATATTATATAATAATATAGTTAAATAAATATAATAATAATAAAATATAAATAAATTTTTTATAATAAATAATAATATATAATCACGTACGTAATAATATACTATATAATATTATATAATCACTATAATATTATTTATTTTTTATAAATAATTTGTAGTAAATTAATAATTATAAAATATTATATAACACTAATATATTTAATAATTAAAAAATAGTAGAATAATAATACAATAATAAAACATTCCCTAGTATACATTATATAGTAAATGTAATATAATATATAGATAATATATTAATATATGATATAATAAATAAAAAATATATTATATAATAAAGAAAAATACATTGTATAAACCAAACTTATGAGGATAAAAGGTGAATTTGAGAATCACAGACGTCTACGAGGCATTTAAATGGCATGACAACTAATGATAATGGCACTCGTGCCACTTAATACTAAGATCATCTCCAAGGGTTTCCTATAATGTCCCTTAATCTAGGGGGAATTTTAAGGGAGGGGAAGGTTCTCCTTCAATGGTTTCTCTTAAAAGTCCCCCTATCCCTTAATTATTCATATTTAAGTGTTTTAATTTTATTAATTAGGATTTAATTAAATATGTGGTTTATTTATAAATGAATAAATAATTAAATATTGATAACTAAAAAATAATTAATTAATTAATTTAAATTAAGAAATTACCTTATGTACTCATTAAATTAATTAATCATATTAAAATTTAACAAATAATTATTTTATATAATAATTAATTTATATAAATCATGTTAAAAGTTAAATATTATTTTAAATTTAAATTCATATTATTTTAATATTAATTTCACTTAACAATAATATTTTAAAGGTCATATCTCAACGGTCGTATTATAACGTTCATATTTCAACAGTCATATTTTAACGGTCAAATTTCAATGATATACTAGAAAATAATCTATAATTAAAAAAAAGCCTATACTAGGAAAACAGCCTATACTAGAAAAAAAGCTATATTAGAAAAATACCCTATGCTAGAAAAACAACCTATAATTAATAAAAATATTAATAAAAATTATAATAAAAAACTATACAGGGTATATTTTAAAAAATATTAATCAAATTGAACTAACTATACATTAACTTAAATATATTATTTTAAATTAACTACTGTAAAACCCCGTAATACTGAATGTTGTGAAATATAATAATAAATATGTTATATTATGATAAATAATGTTTATTGATATTTGAGTATGCTAGGAATTAATTTGAGATCAATCCGATACATATATATGAATATATGAGTGCAAATGCACAAAACACGCACGAGAAAAAAATCTGGGAAAAATGACCAGTTAAGAGTTTATAGATTTTACACAACGATGCACTTAGAATCTGGGAAAATTCAAAATACCAAAGTTGTAGGTATTTTCAACAGATTTCTAACAAATATTATATCACCTCATTCTGAGGTTGGATGCGAAAGTTATGGTCAAAATACCGAAGGTTGTTTTTCTAGTCAAACTAGGTTTCCTGTTTCGGGTCAAACATGTTTGTTTCGGGTTTGGCACTATAAATACCTATGTTTTTCACGAAAATTTTCTTCTTTTATCATATCTATGAACCCTAGCAGCCACTGTTAGACCCTAGAGGGGGGTGATTAGGGTCTTATGCTAATCTAATCCGATTAAATGCCAATTAAAATTACTTAACAAATATATTCTTGCAAGATAGATATACAAAGAGTTATGTGCAAGAATATGCAATATACGCAAGGTGATATATCCTATATGATAGAAATATATGCAAGGATATATAAACAATAAGATATATCCTAACAAAGAGATATAGACAATGTATATGCAAGGATATAAAACTAACACAAGGGGTAAACAATATGAACTAGATAGTGGATCATATAAATAATGAGCTAATGACAATGGCAATAAGAAATATAAACACAAGTATAAATAAACGCCAAAACACACTCAAACACAAGATATGATCACGGAGTTCGGACCTTCCGTCCTACGTCTCCGCTCCCCACTCCCGGGGAGAAATCCACTATCACAACCGGGTTTTCTACGCTCACCCGAATAACGTTTATACCTCACAGTATCGGTTTTCAACGCTCACCGATCAACGTCACTCCTCACACTCGGTTTTCTAGTTCACCGAAAACTTCACAACACACTCGGTTTTCTAGCTCACCGAAAACCTTACAACACTCACAATGTAACAAATTAAATTTGTTCTCTACAATAGATGAGAACTCAATTTAGCACAACTCAATGTTACAAACTCTCACAACCCTATTATACTATGTATGTAAATACAATAAGCTCAAAGTGGGTGTGTGTAACAATGAGATAAAATCAAATCTAACTCAAATAGCAAACTAGCAATAATTAATATATGAAAATTAATAATGAAATTGCTAGGGAAAAGAGTTAGAAAACTTCTCTATAAACACAAAGAGAGGATGAGAAGATATTGAAGATGAAATCCTCAACTGGTGATGCAAACTCCTCCTTGTAACAGCAAACCCCAAAAACAAACTAAAACAAACTCAAACCTTTGTTTTAAACCCTTGTTTTAAAAACTTCTTAGCTAATGAAAACTGAGATCAAATAGGGTATTTATCCTCCAAAACCTCAGCCAAAATCCCCAAGTAAAAGTCCAAAAAGCCCCAGAAAAATCAGCTCAGGAAATAGCCGTTGTAAGCCAACGGATCTATTGTCGGTCGACCGGAAATTTCGTCGGTCGACCGACGGAGAGCAAAAACACGAAGAAGTAGTTCTGGACCATCGTCGGTCGACCGGTGCGGTCGACCGATGGAGCTTTCGGTCGACCGGACCGGTCGACCGATAGACTCTCTGTCACCCAGTGATGAAAGATCAAATGATCGGTCGACCGGTGCGGTCGACCGAATACTGATATTTCAGAAAACTGATTTGCTGATTTTAAAACGCTGTTTAAAAATATCAAATAAATTTTAAAAAATATAAAACTTTGGGGAATGATTGTAGACATGATAATAAACATGCTACAACGACTGGTTTCGAAAAAGGACTTCCCAAATGAAAAATATCATCATTTTGCAAAATAGTCCAAAACACGAAAATGTAAACATATGAATTTTGATGTTTTGACATAAACCAACTTTTGAAACTTTGCACAATGATTATATAGACTTAATAAAACATGTATAAACTGATATTAAAGTCTATAAACTAATAAGATAGTATTTTCACAAAATTACATATTCTATGCAATGTTTTCAAAAACACAAGAGAGTATGAAACATATATATATATATGAATGTAAATTTGTTTCATATCTATATAGCTAAACCAAAACACAATAATAAATATGAAATGTGTAATCTCATATTTATGAACATGAAAACTCAAAACTATGTATGTATATATATACCTATATATATGCATAGAAACCAAATACGTGTGTGTATATGATATTGAGCTTAGAGTATCTAACACACATAATATAAACTCCTAAACTACATTACCCAAGCAATCTTGATCTTCATTGTAGCTCAACTTGGTACACGTGCGGATGAAGCTTGAACTTGATCTTTAACTTGAATTGTATAGGCTTCAACCCGACATTTCCGCCAACCTCCATTGGATATCATCGTTGAAGCGCTATTCCATCCATCCTCCAACTACGTTGTTTGCCTAGAATAAATACGAAAACACAAATACTAGACAAACAACATTAGAAGTAAATTGTTTGTTAAACATCATCAAAACAAGAAGGCCAACAATCTTCCCCTTTCTGATGATGACAAACAATTTACAAAAAGGATATATGCATGAAAGGAAATGAATATATAATGTATAATATATCATGCATATAAACAAGAAAGAATATACTCATAATATTTCTCCCCTTTTGACAACATCAAAAAGGGGACAAAAGAATTAAGAGAGAGAAAGCTCCCCCTATCAATAAGTATAGGTGAGTATAAAAACAAACATAGAATAGGGAATAGCTCCCCCTATCAAAATGCCATATAAAATATATGCAATAAAGATCAAGGCAAAACATGTGAGCAAGCATACATGAATATGCTAAATATCACTCACATACAAAAAGATAACAAGAACACATATAAATATGTTAATATGAAAATAATGTCTCATTACACAAATAAAAAATGTATAAAATAGATTTATGAAATCAAAAGAGAAGGAGCATGGGAATCATGCATAATGTTTTCAAAGGAAAACAAATCAACCAAGATAAATCATAAATCAAACTTTAAATCCAAAGGCGTAAGACCAAATCATCATTGATTCAAAAAATCATGAGAGGCAACCATATCTAGCTCTTGAGCTAGTAATAACCCATATGAACATTTAAGCATCCGGTAAACATGATTTGGGAATAAACACCCAATAAACCCGGAGGGTATATAACTACAAGCCTATCATTAGATTGTCTTTTCTTAGTTCGGTATTAATGTTTAGATATCTACAATTTGAGACTTATGGTATATACACGAGGGTTTCCTTGTTTGGATTATTTCGCTCGACGTACTACGTCTCGTGTTGTAGGTTTCTAAATGTTAATCCTACTTAGATACGGGAAAAATAAATCTAGGTAGACTATGCTTAATAGATAGAGCCTTCACTCCATCTAGTAGCCCTTTCCCTAGGGCAGATAGAGGTAATCTTACTGTAGCGCTCTGACGCTCTTGTTGTTATTTCTTTTTCTTTAAAAAATACATTTTCAGGTAGTTCGGAGTTTCGGAGAGCCGCAGGGTGACGGAGTTCTGGCATAGTCACCATCGCGTATTTTTACTTGTAGAGACTCCATTGTAGTTTTGAGTTTTATCCAGACATTAGAGTTTCATATTCATATTGTAAATACAGTGTGCCTTAGTACGATTTTTAGTTGATTCATGTTGAGATATTTTCATTATTCAGATATTAGATGTATTATAGTTGAGACATGATTCTTTTCATTTATGAGATATCTCTTCTATATCATGTCTATTACATTTATTCCCTTTATTTTGCCTGTTTGTACCTGCACTTCTATTTGGTTCTACTAGAGGATATTACTGTGATTGGTGAAACATGTTTATGCACAGTGTGGATGTATGGCAGGTTTGACATCTCTGGTTTTACCTTGGACTGCAGCCTTGTGTGAACCCATGGGCGTCACAGTTGGTATCAGAGCTCTAGTTCTAGTATCCTTAGGATCATCATGTGTCGAGTCGTGGAGCTAGTATAGAGTTTCTTAGGATTCATGTTTAGAGTCCGCTAGGAATTTCTAGAATGAGTGAGGATGATATATACGTATATCTCGAAAATTACAAAAAAATTTTTATGACTATCATACTTTGATTGAAAAGTATTTGCATGAATGATAAGTAATACGATTTTCTTATTGTTATGTGTTATATCTTTTTCCTGAGGTCTCAATACTGTGTCAAATAAACTCTCCTCTTGGTATTCTAAACATTAGAACGAGGACGTGGTCGAGGTAAAGCTTGTACCCGGAGAGCTGGGCAAGTAGAGCCCGAGCCGCAGCAGGCTCCACCCGAACCACAGCAGGCTCCCCAGTATTTGATAGACCTCATGGCACCCATTGTAGCGAGGCTAGCAGCGCTTGAGGAGCAAGGGGCAAATCACATGCCGCTAGCTATACCACCACCTGTGGTCCCACCGCCAGTTATTTCTACCATCCCCATCGTAGAGGAGTCCCCAGAGACCACACCAGGACTCATCCCACCATTAGTTGCAGCCGTAGAGCAGGAGGCTTGGCTCCGTTTAGTGGAGCGCTACCAGAAGATGAGGGCACCAGAGTTTCAGGGATCATCAGATTCGCTTGTGGCCCACAAGTGGAAGGAGGATGTGAGTAACATTCTAGATTTACTTAACGTCGACTCAGTGCAGAAGCAGAGGCTGATAGCTTTTAGCCTGAAGGGTGATGCAGCTGGATGTTATAGGCTTCAATTCACTCTGGATCATCGGATGGTCCTCACTTGGGAGGATTTCGTGTATTTCTTCGACGAGCAGTACATCTCTTCCGCGGCACGGGTCGGGAAAGAGCTAGAGTTGTCTAAGCTAGAGCAGGGAGATATGTTTGTAGCTGACTATGAGAGCCGATTTATGAGTCTTCTACGTTTCACGGGCATGTGGCAGTCAGGAGAGCGCCAGGCGCAGATGTTTCTTATGGGACTTCGCCCAAGTCTTCGCCATTACCGAGTTTCCAGAAGATTCCATTCAGTCCGAGAGGTCGCAAATGCAGCTATATCGTAGGAGATAGAGACTGCGATGTTCCAGAAGAACAAGGAGGTCAACAATAAGTCTGGACAGCAAAATGACAAGGGCAATGGCAAGAGACCTTTTACCGGACTAGGAGGACCCCAGCAGAGGGGTAAGGACTTTCATCACCATCAGCAAGGAAAGTTCAAGAATGGAGCACAACATGACTCAAGAGCACCACCGCAGCGCAAGATTCAGGGTGCATGCTATAACTGCAACAAGATCGGGCATAAGACCAAGGATTGTCGTAGTGCGCCAGCAGGGCAGAGGTCAGAGCCAGCAGCAGAATCGAGGACACAGTCAGCAACAGAACCATGGTCAGGGTCAGCATCAGCAGGGCCGCGGTTACGGCCAACAGCCATAGCAGAGGATTGAGGCACCGCCACCTGTTCCTAGGATTGAGGGTCCAGTAGGCCAGATTCGCGCGATTCAGGAGATTCCCGAGGGACAGATAGTCCCGTATATTCCACCATCATCAGTTCAACAGTCGCCAGCCACTGGCAGAGTCTATGTAGTCGTACCGCATGATCACGGTGCGAGTGGTGCTATAGTAGAAGGTACTTTCTTAGTAAACTCTTTTCCAGCTCGGATCCTGTTCGATTCCGGAGCTTCCCATTCTTTTATATCTTATGCCTTCATGGATAGGCTCCAGTTAGTTACACATCCTTTAGATGTTCCGTTGTCCGTCTCTACTCCCTTAGGTGAGGTATCCCTATTAGAGAACGTGTGTAGGAGATGTGTCATCAGCTTAGATGAGTCCGAGTTTATCATAGATTTGATCGTCTTGCGGGTGTCGGATTTCAACGTCATTTTTGGTATGGATTGGTTATCATCCTACCATGTTAGCACTAACTATTTTGTGAAAACAGTCAGTTTGCGAGCGTTCGATGGGTCTGAGTTGATCGTAGCGACCTCACAGGGCAACCAGTTTGTGGAGTCATTTCTAGCCTATATCGAGGAGGTGATGCTGAGAGATCAGAGTGCTGATTTGTGCGAGACTAGGGTTGTCTCAGATTTTAAGGATGTCTTTCAGGACATACCAGGGCTACCTCCTGTGAGAGAGGTTGAGTTCTGCATCGAGTTGTAGCCAGGCACAACACCGATATCTTGAGCTCCCTATTGTATGACACCTGTTGAGATGAGGGAGCTACAGACTCAGCTAGACGAGTTGTTGTCTCAAGGTTTTATTCGCGGAGTCATTCTCCATGGGGGGCGTCGGTCCTTTTCGTGAAGAAGAAGGACGACAGTATGCGTTTTTGTATAGATTATCGGGAGTTGAACAAGGTCACTATCCGAAATAGGTATCCATTATCGAGGATTGATGACTTGTTCGACCAGCTACAGGGAGCACGACACTTCTCGAAGATTGATCTTCGTTCTGGCTATCATCAGTTGCGGGTTCGGGAGATGAATATTCCCAAGACCGCCTTTCTGACTCGTTATGGGTCCTTCGAATATCTTGTCATGCTATTTGGGCTAACCAATGCACCTCGGTATTCATGGATTTGATGAATCGGGTTTTCCGTCCATACTTGAACCAGTTCGTGATAGTATTCATCGACGACATTCTAATCTATTTGAGGTCAGAGGCAGAGCACGAGCAGCACCTTCAATTAGCATTGCAGACTTTGCGGGAGCACCAGCTATATGCTAAATTCAGCAAGTGCGAGTTTTGGCTATCCGAGGTCAGATTTTTAGGCCACGTCATCAGCAGAGAGGGCATTACAGTGGATCCAGCTAAGGTTACGGCAGTACTTAATTGGGAGTCACCGACGACAGTTACCGAGATCCGTAGCTTTTTAGGTTTGGCTCGCTATTACAGGAAGTTCATTCAGGACTTCTCAAAAATAGCTACACCACTTACACGCCTTACGAAAAAGGGTGTACCTTTTGTTTGGAGCACGGAGTGTCAGGAGGCCTTTGATACTTTGAAGACTAAGTTGACTACAGCGCCAGTTTTGACCATTCCTAGTAGTGATAAGACCTTCGTAGTCTACACAGATGCGTCGTTAGCGGGTCTAGGAGGTGTTTTGATGTAGACCCAGAGGGTAGTAGCATACGTTTCGCATCAGTTGAGAACGCATGAATAGAACTATCCCACACATGACTTGGAGCTAGTAGCAGTAGTCTTTGCATTAAAGACAAGGAGACACTACCTGTACGAGGTACAGTTTGAGCTATTCACAGATCATGAGAGCTTGAAGTACCTCTTCTCTCAGAAGGAATTAAATCAGAGACAGCGACGATAGGTTGAGTTCATTAAGAATTATGAGTTCGCGATTCAGTATCACCCAGGGAAGGCGAATGTCGTAACAGACGCATTGAGTAGGAAGCGTTGTCATAGGATTGAAGCTTTGAGATGCTCGTTATGTCGAGATCTCCACACACTTAGCCAGTTCGACTTTAGACCGGAGATTGGCGGGAGCAGTGTATTTTTTGGAGCTTTATCTGTACAGTCATCTTGGAGTGACAGAGTGGTCAGAGCTCAGTTGGACGACTCTTGGATTCAAGCCCGAAAGGGAGAGATTTCCAAAGAGCCAGAGGCTGATTGGACCGTTGGAGCATATGGAGGACTTCGGATGAAGGGCCGATTAGTAATACCAGCTAAAGCTAATGCTCAGCTAAAGAAGGATTTATTCGACGAAGCGCATCGTACCAGGTATACAGTGCATCCAGGCACAACGAAAATGTACAAGGATCTGAAGAGACATTTTTGGTAGAGCGGCATGCGTAGAGAGATTGCAGAATATGTAGCTAAGTGCTTTACCTGCCAGTAAGTGAAGGCAGAACATCAAAGACCGGCAGGAACCCTACAACCTTTACCCATTCCGGAGTGGAAGTGGACAGATATTTCTATGGACTTCATTGTAGGATTGCCGAGATCGAAGAAAGGGAATGATTCAGTTTGGGTGGTAGTAGATCGGCTGACAAAGTCAGTACATTTCATACCAGTAAAGACGACATACACGATAGAGACGTATTCACTGATATTTATTCAAGAGATCGTGAGATTACATGGAGTTCCAGAGACGATTGTGTCAGATCGAGGCTCGGTTTTCACTTCACATTTTTGGAGAAGCTTCCAGAACTCTTTCGGTAGTAAATTATCTTATTCTAGTGTGTTTCACCCGCAGACGGATGGGCAGACGGAGAGAGTGAACCAAATATTGGAGGACATGTTGCGGGCATGTGTCATTGATTTCTAGGGTACCTGGGAGGACCACATCCCATTAATCGAATTTGCTTATAATAATAGCTACCAAGCGACTATTGGGATGGCACCTTACGAAGCATTGTACGGGAAGCATTGTACGGGAGGCCTTGTAGATCACCTATTTGTTGGGCAGAACCAGAGGACAACCTATTGCTTGGATCAGAGCTTGTGAGGCAAACTACGGAGAAGGTAGCAATCATTCGAGAGCGCATTCTTGCAGCGCAGAGTCGTCAGCAGAGTTATGCAGATCATAGGCGACGATCGTTAGAGTTCCAAATTAGGGACTATATGTTATTGAAAATATCACCAATGAAGGGAGTTCAGCGTTTTGGCAGACGAGGAAAACTTGCCCCGAGGTATATTGGACCATTCCTGATTATTGAGCGCATTGGAGCTGTTTCATATCGGCTAGACCTACCAGCATCCATGTCGAGCATACATGATGTTTTTCATGTTTTGATGCTTAAGAAGCACCTACGCGATGAGGAGGAGCAGCGAGTATTAGACACACCAGAGATCGAAATTCAGGAGGATCTGACTACTATTGAGATTCCTGTATGTATTCTTGCCAATGAGGACAAGAAGTTGAGAAACAAGGTGATACCTTTAGTTAAAGTTCAGTAGAATCGGAGAGGAGCTGAGGAGGCTTCTTGGGAATGCGAAGAGGATATACGTCGTGACTACCCACACCTGTTTGAGCAGGTAAATTAAATTTAGTATGACTTGTTTATGATTTGTGGCTACCTGTATGGTAATGTTTATACTTAACGCTAAAATGATGGTATTAACACTTAACTCCTAAGTACTCAGAACATATGGTATATATATGAGGGTGTAGGCATCGAAAATTATCTATAGGTCTTCACGAATGGCTCTGTGCTAAGAAAATATGATGAACATCACTATCCAAGTCATAGAAGTTTGATTGACATCGACGAACGCCTAAAGTGAATCGACGAACTACGGAATTTCAGAATGACAAGGACACGAACTAATCGGGAACCCCGTGTAGTTCACAAACGGCAAAATACCCTCCGTGTCTCGTTTATTCCACAGATGATCCGATCATCAGAGCTTATAGAACTCCTCGTCAGCTTTCCAACGCACTTTGAATCACTCAAATCCGAGTTTGGACGAAGAAGTTACGGCGAAAACGGACGAATATGCAAAACGGAACGTCTCAGCCTGAGTTAAGACACCCCGAGGTGTCTCGGCACAAACGAGACACCCTAAGGTGTCTCGGCCAAGGCCGAGACACCCTAGGGTGTCTCGGCCCAAGTTGAGACACCCTGGGGTGCCTCCAACCCCGGAGATGCTCTGTACACGGTTTTAACCGCCCGGAACCCTTTTGTGCCTATAAATACAGCCCCAGGTCCTCATTTTTTTCGGATCTGGAATTTTAGAGAATTGGTGAAGCCCCGCCGGACTGAAGAGTGATCGAGTTCTTCAACACAAGAGAGAGATTCTTCAGATCTGCATCACCCGCATCTATTCCTTAGGATTATCCCGTTGCGATAATCCTGAGAAGAGCAATTATCTCGCCGTTGCCGAGATAAACGCTTCTGCTTCTAGATTCCTTCGCGGATCGATGGAGTTCCGGATCTGATCTGATTGTCAGGTAGTCCATAGATATCGACGTCCCTGTCACCGGCTAAAGACCCACGCAAGCAAGAAACGACGAACGGATCTTGCGTTATTTTCGAAAAGTTGTAATCTTTCATTTCTTATTCTTTTTATTGAATATTTTGAATTCTTTGTAAGCAATCCGTATTATAATGAATTCGACAATGAAGGTAACTTTCTCCGAAAATAAACTGGCGACCACAGTGGGAGCCAACAACCTCGCTGCCGAGGCTGTCGTGACGCAACCGGCATTCAAGATCTGGGTGAATGAAGAGGTCGAGTATGAATTCGACCAACAGAAGTTTGAAGAGTACCTCTCTTCCTCCTCCTCCAGATCCGCCTCTCCAAGCAGGCGTAGGAAGGCCTCCTCTTCTAGGAACGCTCGCGGGACCTCAGGGTTGAAGATCCAAGATCCCCTCGTCGTCGCTGCACTCAATCCCCGCGACGCCCCTACGACGTCCAACGTGGTCGAAACGGCAGATCCAGGTCTCCCTTCCGTCGTGAAGATAGCTGATGAAAGCGCTCCAACTTTGTCAAAGAGGGCGCGCCAAAGACGACGTCAACGCCTTGCGCGACAATTGGCTAAGGCTTCGGAGTCAATGGACGGGATCCACTATAATGAGGATCTGAAATCCAGGCAGCGCCGAGAACAACAACGGTGAACAACCAACACCTCCTCCAAGACAGAAACGAACGAATGAGTTCGTGTCAAGAGGACCCGCTCTACCCTTGAAGAGCGAATCAAGAAGCGTCGCGCATTGCTCGCGCATGCCCAAGCCCTTTTGCAGAAAGCGAAAGAAATGCAGAAGGAAGAAGCAGTCAAGAAACCGCCCAAGCGCAAATAGGTGTGGAGGCCAAAGGCAAAGCCAGCGCTTAAGGCAAAAGTGAATGAGCCAGATCCCGTTTCCCATCGCCCCACATCTCCGATGGAGCCGGTTGGTAGCGTGGATCTCACCAAATCCAGAGTTCCTTTGAAGGGTCCCCTCGGTCCTCTACCTGGAGATCGATGTAAAGCATCCGTCAAGGAGCGATTAGGACCGTTGAGAGGTCCCCAAACAACAATCAAGACTGGGGGTCATACCAATCCCCCTAAGAAAGATGATAAAGGGAAAGCCCCTGTTACCGACCGCATTGGATTGCGGGTTGAAGTTCAAGAGCCCGTTAGGTTTTCACGCTCGCAGAGGCGTAAACATGAACGAGTAACTTTTGGAGACGCCAATAAAGCGTCGCATCCCCAGAGGGAAACACATCTGTCTGATAATGATGATGTTATACCTGGGAAGGTGTGCCAACACTCTATGGGTTGCTCCAGTTATCAAACTGACGAGTTGTACTATAGGGCTGGGGGTGCGAATAAGTCCCGGAAAAGAAATGTTCGAGACACGGATTCTCATTGTCCGTGTGACAACATAATCAAGGCGGTATTATCAGAATGCTGCTGTTCTAAAGCCCCAAGAAGAGTTTCGGTGTTTGAGAGAATCTCTACCAGAACGACCGAGACCAAACCAAGACATTTCCGCAGGAGGAAACCTGTCCATCAAGAGGACGAATTCCCAGAAGTGTCCGTCAATATGATCGGGAGAGAGAAGTCAACACGACGCTTTAGTCCGGATCAGTTTACCACGGTGTCCCATCGTATGACTCGATTGCGATCAGGGACCAGTAGGCGAAAGAATTACCAAAGGATGCAAAAGGGACTTCCTTTAGAAGACGAGGTGTCAGATGCTGGTTCAGATGCCTGCTCAGCCATAGCATCCGATGATACGGCATCTAGTGCGGGACAACCCTACGAATCACTCATGATTAGCGCCGAGCAGGTAGCTAAGATACTTGAGGACGCTTTGACTAAGCAGAAAAAAATTTTCAAATTTGAAATGGAAATGGCCATGCAACAGATGAGAGAAATGCATAACCAGCAGATCGCGGCGCTGACAACTCATCAAGGAGAATCTAGCCGTCGCAATAATCCTAACCAGGGTGATAACGAACGGGAAGTGGATGAGAATGTTAACATGAACGTTCCTCCCGTCAATAATAATAATGGGGGTGGCCCTTCGAATGATAACAACACAAAGGAGGATCACGTTACTTCTCCCCGAAATCACTCGAAGACAGATACGAGTGAGGACAAAAAAATGAGGGACTTGGAGAGCAAAATCAACGCATTGATGAATGCTCAAGATGTAAAAAGATCCCGAATACCATGTCCATACCCAAGGGAATGAGAATCAATTCCATATCCGACAAAATTCAATTTAATCAATTTCACGTCGTTTGATGGAAAGGGTTCCCCTACCCAACACTTAATATATTTTAAGTCTCACTTAGGAATAATCTCCGGGAATGAACCTCTAATGGTGCGGTCATTCGTTGGCACTCTTCGAGGAGCAGCCTTTGATTGGTATCGTCGTCTCAAGCCGGGGAGTATCAATAGTTGGGATGACATGGAAGATATGTTTTTGACAAACTTCTTCGACGTCGACACTGAGATTTTAATCGGTACACTATTTGACGAGAAACAGAAAAATGGTGAGACTGTCGAAAACTTCGTCAAGAGATTCCGGAACAAGGCAATGAATTGCAGGGATCCGGTCAGTGAAGATTTCATCCTCGACACTTGTCATAATAATCTTTCGTTGGACATCCTCGAAGCTATGGGAATGGCACCACCAAAGACCTGGAAGGACTTGAAAGTACGGGGAGAACGAGCCGAACGATTCCTTAAAAGGAAGAAGGCTGAAAAAGGTCAAACGGCAAATAATACTCCACAACAGAACTTTGTCCCTAAGGGTAAAGGAAAGACACAAGCGAATGCAGTGGACGCGAACCAAACATTCGAAGTGCAGGCGCAACCGCAACAGCAGCAGCAGAAGACGCCTCAGCAATCAAGGTGGCAACAACAGCCCCAGAAGCAAAAGGCCTCGGAGCCGAAGTTCCCGAAGGTCTATTCATTCAAAGAAGATGAAGTTCCCGGTATTTTTAAATACCTCATAGAGAACAACAAGATCAAGCTGCCTCCGATCCAGGATCAGGAAGACGCTAAGAGAGTTAATGATCCAAAGTACTGCGCGTTCCATAGAGCAGTGCATCATCCTACCAAAGCCTGCTACGCCCTCAAGGACAAGATCCAAGCTTTAATAGATGTTGGAGTCATCACTATGAAGCAACCTAAGGAGAAGAAGGTGGGCGCGAATGCAGTGTCGATCAGCTTTGGACCTGTTCCCTTGAACTGGTTTCAGCCTGAACCAGTGATAAATGCAGCGGTAAAGACAGTGAATGACGATCCGCACAAACAACGCTAGAAAGAACTCGTACCACACACGGCTCCAAATGGCGAGATTCTTTGGGTTCACCCCGATCTAATTGGAGATGAACAATAGACAGGATCCTCTTCCAACAAAAAGTCAAAAGGAAAGGGTAAGTCTTGTTATGGAGCCGCAGCCATTCCAGAAGGAGACGACGAAAGTATTCCTACTTTCCCATTATCCGAAGATGAGCAGGAAGCCTTTACTATCAGGAGCGGGAATGAGTACCACTTCAAATATCCAGATGCCTCAGAGCAGTTAGCTGAACAGGGGGTGACTAAAGCTGCTCCCTCTAAGACATTGGCGGAAATGGGGATGATCGCGACTCCCCCTGCACCCGTAGTTGCGGAGAAAGCCCAACAAAAGCAAAAAGGGAAAGAGCCTCTGCACCAGGAAATCCAAAACCCGAAGCAGTCTCGGTTCAATCTACCGATTGGAAGAGATAAACCGGGAAGCTCGAGTACTTCGCATCGCTTTGATATCATGGCACAACTAGCTAATATACCAGCTAGAATAACGCTGTATGAATTGTTGCGTCTTTCAAAAGACACGAGGGAGGCATTACAAGAAGCTTTGAGCAATTCTGAAGTTTTTCTGACTAGAATCAAGCCATCTCCTGAAGAACCAGAGCCGCCGGTTCAACACTGCAATCTTGCGACGCACCATTTTTCCTACATCTCTTTTACCAAAGAAGACATGCAGACGAAGAACTCGAAGCATGACCGGCCTTTGTACTTCACCGGTCACATTAGCTCCAGCGTGGTCAACCGGATCCAAGTCGATCCGAGTTTCGCTGTCAGCATCATGCCACTCCGATTGATGTATAATCTCGGAATACCGGCAAGTAAGCTAGCTTCCACGGGCACTACGATATACGGATTCAACACAAGTGGGTCCAGACCATTGGGAAAGATTCGAATAAAGTGCCAGATCAGGGACTTGAAGTCAGAAGTTACCTGTTACGTGATTGACGCGGAAACATCCTATAACTTACTGTTGGGTCGGTCCTGGATCCACGGTAACCTTATAGTCCCGCCAACTCTTCATCAGTGCCTCAAATATGTGGACACTAATAATGAAGTCAAGACGGTGGTCGCGGATAAACAACCGTTTAAGGGATTGGAGAACTATTTTACCGATTCCCTTCTATACGGTGCCGAATCCGATACTGAACCATCGGCCTAAGGAACGGACAGCGGGGATGAAGCTGATACCGAAGCTGGGTTTGATTATGATGGTGGTTTTGTACTTAATGACATTGTACCCATTGTAATCAATCTTGACGATGAAGAATCATCGGAAAGTAGTTGTAACTGGCAACTTGCCGAAGATATTGCAATAAACGATGATTTAGAGTACTCGATGTGTCTTGATAATATTACTAAGGAACTGTATAATAACCCTAACTTGTATATGCCACTTCAATCATTTTGTATGACGAAAAAGCAGGTACAGGATACATGCGGAACGACACTTGTCATCCCCGCAAAGACATGGGGTGAAAAGGAAGTCGTCTACGGTAAAGACAGAGAATCTCCGCTACCAGACCACTTCTTGGAAGAAGAAGACAGTGATGATAAACATGCCCCTCGTCTATTTAGGTATAACACGAAAGCGCGCGATCTCATGGAGAAGTATGGATATGATTTCACGCTCGGAGAAGGTCTTTGCTTTGGTCGAGGTCCGCGAGTTCCGCCTCGAATGGACTATGTACCGAAAGGAAAACCCGATGACTATTATCGTCACAGAAGAGGTTTAGGTTATGTCTCCTCATCCGACGATGAGTGTTGCTGGCAAGTTATTGATCAAATTGCTAACAAAGCTAAAAATAGGTATTCTTCTGATTCTTCGGCTTGGGATTCCGACGCTAGTCTCGGAGAAATGTTCAAAAAGCTGATGTCGAACATGGCTACGGTTGATCCTGCTACGATAGAGGATGACGATCAAATGTCAACTTGGGAAGATCCTTGGGTTCATCACCTAAACATGCAGTACGGTAATATGTTTGAACAAAGAGAACCTCCTACCGAAGATCAAGTGGTCCAGATGAATATGGGTAATGAGGATAATCCGAAACCAATATTCATTAGCGATAGACTCCTGCCGGAAGAAAAAGAAGAGTTAATCTCTCTTATCAGGGAATACATTGATGTGTTCGCTTGGAACTATGAAGACATGCCAGGACTTGATCCGAACGTAGCAGTGCATCGTCTCAATATTAAGCCGGATGTCAAACCTATCAAACAACAACAAAGACGGTTTCGTCCGCAGATGACGGAGGCAATCGAGGCCGAAGTTAAAAAGCTTATTGACTCGGGCTTTGTTAGGGAAGAGCAACATCCCGAGTGGCTTGCCAATATTGTCCCAGTCCTTAAGAAAAATGGGAAAATTAGGGTTTGCATCGACTTTAGAGACCTCAACGCTGCCTGCCCAAAAGATAATTTTCCCCTTCCCAGTGGCAAAGACAGGAGCTGCTCCTGTCTTTGCCACTGTCCCTGCTCTCGCCCCCTATTCTCTAAAACTCTGATGTATGCTACCCCTGCCTCTGGGCGCGGTTCCAAATTAATGCCAGATAAAAAGGATTTCGGTTATAGTTTTCCTTGCGACGGCCCAGGACGTGGGGGTCCTAAAGTTAAAAAGTGAAAGTCAAAAAGATGCCATCATCGACAATACGTGCGGGTTCGAGAGGATGTCTTTCATGGATGGGTTTTCTGATTATAACCAAATAAAGATGCATCCAGATGATGAAAAGCATACCGCATTTAGAATACCCTTTGGCGTTTTCTGCTACACGGTTATGCCCTTCGGCTTAAAGAATGCAGGTGCCACATATCAGAGAGTCATGTCGAAGATTTTTCAGGAGCATCTCCGAAAGACTGTCGAATGCTACGTGGATGATCTGGTCGTGACAAGAACGATCACATTAAAGACTTGAAGACTATGTTCGATCTGATGCGGACCCATCAATTGAAAATGAATCCTACCAAGTCGTTCCTCGGAATGTCCAGTGGTAAATTCCTTGGATTCGTCGTCACCACCAAAGGTATTCACATCGACCCTGATAAAGTAAAGGCGATTAATGAGTTGCAACCTCCGAGAAACCTTAAAGAGCTCAGAGGATTGCAAGGATGGTTGGCTTATATCCGTCGGTTCATCTCGAACCTCTCAGGAAAATGTCAACCATTCTCCAAACTCACAAAGAAGGGTGTATCGTTCGTATGGGACGACGCTTGTCAAAAAGCATTTGAGAGTATTAAAGAATATCTCTCAAACCTCCTGTACTCGTTGCACCGAAATCGGGCAAACCGTTCTTGATTTATGTCAAGGCGACGAGCCACTCATTAAGTGCACTGCTTGCACAAGATGACGATAACGGTCATGAACATGCAGTCTATTATCTGAGTCGGACTTTGGTAGGTGCCGAGTCCCGATATCCCATGATCGAAAGAGAATGTCTCGCCTTGGTTGATGCGGTATAAACATGTACCAAAAAGGTTACAAGTACACAACCGTGTCAAGTTATAGTATTTAAGATATCGATCCCACGAGGAAGGTGTTTTGTAGGAGAAAATATAAAATCGGTTCTTATGTTGTGTGCGTGACAAATAGAATTGATGAGTGAATGTGATTGTGAAGAGATTGAGATAGTGAAAATGGTGTAAATAGGTGCAAGTGTAAGTGAGAGTGGATTTGAAAGAGAATGAGTATGATCAATAAGGTGAGAAGGAAAAAAATGAATAAAATCAAGAAACAAATAAAAAAAATCAAGAATGAAGAACAAAATTTTAGAATAAAAGAAAATGCAAGAAATTAAAGATGGTGGATTTAATTATAGATATGGGTAATCTAAAATTGAACCTACTTCTTAGAAAAGGGTGATTACCTAAAGGGTTCTAGCCTAAAGGCGAATCAAACAAAATAAAAATAAACAAAAGAAAAACTAAACCTAAGAGGATTCTAGCCACAATGTGAATAGTGTAAGAAATTAAAATCTAACTACAAAATAAATTACAAAATCTAAACTACAAAATAAAATTATAAGAATTAAATACAAGAAAATAAATCTACTCTATAAACATGAAATAAATCTAAGGCAAGAGGGTTCTAGCCTCTTGGCTATTTAACAAGAAAATAAAATCTAACTATAAGCATAGAAATAAATCTAAACTAATAAGCAATAAAAGAGAAAAAGAAAAGAAATGCAAACCTTCAAATAATTCTCCATCTTCATATTCATCTTCATCATCCAACAAAGAGAAGAAGAGAAAAATTTAAAGTGGTGAAAAAATTATTATTATTAATTACAATAAAAGTTACAATTTTGGAAGGCATTCTCAATTAAGAGTAGTCCTCCTCTCCAAAAGGAGTTACAAAAATTTTCACACCTCTAACCCCTCACTCTCTACCCCTATTTATAGTAAACATCAGTGAATGAGAGCCATTGGATTAAAATCTTATCCAAAAACAACAAATTTCAGCCTTAGATTCGTAACAAACTGCCCAGGGTATCGATGCAGACATCGATGTAGGCATCGATGCAGCCATCGATACAGGCATCGATGCGGGCATCGATGCCCCCATCGATGCGGGCATCGATGCCTCCCCTTCTCCTGTTGCTGTCCGCAGAGTTCTTCTTCCATTGGCTTTTGGGCTTGGATTTTGGGCTTTTGCTTGGGCTTTTGGATAAATTAGAAATTGATTTTCCAATGGGCTTCTTCATTTCTTCAATGGGTTTTTGTTGAGAGATGGGAGTTTGAGATTTATTCTTCTTTAACCTGCAATTAAAGGATAAAAATCAATTATTAGTGGTATATTTATTCATATAAAATAGATAATGAGGGTATAAAATTATAATAAAATATGATTATCAAATACCCCCACACCTAAACTTTTGCTAGTCCTCTAGCAAAATAAAATAAAAAGAAAATCCTAACTCATTTCCGCAGGAATCGCGGTTGTATTTAGCGCATACAACAAGCCTTTAAACTCCTATGTTACCCTAGTGGACGAGTTGTAGTCTCGTTAGGGTTTGCAATGAATATACCCACAAAATTCGGTCAACTTGCCAAATTAAAGAAGTCAGTAATTAACTAAATTCACTTGATAACTTTTAGATAATCTAATTGGAGCCAGTTATCACTCAAGAAAACATTTTTATATATAACTCTAAGGTATATTTTTAAGAAAATCTTCTCATTGTAGCAATACAAAACCAAGCCAAACTTATAAATTTAATTTAAAAGTTTTGAAAAGAACATGCTAACTCTTTGTTTTAAATAATTTTCAAGTTGCTTGATTTAAAATATTTTCCAAGACCATATATATACAACTATAAAACATTTATCAGTTTTTTTTAACTCTTTCTTCCTTGGTGATTTTTTTTACTTTAACGAGCTTTCTAAGTGACCATTTAACGAGTTTTGGGCCAATGGATCCCAACCCAAATGAGCTTAGGTCATTAAGTATGGAATACTCCTTGGGCTTAATTACTCGGTCAGCTTAGGCTTTATAAGATAGAATCACATTGAATTCAAGAGTTTGTTTTTTCTTTTTTCTTTTTTTTTTGGTGCCCATTTTTCGCACTCTTCTTTTGCATTTTTTTTTTGGTATATGTATATATATTTTGAAAATATGTAAATCAAGACACTTTGAAAAAAAATTATTTTCAACTCTAAGTTAAGCATGCAAAAATTTCACTATTTTAAATAAGTCCAAGTTAAGGCTTAAATAAAGTATACTACTTTGAAAATCATTTCTTAAGAAATTTATTTAGAGTTATCATAAAGGGTGATCTTAAGTAAATAACCAACTAGGGATTAGAAAATTTCAAATTTATCAAATAAATTAATTATTACATAACTCTATCAATTTGGCAAGTGACGATATTTTTATAAATTTTTTTAAAGAAAAAGGGAAAAAATGTAACTAAAAATGTAAAATAAAGAGAAAAAATAACTAATTCTCACCCCCACATCTAAATTTTGCATTGTCCTCAATGCAAACTCTATGATGCACAAAGTAAAGCAGATAAGAAGTGAAGTGCTTACATTTGGTCAGCTGATAAAAATCTGCAATTACCTTTGGTCTGAGGAGGATGAAAACAAAAAATTTATTCTTCTTTTTTATTCTTTTTTTTTCTTTTCTCTTTTTTTTATATTTTTTTAACAACTGAACAAGAAACTCTCAAATGAGAGAAGAATAAATTCTTTTTATTATTCTGAAATAAACAAAATAATCAATGTAGAATGAAATATTCAACATGAAGAGTTCGTGTTCTACATTGAATCCTACCTTATTGCTGAAAATTCTCCCACGGATTTTAAATAAATTCAACATGATATAATCAACAATGTGCTGAAATTCTAAGCATTCCGGGGTGTTCAATGATTTTTGTGGCAATGGAAGGTAGGTATTATTGGTGTTATGCATATTGAACTTAGATTCTTGATTTGTGAATGTTTGTTCTCTAACAACCAATTTTTCTTTAACAATTTTCTCAACCCCAAGATTCATGGTTGATGTGTAAAAATTTGGTTGTTGTTTATTTTCCAAAAATCTTAGTTCATCAAGAAAGAGTTTTTTAAAATTTAGTTCATAACAGCAATTGTTTAACACAGTTTCTTTATTTTGACAAACCTGATCTGCTTCTCCTAATATTTTCAGCTCTTCACCAAAAAATTTCTCAAAACTTAGATCCGACTCTTCATCTTCTTCCCCCGGTCTTTCTTGAATTGAATTATCAGGGGAAGAATGAATTGGAACAAGAATTTGGCTTAAAGGTGTTCTTTCCTGATTATCGACCTGTTCTCCTGACTGTAGTGCATTCATTTGAGTGTCCTTAGGATTGACCACAGGTTAACTCAAAATTTCTCCTTCCTCTCCTTCACTTATAGCACTAGCTAGTTGATCAATGTGGGTTTCTAATCTAGCTATAGCTTGAGTGTTAGAGTTAAGTATGAGTTCGGTTGATTGCATAAAGGAGTTCATCGTGTAGGATGTTTGAGTTAACATATCCGTGGCTAGTGTGGAGGCCTTAATTATGATTTCAAAACCTTTTTCCAAAAAATTGAGACGTTCATCATGATCTGTATCAAGAGGAGTGTGAGTTACAACTTGATGATGTGAAGATTGATTTTGATGTGACAGACTGGGTTGTTGAAATTATGGATGAGAATTGAAAGGAACTGTATTACCCCTAGGACAATGTTGGTTCAAAGAGGGAGTGAAGTTTTGAGTTCCAAAGTGGTTTTCCTGATTCCATGCAATGTTTGTGTAACTTGCCCAACCTGGGTTGTAGGTTGGAAAAAATGGATCATTTACCGAATACTGATATGGACTCTCTACAAACTCCTGAACTTCATTGGAGATTTCAATCCTATTAGAATAACATAAATTTTGAAAAACTTATGGATTAGCCATTTGTTCAAAATGAATTTGTCCACGTTTTGCATGCACCAAAAACAATTTCTTTTTATATATTTTTTTTGAAAAAATAAAAGTTAGTTTTTTTTTAGAGAAGAAAATGGAAAATCCTAACTAAAACAAATCAAAGTCAATCACTTTTCAATCATTCTAACTCTAGGGTTAAGCCTAACTCAACTAGACTAGCTCCTAACCAAAAATTCCTTAAGTGAAAAGATAAAAATTTTACCCGGGTAGTTAGCCAGGTAAGGATAGTACTAGAGGGTGATCAGAGATCAATTAAGTACCTCGTTCCTTACGGAGCGCTTTACGTAACCCCTAAACATTGCCTTAGAACCAACTAATCCAAAAAAACTTAAACCGGTTCACGTAAGGATTCTTTGTTCCTTATTGAGCTTGAATCCTTAGGGCTAACGTCTAATGAGTTTTATTAGGCTTGGGTGGTGTAGTGAGGAATTAGTGATTTTTGGGCTAAGGAAAGGGTGATGAAATCCCTCACCTTATCTTGATTAGGGGGTTTTGCCCTTAAAAATATTTTTAAGTGTGTGCCAAATCAAGATGCTCAAATCACTTGGTGAATTCCTACTAACTATATGAAATGCAACCCTATGAATTAAAAGCAACTAAAAAGGATGGAAAAAAATCTTTTTTTTTTAATTAGGGTTAACAATCAAACAAATGAGAAGGAGAAATTGTTTGGATTTATTATCTTGTTAGTAAATGTCAAAATGGAGGGTGAATTTTATTATGGTCAACAAAAATAAATTTTTTTTTTAAGATCCTAATTGTCACTAATTGTAAGAAACTAACTAAAGGCGTGGAATTGAAAATATAAGGAAGAAGACTTACCACAAGCGAATCTCCAATTCCTCACTCTCCAATTCTTGATCTTTAATCTCCAAGTAGTTCTTTCACAATAAACACACAAGTTAAAGAACCAAAATAATTAAAACCTACTTAAGCACCTTCCCCGGCAACGGCGCCAAAAACTTGATACGGTATAAACATGTACCAAAAAGGTTACAAGTACACAACCGTGTCAAGTTATAGTATTTAAGATATCGATCCCACGAGGAAGGTGTTTTGTAGGAGAAAATATAAAATCGGTTCTTATGTTGTGTGCGTGACAAATAGAATTGATGAGTGAATGTGATTGTGAAGAGATTAAGATAGTGAAAATAGTGTAAATAGGTGCAAGTGTAAGTGAGAGTGGATTTGAAAGAGAATGAGTATGATCAATAAGGTGAGAAGGAAAAAAATGAATAAAATCAAGAAACAAATAAAAAAATCAAGAATGAAGAACAAAATTTTAGAATAAAAGAAAATGCAAGAAATAAAGATGGTGGATTCAATTATAGATATGGGTAATCTAAAATTGAACCCACTTCTTAGAAAAGGGTGATTCCCTAGAAGGTTCTAGCCTAAAGGCGAATCAAACAAAATAAAAATAAGCAAAAAGAAAAACT
Source organism: Asparagus kiusianus (assembly GCA_022839385.1). Taxonomy (NCBI): domain Eukaryota; kingdom Viridiplantae; phylum Streptophyta; class Magnoliopsida; order Asparagales; family Asparagaceae; genus Asparagus; species Asparagus kiusianus. The sequence goes on along the minus strand of BQKN01000489.1, from coordinate 133,589 downwards.
AAACCCAAGAGGGTTCTAGCCTCAAGGTGAATAGTGTAAGAAATTAAAATCTAACTACAAAATAAATTACAAAATCTAAACTACAAAATAAAATTATAAGAATTAAATGCAAGAAAATAAATCTACTCTATAAGCATGAAATAAATCTAAGGCAAGAGGGTTCTACCCTCTTGGCTATTTAACAAGAAAATAAAATCTAACTATAAGCATAGAAATAAATCTAAACTAATAAGCAATAAAAGAGAAAAAGAAAAGAAATGCAAACCTTCAAATAATTCTCCATCTTCATCTTTATCTTCATCATCCAACAAAGAGAAGAAGAGAAAAATTTAAAGTGGTGAAAAAATTATTATTATTAATTGCAACAAAAGTTACAATTTTGGAAGACCTTCTCAATTAAGAGTAGCCCTCCTCTCCAAAAGGAGTTACAAAAATTTTCACACCTCTAACCCCTCACTCTCTACCCATATTTATAGTAAACATCAGTGAATAAGAGCCATTTGATTGAAATTTTATCCAAAAATAACAAATTTCAGCCTTAGATTCGTAACAAACTGCCCAGGGTATCGATGCAGGCATCGATGTAGGCATCGATGCAGGCATCGATACAGGCGTCGATGCGGGCATTGATACAGGCGTTGATGCGGGCATCGATGCCCCATCGATGCAGGCATCGATGCCTCCCCTTCTCCTGTTGCTGTCCGCAGAGTTCTTCTTCCATTGGCTTTTGGGCTTGGATTTTGGGCTTTTACTTGGGCTTTTGGATAAATTGGAAATTGATTTTCCAATGGGCTTCTTCATTTCTTCAATTGGTTTTTGTTGAGAGATGGGAGTTTGAGATTTATTCTTCTTTAACCTGTAATTAAAGGATAAAAATAATTATTAGTGGTATATTTATTCATATAAAATAGATAATGAGGGTATAAAATTATAATAAAATATGATTATCAAATACCCCCATACCTAAACTTTTGCTAGTCCTCTAGCAAAGAAAATAAAAAGAATGTCTATTATCTGAGTCGGACTTTGGTAGGTACCGAGTCCCGATATCCCATGATCGAAAGAGAATGTCTCATCTTGGTATTCGCAATTCAGAAGATGCGGCATTATCTGATTGGACAGACTATTTATGTTATCCCCAAAGTTAACCTAGTCCGAGTATTCATGACACAACCAGCCTTCATGAATTGGCGGTTAGCAAAATGGGCCTTGCTCTTATCCCAATACGACTTACATTTTAAACAACAGAAGTCAGTAAAAGGGCAAGCCATCTGTGACCTCCTGGCAGCTAATCCAACTACGGATACCGCCGAGATATATGACAACCTACCCGATGAAACCCACGAAGTCAACGTAACTTCCCATCAACAGGTATGGCGTTTGTATTTCGATGGTGCTTCTCGGGCAACTAATATAGCAGGTGCTCCTGGATGTTCTAAGGTTTCCTCCAGAGTTGGAGTTGTTTTAGTTTTCCCAGGAAAACATGTGATGCCTCGAGCCTATTCATTGACCGAGCCATGCTCAAATAATGTAGCCGAATATAACGCGCTACTCATAGGACTCAATTTCATTAAAGAACTAGGGGTTGAGTATCTTGAAGCTTTCGGTGATTCTCAACTGATAGTTAAGCAAGTCCAAGGGGAGTATGAAGTCCGAAGTTAGGATTTAATACCATATCATAAGATGGCAGTGGAAATAGCAGAATCATTCGAAGGATTCTTCATCGAACACGTTCCGCGGTTACAGAACACTTACGCAGATGCATTAGCAGCATTAGCTGTATCTCTGGCACAACCTCCCGGAACAGAACAGTTTGTTACGGTAAGAACTCACCAGCTCTTAGTGCCAATCTACGATGAAGATGACAAAGAAGAAGAGGTTCAAGAGGTATACGCCACTCAGGTCGAGTTCGAACCCCAAGATTGGCGTTTCCCCATCATAGATTATGTCTTGTATGGAATTTTACCAGAAGACGTGAAGGAAAGGGATTCAATTCGACGAAGGGCATCGAGGTTCTACTATAATACGGAGAACTGAACGCTACACCGCAGGGGGTATGATGGTTTGCTGTTACGTTGCTTATCGACTAAAGAAGCTGAAGAAGTCCTCAAGGAAGCATACGAAGGGGTTTGTGGTGCACACCAACCCGACCCCAAGCTTTACGACCGCATCAGAAGAATGGGATATTTTTGGCCTCTTATGATGAGTGACACAGTCGCATATGCCCGAAAGTGTCACGCGTGTCAAGTACACGCGAATTATATGCACCAACCTCCGGAGCATCTGCATCCTTCGGTTACATCATGGTCGTTTGAGACCTGGGGAATGGACATTGTTGGTCCTATAAATCCTCCATCGGTCAAAGGTGATCGATTCATCCTGGCAATTACTGACTACTTCTCCAAGTGGGCTGAAGTCATCCCGCTCAGAGAAGTTAAGACCAGTAACGTTATCGCATTCATCAAACACCATGTTATCTACCGGCATGGTGTTCCAAGACGAATCATACATGACAACGGTCCTTAATTTGTCAGTAATGCCTTCATCAGATTTTGCGAGAAGTTCAAAATTCAGGACGTCTCGTCAACGGCTTACAACCCCACAGCAAATGGATTGGCTGAAGCCTTCAATAAGACTATCATAAAGTTGCCATCGAAACTCGTGAAAAATAATAAACGGGATTGGGATGACAAGCTTAGCGCGGCTCTATAGGCCTATCGTACTACGGTACGTACACCGACTGGCGCAACCCCGTATTCCTTGGTGTACGGGTGTGAAACCGTCCTCCCGTTGGAAATACAAATTCTATCTCTTCGAATCGCTCTCGCAACCCAGATGACGACCGAAGAACAACATCAGAAACGTCTTAAAAAACTCGAGATGCTCGATGAAAAGCCTAGAAGCTCAACAGCATATTGAGTTTTACCAAGCCAGAATTTCTCGGGCTTTCGATAAGAAGGTTCGACAACGAAGTTTTAAAGAAGGAGATTTGGTCTTAACTGAAAGACGGCCTATGATCCTTAACTCTAATAAGAAAGGAAAATTTGAACCCAAATGGGAGGGACCATTCGTAGTAGAGACGGTCTACTCGAATGGCGCATATCGCCTAGTTACCAAGGATGGTGACCGGCTTATGATGCCAATAAATGGCAAGTTCCTGAAAAAATACTATCCTTAGTTCCTTCAGGATAACCAATGTATCGGAAAGTTCCCAAAAGAGTCCCACATGTGGTATTCTTAGGGATAACCCAATCGCTGTAAAAGTGATAAATAAGAGATTCACATTTAAGCTCTAAATGTCAGAATGTTTCCTTTTACCAAATTCACTAACTCTCATGAGTTATTTTGTTGAGACGAGATTCGATCTTTTGACAGATTAACACTTCCTCACAAAATCCCCCACTGATCAAATCAACTGGCGGTGGGTCCACTAAAATTTCTATCCGCCAATTCATGATAATTTTTAAAGCTTGACGTGTTAAGTCTTGATCACTTAACATCAAAATCCTTCATCGAGTGGCCAGTACAAACCAATATTTCTACTGCTACTTGTATTCCGCTCCCTTTGCTTTCAGGTCAAACCTATAAAAGTTAGGGCCAAAGCCAGATTCTCCTCTCGATTCCTTCCATGAACGAGATCCATTTTCAAATTGAGCAATCAAACCTATAAAAGTCAGGATTGTCTCCAACTTTACTTAGTCAAACCTGCAGATGGTTAGGACTAAGTTTGAGTTATTTCTTTCGATAAACGAAAGACTTCCATTTCTTTCTTCCTTTTTCAGCCAAACCTATAAAAGTTAGGGTCGAAATCAGAATTTCTCTTCAATAAATGAAGAACTCTTTTCTTGAATCAAACAACCAATCCTATAAAGTTAGGGTCGTTTGAATCTTTCCGATTCTCGGAGTGGAGATCCCACTCTTAGTTTTATATTTCCGGATTCTGGGGGTGAAGATCCCACCTTGAGTTTTCTTTCCAACTGGAGATAGAATATAAAATTCTTCCTCTTTAGTGTTGAAAGATAGAATATAAAATTCTTCCTCTTTCACTTTTGGGTTTGTCTTTACCCTAAACAAGACCTGGGGCCAAGAATATAAAATTCTGCCACTCCAACTTTGGGTTCGTCTTTACCCTAAGAAAAGACACGATCCTCAACCTCAAATCCGTATATTCTATGTACGGGGAACTTTATCTCGACTCCTAAATAGAGATAAGCCTATGCCTAATACGCGTTGCCGGTTTAGTCTTTCACCGAATGAAAAAGACACCAGAGTCTAAGTCTGGGGAAGTTTATCCCGAATCCTAAGAAGGGATAAGTCATCATCTAACACGCGTTGCTGGGTACCTTTTCCCATAAGAAATGGTGAAGTCTATGTATTCAAAATCATAACACTAAGTCTAAGAGAAATAATTCTTTTAGCGCAACGTTACATGTGAAACGGGTTTTAATAATTCACATGCTAGCCCGATTCAAACGGTAATCGGTAAAGGCACATCAAACCCGTTGAAGGCTGGGGGTTTGCCAAAAATCCTAAAGTCTACGCCTAACACGCGTCGCCGGTTTAGTCTTTCGCCGATTGAAAAAGACGCCAGAGTCTAAGTCTGGGGAATTTTATCCTGAAACCTAAGAAAGGATAAGTCATCGCCTAACACGCGTTGCTGGGTACCTTTTCCCATAAGAAATGGTGAAGTTTATGTATTCAAAATCATAGCACTAAGTCTAAGAGAAGTAATACTCTTAGTACAACGTTACTTGTTCCATTTAGTTAGAGGTTAAGTGGGGGTATTTGCATTTTAGACTGTTAAGTATAGACATTGAGGATGATTCTCAGGAGCGCGAAGATGTTATGCATAGCGACTACCTGCACCTATTGAGAAGGTGGATTGATTTATGTATGTGATTATTTGTATGGTTATATTTACATTTAACGCTAGAATGGAGGTATTGGCACTTAACTTCTAATCATTCGGAACATATGGTATATATATGGGAGGTTTCTTGTTTGGATTTTTCGCCCGACGCACAAGTTCCGTTTAGTTAGGGGTTAAGTGGAAATATTAGCATCTTAGATTATTAAATGTAGATATTGCCATGTTCATATATAGAGACTAATGATGTGAGATGTGTATGTGAGGGTTTTCTTGTCTGGATTATTCCCTCAACGTGCTTTTCTGGCATTATTAATCTCTAAGATACGAATACGGAATTTCGGGGACGAAATTCTTTTAAGGGGGGAATAATGTAAAACCCCGTAATACTGAATATTGTGAGATATAATAATAAATATGTTATATTGTGATAAATAATGTTTATTGATATTTGAGTATGCTAGGAATTGATTTGAGATCAATCCGATACATATATATATGAATATATGAGTGCAAATGCACAAAACATGCACGAGAAAAAATCTGGGAAAAATGACCAATTAAAAGTTTATAGATTTTACACAATGATGCACTTAGAATCTGGGAAAACTCAAAATACCAAAGTTGTAAGTATTTTCAACATATTTCCAACAAATCTTATATCACCTCATTCCGAGGTCGGATACGAAAGTTATGGCCAAAATACCGAAGGTTGTTTTCCTAGTCAAACTAGGTTTCCTGTTTCGGGTCAAACAGGTTTGTTTCGGGTTTGACCCTATAAATACCTATATTTTTCACTAAAATTTCCTTCTTTTATCATATCTATGAACCCTAACAGCTACCATCTCCCCTTAAAAACCCTAGATCTTATTCTTATGAGTTTTGAGAGCTTTCTGAAGCAAATATCGACACAAGGGTGAGATCATCGACGTGTGATGAAGGAGAACGGGTGGTTTGTGCTCATGGATTGCTTGCTGGTTATCTCAGAGGCTTAGAATGACATTTGAGGTAAGATTATCTTCATCCAAAGCTATCTCCATAGTTAAATAACTAGTGTAGATGATTAATATGATGTTGAATATGTGTTTTCATGCTTTAATCTTAACCTGAGGTGTTAAAAGTCAGATTTTTGATAGTAAACCTTAAAACAAATGCTAGATTAATAATCTTTTCTTGTTATTTATGATAGTATCATGATTATGATCATTAGGGTTTTTTATAATTTTATTCATATATGAGAAATTTAAGTGATGTACTATATATATGTTTTTCTGCAGAAAACTGCAGCACTTGTATAATCTTTAATTGAGAGTTTAAGATAGCAAACAAAGTCCAAATTTAACCACATCAGTTTTATATGAAAGATATATGTATCTAGTTGCTAAAACAGAAAACCATTCTTAAAAAGAGTTTGTATAGAGAAAGATATGTTATATTTACTAACAATATGTCCTGCAGAAAAACGGCTGCACATATATAATGTTTAACTGGAGATTTGGGATAACAAATGAACTCCAAACTGAACCAAACTTATGTCATTTGAAAGATGTGTGAATCTAGTTTTCAAACAGAAAACCTTTTGTAAAAATAGTTTTTCCTAGAGAAAGATATACTTGTTTTACTAACAGATATCATGTCTGTTTTTCCTGCTCGTTTTGTGGAGCTGTGTTACGCCGTTTTGAGGTGCATTCGCGAAGTTTTGAGCCGCTTGATATTATACGTATAATTATGAATATGTTATGTTATACATTTAAGAATCCCAAGGGGATTATGATGAACTTTGATTTGATCATATTTGAATTAGATATAGTTCATATACATGTTGGATGTCGTTGATGAGCATAGCTCAGTATTATATGGGATAGTGCATCGACATGCCAGAGATACAAAGATTTATATGAGGTGGATATCATTGATGAGCTTAGTTCAGTACTACATGAGGTAGTGCGTCGATATTCCACATGTATAGGCCATTGAGTCGGATTTTAGGAGGCTTGATCTAGCCGTCCGTCCCGCACTAGGGTGTGATGAGGCTCGTGAGCCATATTTCTAGGATGCCTATTTGGTAGTCCGTCCCGCACTCATGTTATGCACTGAGATCGCGATGAGACTAATGAGCCGTGTACACAGTTCAGGATACCTACAGGATAGTCTGTTGTAATGTTACATTAAACGCTGGGCGCTCCTAGGCGCCGGACTTGGCGCCCAGCGCTTAGACGCCTAGGCGGGCGCCTAAGCGGTTTCTGGGCGGTTTTTTCTTCTGGACGGTTTTTCTTTTTTTAATTGTGATACTTGAAGATAAATATATATATACTCAATCAACAATGCATAAATACAAAAATACCAACACATATGCTATCCAAACTATAATAGTCAATTAAAGATGCATACATACTAAATGACAAGGCATATAATATCCAATAACTAGAAGTTTAGGTCCCAAAATATCAGCAAAAAGATAATCAAACAGGAATAGTCTAGATCTAATATAATGAATTAGCAATATGCATCTAATCTAATGTGACTCATCATCAAACATCATCATCATCAAGTTCCTCCTCTACTCCATCATCGCTATCCTCTCCAGAATCCATCTCCACACAATCCTCCTCCTCGTCTGAAACATCATCATCCGAGACAAGAGGCTCTTCTTCATCATCCATCACTGAAGTAGAAGCACTTGAAGGTCCTGCTAGCCTAGAACTCCTCCTATTCTCCGCAGCCTCAGCCGCTCCCGATATACCCTCTACCATCCTCCAAGTAAGGCCTGAGCCAGGATAAACTTCTTCTTCATCATCAGAGTCTGCTTCTTCTAGGATCCATGCGCGTGCCTTACTACGATCAGTAGATAGTAGTAGGTTCTTGTTTTCTCCTCTCCTCTTCTTCTGGTTGAGCTTTGAGTTAAACTTCACATAGACCAGATCCTCTAACCTCTTCGACTCCAATCTATTCCTCTTCTTCGTATGAATCTTCAAAAGTAAAGGACACAAATTAGAAAACATAACTAAGAAGAATTTCATATTTTTCATAAGTTTAGAAATTAATTTACCCCCTCAAATGTGCTCCAATTCCTTTCACAACCAGAAGAGCTGCTTGTCAAGTTGAGAAGTTTCATAGCCATATTTTGCATGAAGGGACAATCACCACCATGCAAATACCACCAAGTAGCTATAAAAAATAATATATTATTAGTTGATTCACTACCACAATGGCACAATAGATAACTTATAAGTCATAAATGATTCAATTTCTAAAATTATTTTACCTGGGTTCAAGTCTGATTTCTCTCTAGTCTTCACCGCTCCAATCCTAGCAAATGAACCATTTCCTTCTCTGTATCTCTCCAACTCTTGAGTATGAATTTCAACTTGTTGCTCTACATCAGGATAGAACAACTCCACCACATCTAGAAATCCATCTTTCGCCCTTTTGCAATTCTTCACTACATCATCCCTATAGAAATAGTAAGGGTTGAGGTAGTAAGAAGCCATATGCAAGGGAGAAAAGAGCCGATCCTTTGACTTCCCATCTATAATATCAATCACAGGCTTGAAATCCTTCTCCTTATTCTTGAAAACTTTAATGATCTCCTTCTTCATATCTTCAAGCATCCCCACCACAAATCCCATTGAGGGTTTGTAGTCACTATCGACTACCCTCAACAATCGAAAAATAGGAGCATACACTTTCAAGATCTTGGCCACCGCCGTCCACCAACTATCACTCATAGCAATCGCCTCTACCTTAGCGCCTTTAGCGGTCTTTGCAAGCTTGCATCTCACCCATGCTTCATCAGAAAACATAAGTCTCAACTTCCCTTTCTTCTCAAGAAGACTCCGCAGAGTCAAAAATGTAGTGACGAAACGAGTAACTCCAGGTCTCACAATGTCCCTTTTGTCACAAATGCGACGCATCATAGACAAAGTCTTGTGATGACTATAAATAAAGATGGTGAGGGTCCTCGCCTTCTCAATTGTTCCTTTGAATAAACTCAACTTCCCGATGCTTTCAAGCATGAGGTCAACAGTGTGTGCTGCACAACTAGTCCAAAAAATCCTCGGCCTCCTCCTATATAAAAGCTCCTTCGCGGCCATATTTGCAGCTGCATTATCCGTGACAACCTGAATGACTTTATCAGCTCCAATCTGCTCAATAGCCGTATTAACCCCCTCAAATATATATTGTCCTGTATGTGCTTCCTCTTTGGTTTCAATTGACTTATGAAAAGTTGTCCCCAATCTGCAGTGGATGTAAAGATTCATTACCGACCGCATCTTTCTGTCCGACCAAGCATCAGTCATAATGGAACATCCAGTCTTGCCTCACTCCTCCTCATGCGTCTTTAAGGAGACTTTTGTTCTCTCAACAGCTCTTCGCAATAAGGGCTCCCTCAACATGTACATGCTGGGAGGCATGTAGCTCGGTTCATAGTCTCCAATAGCCATGCATGCCTTCGTAAAAGAATCCGTGGAGATGGCATGAAAGAGGATGGCATTTTCATATGCCCAAGTAGCCAACTGATCATGCACCCAATCTCTCTTCTCCTTCAGGAAAGAATCCTTCACTCCTGTCTGCTTCATTTTTCCCTTTCAACCTTTTCGCTAGCTCTGGATCATTAGCGGTGTAAGCATCCATCGGCCCAACAGTAGGCTCTCTAGACCTCTTTGAAGATCCATCGCCTATGGAAGGAGAGATGATTTCTTCTTCATCTTTTTCTTCATCACACGGCCTCGTCGTATGAAGTTCTTCTTCTAAGTCTATAGTGTGCCTCTCCTTAGCTTGCTTCTTCTTCGAATTAGCATCAATGACTTCTTTCACCCTCTGCTTATCTTTTTCACTAATCTTCAAACATGGTTTGGTGTCCCCCCTCAACCCTGCAAGATGCTTCTTAAATCGATGGATCCCCGCATCACCTTGTGCCCACATAGTTTGCATTGCACCATATTCAAATTTTTTGAGTCCGGACAAAATCCAAACTCCCAACCAATGTCTCCTGAGTTCCTTCTATCTTTCACGGGAGGTACGGGGATATTGGTGGAACCCGTAGACTCTTTCGTTGGAACACCCGACATTCTGAAATAAATGAACAAACAAATCATTCATATACTTAAAATTAAACTTAAACAATCAAACAGTTAAACTTAAAATTAAACTTAAACAATTAAACTTAAATAATAAATACAGTTAAACATATTCAATTTGTAATTCTTAAAACAGAATCTCAAAACAAGAAATATATAAACTCTCACATGTGTAATTTCCCTTACTGTTAACTTATTTTTGTAGGTCAAAAACTATACTTTCATTCGTTATTGCTCCAACTGCAAAAATTACAACTAATTATTGTTATATTTTGTAGGTCAAAAACTGCAACTTCATTCGTTATTGCTGCAAATCCAAATGTAGGGAGCATGAATATTATAGTTTTAGCACTCAACTCAATACAGATACACAATTATTGCATGTACGTACAGTTGTAAGCTTTGAGCAAATGCAGAGAATGAATATAACAAAGACAAATGTAAAGAGCATAAGTCTGTTGTGGACCGTGGTGATGCATATTCTGTTGTACACTCGGATACTTTTTCATTTGAAATAGAAAAATTAAACTTAAACAATTGAACAAATAAACTTAACAATTAAACTAAATATAATATAAATATATTAAGTTAACATGTAATAAATTATAAATGCATATCAGCATATGACAGTCATAGGTGGCTAGGAGCAGTTAATTTCCTTAAGCTTGAAACAACAAATCTCAGCTTCACTAGCCTGCTAAACTGAACAACATATAATAAAAAATCCTCACAAGTAATAAGAATCTACCAAACATGAAACATCAGCGGATTAAACACAAATTTTACCTTTCTAATCAACACAGATTTCTCTTAAACACATATTTCAAATGATCAGTGGATTAAACCCACAAGTAAGCAACCCAATAAAAATTATCAACCCAATCTGCTTAAGAGCACAGCCGAACGGAAAGTCCAGCACGAGTTTGAAGTCGTGTTTTACTAAATGATCAGCGGATTAAACCAAAACCCAAGTTCGAAGTCGTGTTTTACTTACAGGCTGAAGATGAGAACAAAAGTCCAGCTCGAGGATGAGAACGACCGCTCGAAGATGAGCTCGAAGTTGGAGATGAGCTCGAAGTTGAAGACGAGCTCGAAAATCCAGCACGAGGTTGAAGACGAGCTCGAAAGTCCAGCCCTAGGTCGAAGACGAAGCTCCAGCATGAGGTTGAAGACGAAGCTCCAGCTCGAAAGTCCAGCTCGAAAGTCCAGCACGAGGTCGAAATTCCAGCACGAGGTTGAAGATGAGCTCGAAAGTCAAGCACGAGGTTGAAGACGAGCTCGAAAGTTCAACACGAGATCGAAGGCGATTTTTTCTTTTTGCTGGCGACGTTGGTGAATCGGTAAAAGAGATTTAGGGCTAGTTTGGGTTTTGGGTTTTGGTTTTGGGTTTTGGGTTTTGGTTTTGGGTTCGGGTTCTTGGGAGCGCCCAGGGGTTTTTTGGGCTGGAAATTGTTGGGCGGCCCGTGTAATCGGCCCGCTTAGCCCTGGGCGGCCGCCTAGGCGCTCGCAGCGCCTAATCGCGGTCGCCCAAGGCATTTTTGCACGCTTTGGGCACCGCCTCCGCCTAGGCGGGTGCCTAGGCGGCCGCCCAGAGCGTGTTTTACAACACTGGTCTGTTGTATTGAGACAATTACTTGATAACCTAAGTATGACAGATGTCGATTATGAATACGACCTATCATTGAACTATATAACTGAGATACGTTACTTTTGAAAGTATACAAAATTATGTGTTGGTATTTATTCTATCTCTCCAGTGATTACGGAAGATATTATAAATACGATGTGTTGATATCTTATTTCTTTTACTGTCTTTTTTTTTACTTCTTAGTTGGGATCAATGATTAGAGATTCACAATTTGAGACTTATGGTATATACACGAGGGTTTCTTTGTTTGGATTATTTCGCTCGACGTACCAGTCTCGTGTTATGGATTTCTAATTATTGGTTTCATTAGATTGTCTTTTCTTAGTTCGGTATTAATATTTAGATATCTACAATTTGATACTTATGGTATATACATGAGGATTTCCTTGTTTGGATTATTTCGTTCGACGTACTACGTCTCGTGTTGTAGGTTTCTAAATGTTAATCCTACTTAGATACGGGAAAAATGAATCTAGGTAGACTATGCTTAATAGATAGAGCCTTCACTCCATCTAGTAGCCCTTTCCCTAGGGGCGGATGGAGGTAATCTTGCTGTAGCGCTCTGACGCTCTTGTTGTTGTTTCTTTTTCTTTTAAAAATACCTTTTTAGGTAGTTCGGAGTTTCGGAGAGCCGTAGGGTGACGGAGTTCTGGCATAGTCGTCATCGCGTATTTTTACATGTAGAGACTCCATTGTAGTTTTGAGTTTTATCCAGACATTAGAGTTTCATATTCATATTGTAAAGACAGTGTGCCTTAGTACGATTTTTAGTTGATTCATGTTAAGATATTTTCATTATTCAGATATCAGATGTATTATAGTTGAGACATGATTCTTTTCATTTATGAGATATCTCTTCTATATCATGTCTATTACATTTACTCCCTTTATTTTGTATGTTTGTACCTGCACTTCTATTTGGTTCTACTAGAGGATATTACTGTGATTGGTGAAAGATGTTTATGCACAGTGTGGGTGCATGGCAGGTTTGACATCTCTGGTTTCACCTTGGACTGCAGCCTTGTGTGAACCCAGGGGCGTCACAACTATACATTAACTAAATTTAATTAACTATAAATTAACTCTAAAATAAAATATTTTAATATAAAATTATAAGGGGAAGGTTAAGGGACTTTAACATTCCCTTTAATTTAGGGAGGAAGTTAAGGGACTTGGAGTGAAGGGGATCTTTTTCCGGTCCCTTGAAGCACAAACCCTTTAAATCTCCCTAAATTTAGTTCAGGGGCCGGATTTTTTCGGTCCCTTGGAGATGCTCTAATACCTTCAAAATTTTGAATTTTTAGACCTATCTAGATGAAAAAACTAAAAAATACCTATCTAGATTTGTAGAAAGAATCTGTCAGCATATACCCTAGCCACTTAATAATTGAATTATATTAGCACATGGTCAATTTAAAAGTTTACATTTAGGGGCTGTTCGGTTGTCAAAAAAAATATGGAAATCAAAGATAAGAAAACCTATTTCCTATAATAGGTCTTTTTCTTGTGTTTGATTCCCTTCTTAAAAGTAAAAAGGAGATGAGTTGTCACAATATTATTAGATGATGTGGGTGATTTTTTTTAAGAAAGAAATTATAAAAAATATTTCGAGGTTGTTTGGTTGGCTAAAAAAATAAGGAAAGGAATTATAAGAAACCTATTTCCTATAATAGGTTCTTTTCTTGCGTTTGGTTCATTCTTAAAACTAAGAAAATAGATGAGATAAGATGAGTTATCATTATATTATTGGATGATGTGACGCATACTTAAGGAAATCAATTTTCTTATTTTTTTAGGAAATGGATGGAAATAAAATTTTAATGAGATAAGATGAGTTGTCACCATATTATTGGATGACATGAGTGATTTTTAAAGATAAGATGAGATGAGATGTGATGAGTTGGATGATGTAACTCATTTCTTATGTTTGGTTAATTTTTAAAAGTAAAAAAGGAGATGAGATGAGATGAGTTGTTGGCTAAAAATAATATTTTATTGAATGATGTGGGTGAGTTTTAGGGAAGGAAATGAATAAAAATAATATTTTATTGATTTCCATGTACTTATTTCCTTTTTTTGGTTTTTAGGAATCCAACCAAACGAACCCTTATGAGAAGATTATAGCTAAAAGGTGGGCCTCGCGTCTGACTTGTCAAAGAACGCAATCCATGGTGTGTTTGGTTGAGCATTTTTGGGATATAATACTATACGTGATAGCTGTGATAATATTATAACAAAATCAGTGTTTGTTTGGGCAGATGTGCTAGCTACTATAACTGAGGTGGTAGTTCCCTGTTAATTCCAAGCAAAAGGCTTCGTTTTGAGGTGGAGTTACCATAATTGTTAGGTACAGCAGGACCACTTGATTATGCGTTACTATAGTAATCACGCAGTTTACAAAGGAATATCAAAACAGACCATCATGACTATGCCACACAAGAATTGCCGGAAAATTCGAGTAAAATAGAGGGATTTGGAAGCACAATACTTAAAAAATATTTTAGAAATTACCAAAAGTAAAAAATTATTATTGCATTACTTTTAAGTCTTTTAATTTTTATTGATTTCACAGTACTATTACTATGATAACTATTTTGAATAGAAATTTAATCATAAGTAGGATCCACAACAACTATTCAAATGCATCAACTTGATATACAAATAAACAAAAAATTCCAGATTCTTGTTTCAAAATTAACTTTTTCTTCAACTATTCTATCAACTAAACACAAAACTAAAAAATTAAGCTTCTTTTGAAGACCATGGTGTTTTCCTTATTTCCATAATGCTTTTGGCAAAGACAAAATAGCATGCGTTTGAAATTTTTTGAGCTAAATCATCCTCAAACAAAAAATACAATACTTATTTCAAAGCAGCTTTAGGTATTTTAAGCTTAGTGTTTTGGTTTTGAGTTTGAAAAGGTGTTAATGTAATATCTAACATAATATATTAAATATTATTGATATGGAGTTATTATCAACATGCTCATTATATTATATTATATTATATTATATTATACTATATTATAGTTAATCTAATATATTACTAATATTTTATTAATACTATAAAATATATTAATAATTAAAATATCATATATGATAGTATAATAACATATTGGATAGTAATATTTAATATGTTGTAATAATTAAAATATCATATATAATAGTATAATAACATATTAGATACTAAATATGTTGCTAATATATTATATAATAATATAGTTAAAGCAATATAATAATAATAATAATAAAATATAAATAAAATTTTTATAATAAATAATAATATAATAATCACGTAATTATATACTATACAATATTATATAATCACTATAATATTATTTATTTTTTTAATAAATAATATGTAGTAAATTATTAATTATAAAATATTATATAACACTATTATATTTAATAATTAAAAAAATAGGAGAATAATAATACAATAATAAAACGTTCCATAGCATACATTATATAGTAAAGGTATTATAATATATAGATAATTTATTAATATATGATATAATAAATAAAAATATATTACATAATAAAGAAAAATACATTGTAATGTAAAATAAGAAAATGTATTATATAATAAATAATAAAATACATCATAATGTAAAATAATCTATTAGTACTGAAATAATATATTGCTAAAAAATGTTAATGTAATAATAATATATTTTTATATAATAATATTTATTAATATCGTAAATATATTATTAAAGTATTATTAATAAAGTACTACATATTAGGAGTTATAATATATGATATAATGTTAAAGTATGTATAATATATTAATTTATTATATAATATACTTCTAATAAAATAATATTAATATTATTAATAATATAATATTATAATAAATAATAGTATAATATTAATATTAATAATAAAATAATATGATTTTAAAAATATTATATAATTTATAACAATAACAAATTTATATACCAAAATAATTAAATGTATTATTATTTGAAATAATATTAATAATTATAATATAATATAATATAATATAATATAATGCATTAAAGTATAATATAATATTATAATACATTATACAATATTAAATTTTATTATATTTACTATTAATAGTGTTATAATAATGTAGAATAAATATTATAAAAGTTTACTTATAATATATTCTATTACAATTAATATATAATATATTAGTAATATATTTAATACTAATGTTATAGTAGGTTAAACTAGTGTTCACCTAAAATGCTCAGCATGATGTTTTTTTTACAAAAACACAATAAGGGAAACATCATGATATTTAAACGAAACCTTTAGATCTTAAAGATTTATTGCATTTATGACATTCTCAATCCGAAATGCAAATCCAATGGCCAAATAGCCCTAAGAACACCCCCACCCTAGTTTAGTACGATTATCAGAAAACTCTCTTTAAGTTTAAGGGTTATAAAAAAGCCCTTTAACTTTGAGACTTTATCATAAAACTTACCTAAAAGTGATGCATTTATGGGGGTTTTTTGATAGATCTCAATGTGTTTTTTTTATTTTTTTGGGGTAGGGGTGGGGGGTTGTTACTAATAAGATTAACTAAAAAAACCTTAAAATAATCAGGAGAATGAAAAAAGCATCCCCCAAGTTTCTAATTCATCAATGAACACCCCTGTAGTGTTGACTTCTCATCACATTCATGTTTCCGTTAGTTTAGATGGAGAATAAGTATTCTATTAATACTCCCGTTGCTCCACGCCGCCTCCATCTTCTCCAGTGATCCACAAATTTCATCCATTAAGTTATTTACTTTCACCAAATAAGCATTGCTATTTTCTAAGTTCTTCACAAATTAGGTTTTCCCCCTCAGCCAACCAATTCTAGTTTTTTTATATGCCCACAAAGACACATCCTAGTGCACTCAGCGTCACAGAAGTTTACCAAGGCAATTCATCAAACACATGGCAATTCCAAAACCAATGCAATTCATCAAACACATGGCAGGCAAAGAAGGTTACCTTGAGAGGTCAGAGTCACAGAGAGGTGAGAAGACCAAGGGGCTGGGGTCTTGTTGATGCAGAAGTGCTCCTGCCCCTTGGCGATGACGAAGAAGCGGTCGTCGGTGAGCTTCTCGTTCTTCACAATCTCGACGACGCAGCCGACGACGGTGACGGAGGAGGGTTCCGACGACGAGAAGAGTACGCCGAAGCGGAGGTCGGAGACTCGGAGTGGAGGAGGGTGTGCATCCTGATCCGGTAGCGGAACTCGAAGATCTGAAGAGGGAGGTCTGCGCCAGGGAAAAGAACCAAAGGGAGGGGGAAGATCGGAAGCTTCGCCGCCGACGATGGCTTGATCTCGAGGCAGACTCCAATTGGACGGCGGAGATGAGTTAGGGTTAGGGATGGAGGAACGGTGTCGATCGAGCGCGGGGAGATAAAGACGTAGAAGAGCCGTATCTCGAAGAAGGTGGAGTTCATCGTTGCCGTCGCCGCCGAACTATCTCAGATCATTGGATTCAGGTGCTAGGGTTTGAGAATTTGGGGTTTGAGATGAAGAAGAGCATTGTTGACGAGCCTTTTGAAAATTTGGGGGAAACTTTTTAGAAGCGGGGTTTGGAAATTTTGGGAACCCGCTCAAACGAAAATAGAAGAGGGATGTTATTTTAGACGGAATTGACGGGGTTTTTGGCGACGAGCCTTTTGGCCCCAAGCATCCTAGACGGAATTCATCCGTCAAGGATGTTCCGTCTAGGATGTTAAGATTTCTACTAGTGATTGACCAAAATGCCCACTTCTTTCACATTAATTTTTACTCGATTCAGTAAGAGGACAAATCTTGCTTATTTTCACTTCACTAATTTATTAAGTTCACAAAATTTGCACCAAGAGGAGAATAAAGGGATCCTAGATTTTTTGAAGTTTCTTTTTTCCTAATAAAATCCATTCATCACCTTTCATAATATGGCATAATATTCTGAAATTAATAAGATTAAAACCTTATAAGCACATGCAATCCACAAGCTACAAACAAAACTTCAAATTCTTTCCTTGGGCTCTCAGACTCTCCGTGTCTCGAATGACCTGATTTTTCCAATTTCCCAGTTAATATCCAACAACACCCTTGTCATTTACATTGTAGTATCTGTAGGCATCGAAAGTTGCCGATAGGTCCCCACTCACAGCTCAGTGTTAACGATCGACGATTGAACGTCACTACCCGGTTCACAAGAGTTCAAATGACGTCGGTGAGCGCCTGAAGTGAACCGACGAACTACGTGAGCCGACAGAATCTCAGAATCACGGGGATATGGATTGACCGAAAACCCCGCGATCACCGCAATTGGACCAACGCCTGCCGTATCTCGATCATCCCACTGATAATCCAACCATCGGGATCAACAGAGCTCTTCGTCTGAATTCCAACGCATCCGAAATCACTCAGATCCGAGTTCGGACGAAAAGTCAACGAAGAATCAACGGCGGGACAACGGTAGCACCTCGGACCAGACTGAGGCACC